>JACAVU010000010.1:2621278-3143054 GCA_014183005.1 Castanea mollissima | reverse complement strand
TATGGATTTAAGAGAACATATACACAACACTTATCATGTGTATGTGTGTTGAATCTATGCTGACATGATAACATGGTTTAAGTAGAACTGTAATGGGTTCTACTTACTCTATTATCTATTCTTTACTAAATGAAAAGGTGAATATACTGTGCAAAGATCAGTCAAAGCTAACACCAGAGCTAGCAACATCTTCAGGAACCAGTATATCAAAATCACTGACAGACCATTCGCAGTCATCCCTGTGCTGCTAACATATATCTCTGTACCAACATTAATTGAAGACCATACACGCCTTGCTTGTTCAGTTCTGGATCCTGGGCAATAATAATATGTTTCCCATTAGTGCCCTATAACTATATTGTCCATCTTGAAGCAGAGGGACAAACTCAACAGCATTAATCAAGTTAAAGTAGACTAAACTACAAAAGTTCACTAATGTGAATTAGGGAAGCATTGCTCTGAATTCTAATGGTTCAGGTCCTTCAGGGTGCTGGGAGCAGGTCTAAATAAATGATAAATCCAAAGCAAACCTATGATATTTTTCAATTGTATCCAATCTGAAGATTGAAAGCTCCATAGAGTTAGGGTTAGAATTTTTGGACAAAGCTGTAGCACCTCAAGGATGAGTATGGGATAAAGGACAGATACGGATGACAAGTTTGCAGTAGTGCAGTGCAGAAATTAAGAATAAGAGAAGATCAGACAGGAGATAGAGGAAGACCTGAAAATTCTTAAGTCTCACGAGGCCTTTGGGGAGTCTCACCTCAAAGATAACATATAGAAACTTACAGTTAGCAGTAAGGACTTATAATTAGTTGAATTTTCTATGCATAGAAGTGGATGACAAAAATTTTGAATGCACCTAGATGCATAGCACACAAACATCCATTTACTATGAACGTGAACTTAGCAATTAGCCAAATTTTATGTGTCCACATCCGCATATCATCCTTTGTGTGTGTGTGATTTCAACCAGGATTTCATAACAAATTTGATAATGGCTAAGTTACTAAAAATATCATAATTACCTGGTAGAAGTATAATCGACTAGAGAGAGCACCCACATCAAGCACCAAGTCCTAGAGTCTCCAACCCATCCATCTCCTTGCTTTTCAGGATATCCATGCACAGCCCATTCAGGATGTGGCAGAATTTGCACCAGTTCCTGTGCCTGTGGATTGCTATATGGATCACAGATATCATATGGTTCCTCCAGATAATTGGCATTTCCTGGGCTGCAGTAGAGATGATAAGCAGAATACGGAAACCGAGATGTCTCATTTCTGTATATTTTCTCACCAGTATGACTAACATGGTAAGGCGGGCAGGAGACCAGGTTATCAGCACGGCACCAACTTGGTAGTGGACTGGATATTATCATTTCGCTATCTAGTCACATCTGTCAATCTGTCAGAACATCACCATCACATGGATCTCCATTGTTCTTCCAACAGCTCCTATATCAAGAAGATAAAATTGACTGTTGGGCCCTCCTCCTTGTTTGACATCAAGTGTCACCTTTACCTTGAAGTTTGGAGATTCTAGCAACTAAAAATAAAATCCCAAAAGACAAATTCATTAACTATAGAATATAAAGAACTAGTAAAAGTGTCAATTACAGCAGATCATGAAACCTGATAAAAAAAACAAAGCAGAGAGAGCATCTAGCCAACCCCAATTATTGGGTTAAGGATTATTGAGTTTAAGAGAGATCATCTAAATTTTATGAACTATTAATTTACTTGTTATACATTGAAATACATAAATTTCAACTCAACTGCATTCTGATTTCTCTCAAGGGTAGTGTGATCAGTAAGAATTCTTTATAGAGACAATGTGTTTAGACAACAATTTTCCTGCTAGCAAGAAACAAGTGAAGACAAGGATAAACCTTTCTTATGATTCCACGGCCACTGTAGTGATAACCTCCATTAAATCCTTCAGTTGCATCTGCACGTAGATACAACATAAGCCAAGGATATTTGAAGATGTTGTTAATCTTTGTGAGAAAACCCAACTTCCTGTGCTCAAATTCTTCTGCCATGTGACTGAGAAGTATGATGTATTTCCTATACCTTTGCTTAAATCGGCATCAAGGTCATATGTTCATAAAATCCTCCTGTTAAAGACTCTATTTGGTCCCCTGAAGAAACAAATTGTATAATTAGGAATACAAGTGGTTGATTCATACACCCCTCACCAAAGCATGGAAAATTCTCTTTGTTATGATTTTACTGACATTCTTGCCATTCTCGGGACAAAGGGTAGTATTCTTGTCAAAGTTTCCATTCTTGAGCATAATCATCCAGAAGTACCACGGATCTGAGGAATCATGCACCTCACACAGAGAAGCAAGATACTGTTCCTTTTCCACAGCAAACAGGTCAGGGTCCGTGTATGGCTTGAATCTCGTTACAGGAAACTTATCACCAGCCCCTAAGCTGTTATCTGATTCATTCACTTTGTGATGAACTTCGCACTTTGTGGTGTGGCCCAAGGTATCTGATTACAGAAGCAAAACTAACAATGGCCTCAAGTAAAGAATCAATGTAGTAGAGATGATTACATTCAATTATATATTATATAATTCACTGTTATCTTAGCTAAATCAAGTATAGATTCTTCAAAGAGTGGGTGGGAAAAAGTGTAGATATAGCAAAACTGAATGGGGGAAAAACTGATGGTTTAAGGGGATTTTAAAATACAATAAGCATTACCAAAAGAAAGATGACATGTGTGTCATAAATCAATAGAAGCTAGGCCAGTTAATGGCTATGCAGATGTTTCAGAACAATTATCCTTTAACTGCCTTGAAACGAACGGTGGAGTAAGGAAAGATAAGGAAGTGAGAAATGATAGGTCTTTTATAAACTTTCAATAAGAATCATGGAAGAGGTCAATGGTTCAAATATCCCCTACCAACTCCCATGGAGTCACTTATCTAAATGGAAAATAAATATATTATAAGAAGTTGTGCATCTCAATATTGCTCTATGCAAATGGAAAACAATCCTTGGTCTAATGTTTTTTCGATAAGTCCCAGAAATACCCTCTTTGGCTTTCCAAAGGAGCAAAAAAAACAAGCAAAGTACACAGTGGGGAATACCAAATATCAAGAACAAGTCTGTAAATATGAGCATGCGTTGTTATATGTAAAAATAACTATCTAAAGTCACAATTTCATTTATCGTCCAGCTTAGATCAAAGTAAGTAAAGTTTGCATTTATTCCATTGTCACCATAGTGAATTAAACCATGGTGACAAATTTTGGTATTGAGTGTCAATTAGCATCAAGATAATTTAGACCCCGGAAACCATACCTGAATTACTGAAAATAATTAACAGAAAAGGTTAAGGATAAAATTGCAATCTGAAATCTGATAGTTTTGGTTGTATCTTCTATGTATAGGACACATAGATTATATATCTGGATTTGCTTGAGGTAAAATATCAAAACCAATTCAAGAATTTCCATTTTCAAGAAACATGATTAAGCCATCAAAATCTTCTGATTGTACCACAAAATCCTAAGAGAGAGAGAGAGAGAGGAATCAATTTTTGGCACGTTTTTGTAATCAGCATGATTTCACATAAGAAAGTTTTCCACATTGAATTTAGAAACTAAAACTTATGTCTAGGTTCAAATCCTAACCTATCTATCAAAAATAAAAAGGTAAAACCTATGTCCTAATAGAGAGAAAGGAATCATTATTAGCACATTCTTGCAATCAGCATAATTTCACATAAGACAATTTGCCACAGTTAATTTGCAAACTAAAACCTATGTCCTAGATTCAAATCCTAACCTTTATCTATCAAAAAAATAAAACCTATGTCCTAATTTAGAAAAAAAAATAGAAAGGAAACATTTTTATTACATTCTTGTAATCAGCATAATTTCACATAAGACAATTTGCCACATTCAATTCAGAAACTAGAAACTATGTCCACTGATCAATGATCATACTACTTCATTACCTACATGGGTTTCCCCACCCCCACACACACCCCCACACACACACACATCCATGATAATAAATACATACTCCAAAAATTAGCATTAAATGTTAACAATGTAGATAAATTAGCTAACTTTGTAATCAAATATCTATAACTGGAATGAGTAAAGTAGCATGCATAATTTATACCAATGATCAAAGGGCAGTCCAAGTCAGCACAATCAGCCAGCCTGGGGCTACCCATGTGGGGTGCTTCCATTCCAACCTCATTGCAAAAGTTCCAAGCTTCTAATCCAACTCTCACATCTGGGCTCTCCATACCTGGGTCTCCTATGGCTGATATGTACCGCTGATGAGGCATGAGCTAAATGATAAGCAGCCAAATTCAAAAGAAAACAGTGTTTGACAAAGAAGTGACCAAGAGGAAAAACAACAACGATAACAACAACAGCCCATGTTTGTGAAATGAAGAGGAATTGGTTTGTGTCAGAGTGTCTCTCAGTCACTCAGTTTGAGTTTGAGGTGCTACAGTTAGTCAGTCATGTGGTGCTGCACGCGCCGTGTATGCGCGTGAAGAGTGGGACTTGGGGTTGGGGAGATGGGTTTTGTTTGGTTTTGTGAAATCCATAGTAAAATTTAGCAGATAATTAGAGATATACAGATGGAGATTAGAGAGAGACAGTGAGAGAGAGTTTTTGCTTTGAAGCAAAGTTGACGTGGAGAAATGGAAAACACCATAAGATTTGAGGAATCGGAAATCCCAAGTCTAAAAATAGAATAAAAGCTATGTACACTCTATTAATATGCACTATTTTAACTGAAATGGTGAGTTGAAGACTATGAATAATTGATATTTTCATTTTATCTATTATCTAAACCTCGCACGTGTGGGGTTGACATGACTTCTTCTTTTTTTTCTTTTTTCTTTTTTAAGATAAGAATAAATAGGGATGGCAATCTATCCTTGTCCTGAGAAAAAATTCTATCCAAATCCTGTCCACATCCCCCATCTAACACAAAGGTTTTTAAATCAAATTTTTAATAATTGGTCTTCAATAATAATCTATAATTTGCTTGCTTTTAAGGCATAAAACATAATACTAGTATATAATATTAATAATAAATAGATAAGAAACTTTAATTTAATAGATTTTGACGGTTGTGTTTTAGTTGGTGTCATAGGAAGTCTAAGTCTAGTGTGTAACAAATATAAAACAATATATTTCTACTATAAAAATATATATATATATATATATATATATTAACAAATAACATTTGATAATCTATTAAGAGATTTATGAAATATTTATAGGTAAGGTTGTTCATGGGTTGGGTTTAGAAGGGTACTATTCCACCCGTCACCTCAACCCAACTATTTTGGGTTGGAAATGTAAGAATCCATTGTTAATCATTGAGGATCAAGTATTTGGCCAGCTAATGGCCATTGATGATCAATCGATTTGAGATTATCATGGTGATGATGAAGAGAAGAGACTAACATCAATGAAGGGAGGGAGGTGATGATCTTCACTTGTAGATCGAGGCCTCCCCAAACTAGGTTTAAAGTTTTTAATGAAAATTCAGCCTCCCACTAACCAAGTTTTGGCTCACGAACTTCAAAATAGCCTTCCAATATGACGATGGGGAGTTTCTCTTTGTGCAACACCGAGAGTCACCCATGAATGCTAGAATAGCTTTTGATCAATCAATATAATAGTTGATTAAATACCTTCCTTAGTCGATATATGCTTGACAAGGGTCAAGTTTCATGCTATTAAACCTGATGCTAACCAAAGCAATTGACAATATCAACCCTAAAGTCCCAAGTTGTGCTAAGTCCAACGATCAAATTAGTGCCATGGGTTTGATACTCTCCCCCTTATTATTAGGGCTTCTACATAATTCATCCCTTTTAAACCCAAACTCAAAGTTACAATTTTTTTTTTTAATGGTGTTGTGACACTATCTTGTAACAAATTTTGTTAACACATGAGTTTTTATTCATCCAAAAAGGAGGAAGGGAGATAATGTTATAGATAATTTTTCAATATTACTAATTTATGTGTTATTTAAAAGTACATAATAACATTGTCATCAAGAATTATAGTTGGGTATATCAATTATTTATTCTAAAGGAGATTGTAAAATTAAAGAATCAAATCAAATCAAATAAAAAAAGTATTGTCTTCCACTCCCCCTTTTCCCAATGCAACTTTTCCCTCCTTGCAATCAATTGGAAACCCCTATCCATGTTCTTTGTGACTGCCCTGGGCCTCGCAAATTGGTAGTCTCCCTCCTTGTTCCTATCATGATCACCATCCCACACTTCTATACTATGGACATCAAACACTGGAGCTATTCAAACCTGGTCAATAACACATATCTTCACAATACTACATGGCCAACTATATTTGCTTTCACTACCGGTACCATTTGGTTGGCTCGAAATAATCTCATCTTTAAAACTGTTTCCACATCTCTTGCTTCCATTGACCACATATTATCAGCCATGCAATTGACTTCACTATATTAGTGGCCAGGCTCTAGTCAAAGCTCATCTGAGAGCTATTAGGCTGATCTCATGGACTCCTCTGACTGATGAATTTATTAAAATAATACATGATAGTAGGTGCTAGAGGAATTTTCTAAATAATATATCACTGTTTATGAAAAAAGAAAAACACAAAAACAAATAGGTGTTATTCATGAGGTGTTATTCCAATCGAATATACTGGTATTAATGTTGATTATTATTTTTTTTTTTTATAAATTATACGAGAAAGGTATCTCATTCCAATTGGCTATGAGGGAGAGTTACTAACATTCAAGGTGTTACATATCATGGAACATATACAACTCCGGGCTTTTAGAACAAGTATAGATCATCTAAGCTCCCAATATCATTCACCAATGCATAAAAAGGCTGGCCCATTAACATGCGAATAAGTTTTCTCGGACGAATAGCCAACATGTATAGCCCAAAAGGACTGCAGTTTGATCCAAAAGATATACTTATTGCTCTAAGAATTTGATCTATATCTACTTTATTTGCTTTTAAAATATGGAATAAAAATTTGATGTTTAGGAATCTGAAGGTGGTGTTATATAATCTAAAATAAGTTATCATTCCTTATTTCATGAATTATGATCATAATTAAAGGACTATAGAAAACTAAATATTCACCATTTAATAAAAGGACATTCTTTACATCAAATCAGATAGTTGGGAAATTGATGATATTCCAAACTACATGCATGCCTTTGGGCAAATTGCATGCTGATTCTCAACAATGTATTGGGTGGGTTCCGGTTTGCATTTTGGGATCAAATAAGGAACTTGATTCAAATTTTACCTACACTAAATACTGATTAGTAAAATAATAAATAACAATTATCAAGGAATGAATGTCGTAAATTCAAATTCTATCGTAACTAAAAAGACAAAGTATTAGAGCGGGAATCACAGTCACTTCCTTTGACATTAACACAAATCACAAAAACAAAATGCTCTTCGTTGGTTGTGGGAAATAATTAGAGCATAAGGCATACAGAGTGATAAGCATAAGAACAAGGAAGCTTCTTTTTTTATTTTTTTACATGCCACTCTTCTGTTGGAGTGTGATGCTGATAAGTTAATGTATTACTCCTGCTGCCTAAAGCATGCTCAGAGAATCTCTGCGACTTGATTGGCTAAAATTGTTCTTGCATAGTCTAAGTTTTATATTGTTTAATCAGATGGCTTTAGAATCTGAATTGTTTGAAAAATGAATTGCTTTAAGCTAACTTGATACCGATTATTTTATATACTATATATAACTACTTAATTACCCAAAAGAGGGAAATAAAAATAATAGTAATTAGAGTATTAGACATCTTTATTTTTTTTTTTGTTGAGATAAAGATAGATAAGTAATCTCAAATAGTAATTTAGATCATACCATGCACTGCACCATAATACCATATGAATTATTCTTACCAGGATCAAAGACAGTGACCTGTCTTACACCACACTAATTATGTCCTTTTCATGGATGACTGATCTAAAGGAAAAAACACGTTTATTTGGAGGGTTTTTATATTTTTTCCAAAAAAGAAAAAAAATTAAGGTCCTTAATGCTTCCTAGCATCTAACTGAAACGGTTGAATATATATGCTTGAATGAAAACTCACAAGAACAAAAATTAAGAAATTATAAATTTAATATAATATAATTGAACCCAATTTATTTTTTATAATTTGATAGTTAAGGAATGAAGAATTTCATAAAAATACCTAAAGATTCCAATTAAACTTAAATTCATAAATTAACTTAAACTTTTAAATAAGGAGTATTTTTTATATATAATATTAAAATCTTAATCAAAGTCTCTTTGATGGGCAACTTTTAAGTACTCTCAAAATAGTTTTTTAAACTCTCATAAAAATGCAATTTTTAAGTACTCTCGAAACACTTTTTTAAGCTTTCATAAAAGGGGTGGACGGGTCTCACGCGTAAAGCCCACTCCCTTTATGAGAGTTCAGTTCCGAGAGAATGTAAGTATTTTCCCTCTCCAATAAGTAATTGACACTAACCAAAGAAAAAGATGATTTAGACAGGTGATCAGATATTGTGGTTTATTTCCATCATCTTTACACGATTCATATATTTAGTCAATCACCCTACTGTGATACCCTTCACCTTTTTCTCTTTTTATTCTTTATATTTGGAATAATGTTTATGTAGATCCTTCTTGTCTCTAGACCAGATGTCATCTCTCTCATTAGAAACACGACATATGTCACATATCCATATCCTGCCATTTAAATTCTGACCACTTCCATGGAGAGCTCAGAAATTTTTATATTAGGCGAGAAGCCATTGGTCTTTTATATGATGCTTGAATAAAGTAGATAGATTGACCAGATAAGTATAAAGGAAGAGGTTGAACACCTATGAGCTATGAGCATTGAGCAATGGAAAGTCAGAAGCTAAGAGAAGAGACGTCCAAAGCAACCTGTAAGATGCATGTTGTTCCTGCCTTTATGAATATAAAATGATGGTAATGATATCATAAATTTTACTATACAAATAATTATTGAAATGGGATTGATCATATTATTTATTTTACATAATTTGTAAACCTTTTATTGTAAAATTAGTAATACTCAGCTTAGAAGATTCAAGTTTTTGTTATGAGGCTCAGCAAAAAAAAAAAAAAAAATTGTTATGAGGTTTTTGTTTATGACTTACTGACTTTTATGCTAAGATGTTAATGCTTGAAAAACCCATTTTGAGGGAAGCAGCCTGAGCTTGGTTCCTTTTTTCTTGGTTATGTATTATATAGTACCAATCAATTTAATTAGATGGCACTAGCTAGATGTTTTCCAAAAAATATAAAATAAAAATTAACACAATTGGTCACTCGTGGCTGGTTTTCTTTTGGTCCTTAATTTCTTTCTCCCTCACTTAAAAAAGTTTTTTTTTTTTTTTTCAATTAAACATCTCTTTCTTCACAAAAAAAAAAAAAAAAAAAAAAAAAAAAAAAAAAAAAAATCTCTTTCTTCACTCCCATGGGAGTACTCAAATAGTGGGCTCATTAGTTTGGAGAATAATGTAAGTCAAAAGACTTAGACCCAATTTATTACACTGTTGATCCATAGAGTTTTCGAGCATCCATCTCAAGATGCATCTCTTATTAACAAGCCGTCATCCAATGTATGTGATTTCGAAACCTTCCCCTCCCACTATTTAGTATTTACCAATCTTACCCAAAAAAAAAAAAATGTGCCAAACTGAAGGTGACAAAGAAATTGGAAATCAACCGGAAAATGCTTTGAAAACCAAAGAAGAAAATTTAAAGCGTCCGTGATTCTCTCTTGTACCCAGTGGAAACCATGTAGTACGTTGCATACTCTTTTTTTATAGTGGCTAGTTGCATTGTTTATGCTTAAATAAGTTTAAACTGGACAGTTTCTTCCACATCTTCATGTAAGAATAAAGTTTTTGAAACTTGTCAGTGGAATGCATGTTGTATTTCACAGTAGCTAGTTGAATCCATCCGACACCCTTGCTAGGAGAGGTGCTTTACTTTCTCAAGATTTTGTTTTTTATCAATCCCCAGCAGCTGATGTGGTGATGTTGGTTAGCTTTGATGCTGCGGGCACTTTGTATGAGCGCTTTTGCTCCTCTGTTTTATTTTCGTAGTTAACAAGTGACCAGTGCCTTGCACTTCAAATTCTACGCAAGTATATGTAGGAACACTTGTTAAGGGTGACTCTCTTATACTCTTACATTACATATAGAATTATAATAATTATAGTACTTTACACATTATTTCGATTATTATAAATTATAGAGAAAGATTTTATAAAATTCTTAAGGCCAGTACCATAGAGTTTGTAAAACTTTAAATTTATCCATTTATTTTGAAATGAGTAAATATTAAATTTACGACGTCATAAACATTAAAAGAAAAACTCTGAAGGATCCCAATTAACTACATAAAGCACAAAGATGGACAAGCTATGTTGAAGAACTGTTTTTATATATAGTTCTATTTTTGTAATAACTAGCAAATCCAACACCCATTATCTCACAAATTAGGGTTCACCATTAGATAAAATAAAATCGAAAAATAGATGCATGAAAGATTAATGTCTAAAAGGGAAGTGATCTTGGGACGACTTAAGTATATTTTTCTTGATTCATATATATCTAGTAATCACTAAGGTTGATAGCTTTAAGAAAATTGTTCATGTTAGAAATACTGAATGAATGTATTATATTTCTCAAGTATTAAAATATACATAAGTGCTTTCATATAAGAGGCAGAGTGTGAAGTAAAAGTATGTGTGCTATACAAGTAAACAAAGTAGGTCTAAGGCCACAACCTATTACACGCTAATAGCTCTCTTCAAATTTAAGGTAGTGTGAGACCAACTTGATGTTATCAACCAAAGCATGAAGGTGTCCTTTAGGATGTGACTTGATGAAGATATCTGCAAATTGATCTTTAAAGGAGACCAAGAACAGCTTGAGAGCACCATAGATATGATGATAACGAATAAAATGACAGTTGAACTTGAAGTGTTTAGTCCATTCATGGAAGACATTATTGTGAGCAATATGAATAACACTCTTGTTGTTACAATAAAGAGGAATAGCAGAAAATGTAGACACACCAAAATTCTTAAGAAGCCATCGAAACTAAAAGAGCTCAAATGCGGTATTAGTAAGGGCATGATATACTTCTTTAGTACTGGAGTGGGCCATAATGATTTGTTTCTTATTTCGCCAAGAAATCAGAGAAGAACCAAGAAGAAAGCAATAGCCAGTGGTGGACCTGCGATTAGTGGGATCTCCTACCTAATCAGAATAAGAGAATGCAAGGAGAATAAGAGGAGATTGAGCAAAGTAGAAAATGCCATAGAAGAGAGTACCCTTCAGATATCAAAGAATGTGTAGAATAGTAGCATAGTGAATCGGTTGTGGAGCAAACAGATACTGGCTCACTTGGTGAATAACTTAGGAAATGTCTAGATGAGTGACAGTGAATAAATTAGGCTGCCAACCAAGCATCTGTAAAGAGAAGAATTAGACAATGGTTTCTCTCCTAAGAGAGTCAGATGCGCATTAAGTTCAACTGGAATATCAACAGTCTTGCTATCAGTGAGTTCAGCTCGAGATAAAAGTTCAAAAGCATACTTGGCTTGAGTAATATAATGTCCATCTGTAGAATGAGTGATTTCAAGACCCAAGAAGTAGCTGAGATGTCTAAGCTCTTTCATCTCAAACTACTGATTGAGAAATCCTTGAGTTCTTGAATGCCACTAAGGTTATCATCAGTTATGATCATATCATCCACATATAGGAGAAGCAAAATAATGCATTTGTCAGTGCGATGAAGAAATAAGACAGAATTATAATGACTGGCAAGTAACCAAAGCGAAAGATGGTAGAACTGAACTTGGTAAACCCAGCTCGTGGAGCTTGTTTAAGGCCACAAAGAGTACATCGAAGGTGAAAAACTTTGTTCAGTTCAATAGAGAGATTAGGAGGAGTTTGTGTGTGGCGCATGAAGTGCATGAATGAGGTGTAGAATGTTTGGGCGGTGCATGAGGGCGCATGAAGGCTTCGATGAGGCGAGGTTTCCATGGGATAGCAGATCAATGGAGAACGATCTTAGTGGTACTTGCAAAAACACAATTGGGGCAAGGTGCAGTGTGAGACTCCTAAACCGGGGAGGGGGGGGGGGTTGCAGGTCCAGAACTAGAGTTGATCACTAAGAGATGTCAGCGATTCAACGACGAATGGCTGCAGTGGTGGCTGTGAGGGCAAAAGTGACTATGAATTTGGAGTAATACTAAAGAGAGACAAGACTACTAAGAAAAATGTCAGAGTAATGACTCTGATACCATATTAATAATTCTAAATGAATATATTGTATTTCTCAAGTAATAAAATATACATGAGTGTTTTTATATAGGAGGTAGAGTGTGAAATACAAGTATGTATGCTATACAAGTAACAAGGTGGGCCTAAAACCCATAGCCTATTACACGTTAAGAGTTCATGTCTATCATTTCATTGTTTCATATATATTGTACAAATACTCTTTCCAACATTAGTTGAGTGCATGTAAACGTTGATAAACATGTATAGTTGGATGATTGGATCTCTCTGCTTACAAATTGTGACCATTATAAATTCACTATCAAGTTTGACATTAGGAGTTTGATTCAAAGGGAAATAAGAATATGAAACTAGAAATCAAATTCTCTTGCCTTCTATAGGCTTTTCACAAATGTGCACTTTTCATCCATCAACATTCTGATTTTCAGAATCAACTTCGCATTCCTTTACGTTTGCCACGGCCACGTAAGTGCCCTCATCCCCATGCTTTTGACCAAATAGTCCACAAGACAAAGAAAAGCAAGATTTGCTTATTTATCTTGGTCAAGGTCATTAAAGGTGTGGCTTAGTTTTGTGGGTCTGGTGCTACTAAAATTTCTAATAATTGATTCTTCACATATTAGTAATTGGGTCATCAACAAGGAATCAAGTCCTAATAACCATTAAAAGCATGCTTAATTGGTACTTTTGGCTTGTGGCTAGGGTCACCAAACTTTTATATTCTCCAAAACACTACTAGCTACCCTATAACTAAGAGTAGGCAAGTTTCTGCGTTTGTCTGTTCCGTTGTTCTAATGGAAGCCAGATCATGAGAGAAGGAAGAGGAATATGGTCAAAGGAATCAAAGAGAAAAACGAAAATTAAAGTCCATTCTGTTAAATATTGAAGTTATACTAAACTGGAAAACATTGGACTAAAGACCAATGTTAGAGATATTAAAAAAAATCATAATTTATGAGTGGGGTAATTTCACTTTTATAAGAACCTACCATTGACATAATTTTTTATTATAGAATATCAATGATAACATACTACTTTAATAATAGTGAAATTTGTGTCACCATTCTTAGTAATGTATACTAAAATAGCACTGTATCAAAAAATTGGAATTGACTATGTACTCAAATATGTATGTTCTACTAAGATATGCTGTGTTAGGTTAGTGCTAATTGCTCTCTCAAAAAAAAAAAAAAAAAAAAAAAGGTTGGTGCGAATTGGAATTAAAATTTGAGTTGATATCATATGCTAATGAAGTCTCTGGCATATTGTACATGTGATGTACTGGCAACACTCTCTCTAATAACGAACCTACGTGCATTATTGATTTATGAGATTAATAAATCTATACCTGCTATGACTTTGTGAATTGACTGTGTGCTTTTATATATATAAAAATAAATTTTCCTTCCTTTTCTTTTCCTTTTATATATTAACAAAGAAAAATCCTTTCCTTTTTTCTAATTAACAAGAGGGATCCTGAAAGTAATTGGCTATAACTCAGCCTCACCTTGAATTTGATCCTTAAAAAATCCCCAAATATTTTCTCTCTTAATTTTTGAGAAAGTGAGATTATTGAATTGACGAAATCTTGTAAATACTAAATCTCTTGTATTTTATTTTCACTAAGAAAATATGCAAACTTCTTAACAATAGTAATACCAAGACTCTTGTAACTCAACTGATATTTTTAAGATTTTTTTTAATGGAAACATTCACAAGTTCAAATCCCCATCCCCGAACTATCAAATTATATATACATATATATAGTAGCATCATAACAATATTAAACATTTAGGGTATATATATGTGAATGGAAGTCTTGCATGGAGAAAAATTAAATAAATTGGTAGACTCATATAACCTAATTAAGCATAAACTCAAAGGTTTAACTTTTAAATTTAGTGGTGTTCTATATTTTATATCAAGACCTATATTAGAGACTAATCAAGATGTTGTCTCCACAACAAAATAAGTTTACACTCTTATATTTACTAGAAAATTTTGTTTTAGATGGTACTAAGTTGCCCCACTAGCACAAACACACAAAGGGACCATGAACTAGTTCATTCTAATTTTGCCTAACACACAAATGCTGTCACATGCTTACCAAGCCAAAACATATGATTATAAAGTGCTGACAAGGAAGTTACTTTGCCAAGTAACCGCCCCTTGTTGCCACAACATATATAGGAAACTACCTTTAGAAAACTGTCTTGATGTCTTGGAGCCTTTGCTTTACTGCTTGTCCATCACATGCCTCTGGCAACCCATGAACACTATCTAGCATCAAGCCTAGCTTAATTTGTCCATTCACCAATATGTTGAGGGCTTGGCCTGTGCTAATGCCAGCTTCAAGTTTGGGCAGCATAGTCCACATAGTGCACACAACACAGTACATAACACACTTAGCACATTACCACCCATATGCAAACTTAGTTCCACTTGTCCATGAAAATCACAGCCTAACTTCACATTTTCCACTTGAAAATAGCATGCTACACGTCCAAACCCTTCTTTCACACACAGAGTACCCAGTAAATGCTAATCTGCCCATGACCAAACTCGCACAAGGTTGCCATAACTCAACCTGACTTGCAGCCAGCCAAGCTATCACCACGACCCCAATACCTTAGCAAAGCCACTATCATGTTGTTATCAAAGTCAATTGTGTAGTCATGCATGCACCACCATGAGGTAGCATTAGCATAGCCTACATTGATACCTCAAATTAACTATCTTGCACCTGTGTGTCAAGATTCAAAGATCTAATAATAGCTTACAAACTAATATGTCATTAATCAAAAGAATTGTAATTAAAATATTTATTTACTATATGTTGAAGTGGCATCCGTCACATTTTTTAATACTGTGAGTTTAAGTTGTAAAGTTTTTGAAAGTGATTATCCTATGCAGGTTTATAAATTACTAGAGTTGCCTTGTCAACTTGCTTCCCACTAGAAGATTATATATGAAATCCATGGATATATAGCAATATTAATATATGTCTTATCTATCAACATCCACAAGCCAATTTTCAAGAATCATTGGCTAGTGCCGAAGTATTTAATTTTCACAATAAATCATGATTCTTCACGCTATAACTTTTTCTATCTCTCTCTTTCCCAAGACATTGCTAAGTAGTATCATGCATAAGAGATTGTAAGCATCCTCATTATTGTTGTCCTTGAGATCCAACATATTATGTTCATGCAACATGTGAGCTATTGCATATTACTATTTAGATACGTTTGCCTGTATTTTTCAACCTCTTATGAACGAAACCACTAATGATAGTCGTGTCTACCACTTCAAGGTCTAGCAGCACTAATAAAAAATATTAAACAAACTCTAGCCTCTTAATTATTCCAAGAAATAACTTAACTTTAATCCCCAAGAATTCAATTATATTTTAGCCAAAGATTTATGCAAATCTTTAAAGCTTTATATATATCCACGTGGCATCCTCTCCAAGGAGAATATCCACGTGGCAACTGTTTACGCCTCTCCATGCAGCCTATAATCTTAACATGTTAATTAAAGAGAAGATATCTTCTAGGATTTCATATTGAATATTGATATGTGATCGATTTGACAAGATTCTTGCCTTCAAATTTAAGATGAAAGAAGAAGAAGAAGAGAAAAATAATAAAAAAGCACTAGAGGTTGAAATCAGATAGTGGTGGCGACTTGTTTATACCGTCTTACCTTTCGGGGTTTGTTTTATAAAGCTTAAAAGCAAACTGCTTTTTATAAAGCTCATAAAAGCAAGCTGTTACTAAGCTTCTTCATTATTATTTTTGCTGCACTAGCTAACTTGAAAAGGTGAAAAAAAAAAAAAAAACCAGGTTTGCTACTTTGTCACAGAACAAAACAAATGGCAACGCGTGGAGACCAAGGAATGAGGAAAAAGTACTGGTACCAAAAGCTAAGCAACCTAGCATGAGCAGCTCATTGGCTCAAGAAGAGAATGTAGATGGGTTGCACATGAAGATGCAAATTGCATGCTGACTAGACTGCAGTTTATTTTTATTTTGTCACTGCTGAACTGCTCCCACAAAACTATGTATCTTTTTCTTTCCTCTTTTTGTATCGATGGGTGGCATCTAACATTAATCATGCAGACCCACTTAAGTGATGATAAAGAGGAATATGTTGAAAGGGGTTGTAATCCTCTACATTTTCCACATTTCCCTCTTTCTCACTAATCACACGTGCCAATAAGATCCAGCTAAAGGTTGCTGTCATTCTTCTAATATATGGCCACTTTGGTAGTTCATATGAATTGTTTTTTCAGGGTTTGACTCACCTTATTACTCATAAAAGTGATAAAATATCAGTTGTGTAAGCCCTCACAATTTTCACAACTTTGTTTTACAAAGGTTGACTTGGTTTGTTTTGATTTTGAGCAATATTGCCTTTATTTGAATCCATTAATGATACAATTTTTATTATGTACTAATCACAACGTGCCAATAATCCTAATAAAATTTGTAATAAATTTTAGCCCCGAGCATTAATGACATCATAGTTATTCCATAGATCCTTGGTCTTATACATAGTTTAAGATCTCTAAAAAATTTTAAGCTTGACAAAAGAAAATTAATAATTATGCTTATTTGTTAAAAGTAGGTCAAAATATAATTGTATCTTGAATATTGAAAAATGAAATTTTAAAAAGATGCATATAAACAAATAAACAAATAAGTGAAAAAGTTTATGCTAAATAGATTCTTAATTAATAACATTTTATGGGAAAAGATGTGGCATGATGTGATTAGTTAAGAATGCAATTGCATGTGAGAGAGAGAGTACACAATACTCAAGAGTGGGTGATGTGAGTGATGAACAATACTTAGTGATACGTAAAGTAGTGAGTGATGTGAGAGATTAAACAAAAGTTGTTAGCTATGTGTAAAACTTTTATAATAACCGACCAAATATTATTCTTTTCGGCATGGAAGATGGAACCACGAAGAGAATCCATGGTGGTGTATATATATAAATATTTATAAAAGGGTTTTTAACTCCATACACTGAGAAGCCATCGTTAGACACGTTTAAGGTTTTCTCATTTCTGAGGAGAGATCAGCAACTACCTCGAAGCTAGTTCACACTAGTGGGAGGTTGTCTGCAGAAAAAAAGCTAACAAAAAAGGCTACCAAGTTTTTGAAAGATATATATCAAAAAAATTATATATCTATTTCTATGGCTCGTGGAAAGGTTCAGCTGAAGCGGATTGAGAACCCTGTGCACAGGCAGGTTACCTTTGTAAGCGCCGAGCTGGGCTTCTTAAGAAGGCTAAGGAGCTCTCTGTGCTATGTGATGCTGAAATTGGCCTATTCATTTCTCTGCTCATGGAAAGCTTTATGAACTAGCTACCAAAGGGTATGTCTCTTATATCTCTTTCAGATTTTATTTATATTTCAAAAATTATCGGTTTTTCCAAAAATTTAAACTTTGCGATCGATGTTTAATGGATGTTTAACTATTTACATGTAAACAATTAATATCACAAGAAAGTTAAGTGCTGCATTTAAAACTGCAGGGAATATTTCCTGTTTTTGGGAAGAACCTTAATTGTGTTTTGTGTACTTTTCTTTAGATTTTTTATGATATAAATGATGAAATTGTTCACTTGTTATCAACTTAAACTTTTGTGACAAATTCTTTATCCTTGAGATTTTGTTTATTATATTAGCATCACAGCTATTGGTTCATTGTTAAACTTTATCAATTACCATAATAAAATACCAATTTCAAAAAGAAAGAGAGGTGACAACTTTCTTTTTATTATGCAAGAACCATGCAAGGCCTTATTGAGAGGTATATGGAGTCTAATAGAGGGGCTCAACCTGAACCAGACATTGAAACACAGCCTCTGGTATGTTCTTTGTCTCTCTCAAATACTTTGTTGTTGTTGCTGCTGTTTTTTTTTTTTTTTTTTTTTTTTTTTGAGTTGTATATTCTATGTTTAAACATAAAAACGAATATTATCTCTATCACTAAAAGCTAGCTTGAGAAGCATCAGATACTGCTCCTGATAATTTTCCACAGAATAATAATAGTTTATTCAACCACCATTGTAACAGAGTGTTGCACTTTTTATATCGACCTTTTTGTACGCCAAACTTTATGACTTGCATCCAATGCATGCAGTCTCTATTGGCTAAGATTATTCTGGATTGGTATAACAATGCCTTGTTAAGTTGTTAACTAAAATATATAAACAGTGTTTCTATCAATCATACAATAAAACTTTCTCCTGTTTGACATATATATGGGTAGGTTCAATGTATAATAGAGAAACATAATGAGAATATAGAAGTCACCTTATGCTGTGTAAAATAGAAAAAACCAGTGTGTTGCATATATATCCTTCTATAGCAATTAGCGAGATTCTTTTCTCATTTATCTCATCTTTGTATTGTGCACATGGTAAATGCTTTACATATTTATCGCTGGCGTAATATACAAATTATTAGGAGTGATCCATTGTAAAATAAGCTTCAAGGAATTTTCCAAATAGTTTAACTTGTTGAAATTAAACATGGACTTAAAAGAGGTATACAGTGTCTTTTCTTTGAGCAAAAGGTCCAATGGTAACCGTTTGTGAGATTGTCTTAAGAATGAATCCTAGCCATACTAAGAGAGCTGGTTCAATGAAAAAAAATTGGACTAAATTAGTCTAATTCAAACATGATGTACAATAAATTTTGCAGTCCAGTTAGCAAGATACTTTTTTTTTTCTTCACAATTTGTTGAGATAGTAAGTTGTGATTGCTAGGCAATAAGTCTTAATTAACACCACTGATTGTGCTTAAGTTCAGGGATGGAACTACTCAAGGGCAGAGGGGGGCATGGCCCCCCAACATTTGAAAAAACAAAAATTACTAGTATGTATATTAATAAAAAGAATTTTAATTCTTGCTCTTAAATTTATTTACTTAGCCCTCCTTCTCCAAAAAAATTTACAAACTGACCCAAGAAATCCAACAATAGATAACAAGAAAAATCTATAAAAAAATGCACATATCTAAATAATAAGAAAATCTTTTGACAAATCATAAATCTGGTCTGAGCAAAAACAATAACAACAAATTAATTACAAATCCTAGCAAAAAAAAAAAAAATCACAAAAACCCAATAACTTTTACCCAATTTCTTCCTCTCACTTGAGAGCTCTATGCCCTCTTAAATCTCTACCCTCATAGCCATAGAGACAATTTCTATGCCACATATTGATCGCTTCATCCACATACTAGTTAGATTTTGAAAATATTAAGACGTATTAATTGATTTGCAAAACCCTTGATTATAAAATTTTATTATAATTTTTTTTTTCAAAAGAAAAAATACAAATAATAATTAATAAATTAATGCTAATATGCAACTTTGTCAACCTCTAATATTGATATTCTAATTTTTTAAAATTGTTAAACAAAGAACTTCGGCCCCCCCTAAGTTTGAATTTTGATTCCATCCTTACTTAAGTTAGTTCCTTCCACTGTATTTTCTACTAATATGTGAATGTATATCTTTGCTAGGATGCTAAAGAGGAAATTAAGCTGCTGAAACAAGAGGTTGAAATACTACAGAAAGGTCTCAGGTATTAAAAACCTCCGTCCTTATTTATAGTTATCTAAAGTTAAAATAGTTCATTTTTCCTAGAAAATAAGTGTTTTTTACTTTTTTTTAGTAGATTTTTCTTTGCAAATATTTCAATAATCTCGTATTGTTTTCTTTTGGCCAAGTTTTATCAAACAATAAGAAGATGCAAAGCTTCTTTATCATTAATTAGCTTTGCTAGTTCTAGGGAACACAGTTCAAAATCTGTCAAAAATAAAATGGGAAATTGATTAGTAAAAATCTCATTTGGAAAAAGAAGACAACAGTCGGTCAATATAGTGCTAGTTGACGTACGATTGATCAACTGTTGTTTACAGTTGGTCTGTGAAGAGAAAGAGAGGGTGAAATGATAGAGAGAGGTTACTATTGGAAGAATTTTTTGTAGTGTATGTGGAGTTTATTTTGTGATGGACTATTATGTAAAATTTTGGAAAATGCACTTTCTCTATTTACCTTGCTTTTATTGATTCCAATAATTTTTTAATTATTTAGGTTTTTTTCCTACCAAACATTAGAAAGTAGAAGAAACATTTTAAAAATGTTTTCCACCAAAATAAACATAGTGTCATAATGCTCCCCAAAGCCTAATAATACTTGTCTTGTCTCTTAAAGCCAAGGGAAACGAAATATGATTTTAGTTTATGTGCATGTTATTCGTGACCTTTGCTTTTAGCATATTCAAATGTATTTTTGTTTTAAAGGATTTCTTGTAATAAAATCTATATTGATACCATTCCATTATATGTCATGAGATTAAAAAAAAAAAGGAATAAGTAACTTCACACCAAACATATACATAATCTATTCATATTAATCATGGTTATCAAACTGTTAGGGAAAGAGAGAGAGAATCTTTTCAGCAAAACAGAGAAATCCAAATAATTTAGGCTTGAGATGAATTGAAGTGTCATAATGATTGTGATCATATATGCGAGAATGGATTTTTGAGAGTAATAGTTGATCAACTACCATTTGTCTAAAAAATAAATGAAGATAAACTAGCATTTGTCTAAAAGAAATCATAAATTGAAATGAAATAATAAATTTAATCATTTAACTATTATTTTAACAATGATTATTTTCTTTTTTTCTTTTTTTCTTTTTAAGAGTTGGCAATTGTGAAATTAATGGTTTGGTTGTATTCAATGTATAATAACCTATATGTTGATTTTTAAACATATGATGAGACAAAAAAATGTTTTATGCATCTTATGGTCTATATGTTTCAATGGAAATGTTTTACGCATTAATAGAACATAAAATGTTTTCAGCTTTATGTTGCCTCCATGCTTAAGTAGGCATGACAAAGATCAAAAAAGGAATATAATTTGTGAGTGAAAAATAAAAGAAGACAATTAGTGTTAATCAAGAGTTGTTATTATTACTATTTTTTTTGGTAAATAAGGATAAACTTATTGAAGAACAAGAGGACTTAGGGGAACCAACCCATCAGCATCTACAAGAGCTCAAATAGGGATAAATTTGATGAAAATGGATCCCAAATCTTACAAAAAGAGACTCAACAGGCAAAATTACGAGACAGAAGATTATATAAATTAAACATGAAAGATATTAAACTTTCACAAGATGAAAGGAGTCAAATTATCATATAATATATAGCATGCATTCTTGCAGGTATATGTTTGGAGGTGGAGTTGGGACAATGACCTTGGATGAATTAGATGTCCTTGAAAAGCACCTCGAGATTTGGATTTGTAACATAAGGTCAACAAAGGTATCCATATCTTCTACACTAATATTGTTTAAGTACAGCTGTTATGCCAGTTCTTTATATTCTTTCTTAGTTTGAAGTGTTGAACTAATAAGTTCATATATTGCAGATGAACATTATGTATGAAGAAATTCAACTCTTGAGGAATAAGGTTAGTTGGAACGAAAAATTCTCTCTCTTTTAATAAAAATTTAGATACAGATTCTTAAAATTCACATGAATAGTAGGACCCATTGTTACGCGAAACCAAATTACTTGATTTAATTGTGAATCCTAATATACAGCACTTAAAAACATATATTTCATTATTTTTGTTTTTATATATAGCACTTAAAAACAATCATTAATGGCTTCTTACTTAAACAACTAGAAGGTGCACTATTATTTTATGTTTATTGAAGGAACTTAATTTCTCTGGTTATTGAAGGAGGGAATACTGAAAGCTGCGAATAAGTACCTACAAGATAAGGTAATGAAAGATTGATGCCAATTGTATCCCATTGTTTTTGTGTAAGAAATTGTATGGAAAAAAATATATATAAAAAATTCTTCGACCAACTGACATGGAGATTGTTCTTTTTGCAGATAGAAGAGAATACTGGAATGACAGACTTTGCACCAAATACCACTAATTTTGCGTACCCACTAACAATACAGAATGAAATATTTCAGTTATAGGATTGCTCAATATGGTATACTGATCAGTAATCATCGAGCATTATTGTTGTATGTTTTTAATTTAAGGTGTGTCGTTTATCTACCAACTTCATCAACGCTTGTAATCATAAGTACCTAGATTCCTTGCAGTATTGTGCGTATTATATATGTCAATGTAGAATCTTTATGTTCTCAGTGGACAGAATTATCTGACAATGGGTTGCCATTAATTCTAGTACTATATAACTTGATGCATGGTACGTAGGATATTGTGGTGTCGTATTGTCGTTTGCAATATAATGTGTTAATGATCTCTCTCTCTCTCTCTCTTGCTCTCTCTCAACACAATTTAATAAATCTATACATATGATTGCATGCCATTAACTACCTAGGTTTTATATTGAGTCATTGACTACTTATACTTTTTTCGAGTTTTTAAGGTATATACCTTAAAAACTCGAAAAAAGTAGAGCAAAAGCCCACCAACAACCTTAGGGCTTAATTATATTGAATGAAGTAGAGCAAAAGGCACCAACAGCGCCAATTTTCGTTTGTGATGCTATACATATATGATGAGTTTCTTATATTTAAACTTTTAAAGAAAGTATTAGATTGCCATGAGGTCATATTATGTAAAATGTGGATTGGTACAATTGTATATATCTCCAAGTCACCTCTCTTAAAATCTCAACTAGATGTGGTCAATATTAGGTGCCTAGGTGGTGTATATAATGACTCAACTTTGTCCATTTAAAAAAAAAAAAAAAAATTTTAAAAGATTCAATTTTATGTAATTATATAACTGCTTGAGAAATCTACATATAATTACATTACTTTAAGTTACTTTAATATTAAAGAAATTATTTGCTAAATGAAGAATAATTAAGGTTTCGACATAGTAGTTTTAGAATCTAATTGAGCTTTTGTAAACATGTCTAGGGGTCAAATTATAAAAAATTATGATTGACGTGTACCCATTATAGTATTATTGAATTTTGTAGTTCAAATGACATGCCCGTGTCTTCTCAACGGGAGAATGCGGGGTCGAACCATACACCAAGAATGTAGTCCCCTTAACCTTCGTCTTTTAACACATATTCCTTAGTATTTCACGTTTCATGCTATCCCCAAAGTGCATGTTATCACTCTTAGAATTCCATAGCATGCGCCCTCCTGCATTCAATATCTCCCACTTTGTGGATGATACTGCTTCACAAACGTAACATTGTCTTTGGTTGGGACCGGTAATTTCCTTAGTCAATCCCTAAAAAAGGAGAAAGCTATGCTTTATGCCATTTGCTTGGGAAGCCATTTTCACCCAAAAAAAGGAGGAGAAGAAATTAAAGAAAAATAAGATGGTTTCTGTGACAAATCTCTCAAAAACAGATCAGCCTGAAAAGCTAGGGAACTAGCAAATAAATTAGTTGCTAAAGATTAGTTAAATCTTGCATAAAAATTTTCTCCTTGATTTCATTCCTTCAAAGGCATGCATCTAGCCCTTAATTCCAAGGCATTTTCTCAATTAGCAGCAAAAAATTTGACCACGCCTCGTAGCATTGTCTTGGTTGTCCAAAAAAAGGATAGTAAAATGTGATATACAACCTAGATCAAGAGCCATCACTGCCAATTTTGCAAAGCCCAAATTTAATCCTTTTTTAGTGCCATCCGTCATTAATTATCACTTCGTGACTCGGGGAATTGGCACCAATATTTCTGATTTTTGATAATCTCAAGCTCCTTTTTCTTGGGAAAACTTTAGCATTAGAACATTTCTCAAGGGCTAAAATGCTACAAGGGATTGAAATTTGAAAGTGATGCGCATAGAAATAAAACAATAATAATGAATAATGATAAGGATCATAATTTATAAAGGTAAGGAAGAGAGGTACTATGCCATTAGTTATAGTTGGTGGGAAATAAAATTTACTTCCATGTAGTCAAATCATTATGGCTATATTTTATTTTTGAAAACGTTTATATTCTCAAAATGTCCTAAACATGGGGTAAGACTAGCATTTTAGTATTGGATAGACCAAAATTAGATAAACCTTTGGGAGACCACTTATAAAGGAAAGTATTTGATGTTTGTGTTGACTTTTTTTTTTCTTCCTAATATTGCTATTTCTCACATCACCATTCTCATATATATATATATATATATATATATAATTTTTAATTTAGTTTTCAAAGTTAAAATAGTATGAAATTGTGTTAATTTAAAATTAAACTAAAAAGAACTCTCCAAGGATTCTTAAAAAAAAAAAAAATCGTGAAGAAATTTGTAGCTAAATTGATAGTTCCTAATATTTCCATGAAAATGTTTATGTTTCAAATCTTCTCTGCTCTAACTATCAATTTATATATATAAACTCATAGTGATCATTTTCTTTTTAATAAATCAATCCAACATTAAACAAATTCTAATTAAATTGATATTCAATAAAAAAAATCCCAATTAATTTAGGTAGCTTTTTTTTCTTCTACAAATTCTCTAATTTGAAATTTTCTTGAATAATATTCATTAATTAATTATTAAGTATATGTAGAAGATTACCGACTTTTCTTTTTTTTTGGGGGGTAAAAACTAAAAAGAAGGTTACCGACTAATAATTAATAGTCTAATAATACAACCTCAAAATAGAAATTCAACAAACGGCATGTCGTATTATCGTTTATAATTATTAAACCGACATGTCGTGGACACACGCTGGGCCAAAATTTTGGGCCCCAAGTCACTTCAGGTCACCTATATATAATCTTCCACCCCTCCACTCCGATAGTCACTCTGCTGAAATCAAACATTCAAACCCTAAACTCTCTCTCTCTCTCTCTCTCTCTCTCTCTAACTTCGAATTTTCGTTCTTCAACGCTCGCAGAGAACAATGTCGTTCCTCGAAATCGAAGCTCGAGAGTAAGTTTTTTCTACTTTTATTTTTTATTATTTTATTATTTTCCTTCTTTCTTTTATTCGCAACCAAACAGGTTTTTAGGAGAAGTTGATTTCGGTCTCTGTTTGGTAGAAACAGGTTTTTTCGCATTATTCACTAACTTAAGTTCTTGTCCACTGTGTAATCTAGTATTTAAGCTAAGTATGTGTAATTATAGAACCTAATAACCTTATTGCTCAATTTGTGTGTGTATATATGTATGTATGTATGTAACATTGATTTGATTCACGTATAGAGTAAAAGTTTATGTTTTGTTTAAATTTTACTTTTTTTGACAAGAAAAATTTATCAAAAGAATTACTCAAAATTATGCACAAAGAAGTGAATTTGTGATATGTATTAGTGTATTACAATTTTTGTATGACCCCATACTCGAGTTGAGACCAATCAATCTGTCTCTATTCTCAAATATACGTAATGGGGATGGAGGGAAACTAGATATGGGTGTGTGAGATGTTATTAGTGTTTTAGCTACACGAGGTGCTGATGCGGTGTTGTAATTTTTGTTGTTGTTGTTGTTGTTTTCCTTTCAGTGTGATCAAGATTGTGCTCCAATTCTGCAAAGAGAATTCTTTGCACCAAACGTTCCAGACGTTACAGAGCGAGTGCCAGGTTTCTTTGAATACTGTGGACAGTGTGGAGACGTTTATTGCTGATATTAATAGTGGGAGGTGGGATGCGATACTGCCTCAAGTGTCTCAGCTCAAGCTTCCCAGGAATAAATTGGAGGATTTGTATGAGCAGGTAAATAGAACGCCACTCACTGATGCGATCTTTATTGTTTCGTTATTATTTGGCATTGTGGTTTGTTGATTTTTATGTCATGTTAATGCCTTTTTTATTAGGTTTTTTGAATTTTACTTGGTGATGTAATTTACTCAAATAGAATTTATGATTGGACTCTTAGAGAATGACTAATTGGTGTGCCCTAGAAAAGGATACCCGAATAATCATTGTTAACATGGTTAGTTTATTATTGGGTTTGATTTATCCAAAAATAAAGCAAGTTCTAATAAGAATATGTTGTTTCAATAAGAATCTTTTGTTTTGAATTTTTTGGGATAAGTAATGGAATTTTATTAAGTAAATAGACTGCTTCATGCACACAATAATGAACACAAAGTAGCCTAAATTTTGTACAAAATTCTTGGGCAAAAATGGAAAGACTCGGCCCAACTTCCATCCTCCCCCAAATTCATGCATCATAGCTTTTGATTCTTTGATCATTTTCATTAGTAGATACTTATCCGGTGGGCGAGGATATGACTTGTTAATTACCAAGCTGAAGCCAGAAGTTTGAGGTTGTCTTGTTGGGTTCTAAGGGAACTTAGTGGTTTTCTTTACCTTGGCCTTTTCATGTTTACTTGGGGTTGCATCTTTTGGTTGAAGTTGAACTGTGTCCTGTGGAGAATTCTCTGAACATCTGTCAGAGGGGTCATTCATCGCTGGTAGTATTGTATTTATAAAACAGTTGGAGAGGCCGTGGATCATTTTCAATTACATTCCTTGGTTGCTAAAGTTGTGGAATTCTTCTCTACAGGAATATCTTGAGTGATGCAAGATTAGTCTTTGTGTTGATAGGTTATTGTCAAAATAGGCTTGGAAGAGGCAGGTGCAGTGTAGATTGTAAGGCAGATCCACCATATGATCTGGTTTATAGGGAGGGAGAGAAGAAAGTAGTATATTAGGGGATGGAACTTGTTTTCATAAACACAAGTTGCTGTTTCTGTGATTTTTGTTTCCATGGATGCCGCTCTCTCAGATTTGGCTCTTCTCTATCCTTGTAGGAGTTTCTGGATGCTCTTAAAATATGATTTTACAAGTTGGGTTGGCTTTGGGTCGAAAGAGTTCCATCTGTGTTTGGACCTGTATGTTAGACTGATCCCAAAATTATCTCTTCCAGGTTAATTTCATGCTCTTGTTGCAGATTAGTATGAAATATATAGACTGTTTGGCTTAACTTTGAGGTAATTTTGGTAGACACATTGTGATTTTACTATTCTTGGAATTTTGCAGATTGTATTAGAAATGATTGAACTTCGAGAATTGGATACTGCACGTGCTATTTTAAGGCAAACTCAGGCAATGGGTGTCATGAAGCAAGAGCAGCCTGAAAGATATTGCGACTTGAGCATCTCCTAGTCAGAACTTACTTCGATGCGAATGAGGTCAGTAGCTAGTACTAATGTGGTTGTTTGATGTGCTGTTTATTTGCATCTTTCATGTCATGAAAGTCTTTTATACTATTGTTATTATGGTTGTGTTGGTTTTGAATATCTTCCTTTGGAGAACTCCTTATTGAACTTCATTACTATCTCCTGTAGTAATGTTATTACATTGTCCATAAAATGGGAGAAAAAAGAATTAGAGGACTCGGAGTCCATTGGAAAGCAACATCAAGAATGTCACAAATCAATAGAATATCTAGGGAATAGTGAGACTCTTATATTCAAAGAGTGTTACATTTAACAGGAAGAAGATCTGTAGCTGTGAAAGTTATATTTAGCCATGAAAGTTATGTATCTTAATATGGCTACTTAGTAGTTTTTCGATGTAGTTATTTAGCAGAACCCTTATATGCTTTTCATCAGATGATTTACCTTATAAGCTCAACACTAGTTTAACAAAATTGCTTTGGTACCCCAAAAAAAAAAAAAAAATTGTATCCCACATATATATATATATATATTTTCATCATGATGTCAAATAGAATTTCAAGTAGTTTTTATTGTTCACCTCACTCACGTTATGCGGCTATTTTGGAAATGGAGAAAAAAAGTGACTTTCATATTTATTCCTTATGATTCTGTGCACATTCTTCTTCATCATCCCATCAAAGTATGTTGGAGGTGAAATATTGGTATACCACATTATGTTGCTTGGACCAAGAAATCCGTGCCTTATATGTACTCTTCTCATTTGTTGTCTTGATGGCCTGCATTGGCTTTTATCACGTTCTATGTGGGACTGCCTAGAAAGAGAATTCCTACCTTTGAATTGAGAAAAAGGTTTTCATTGTTATCTTTGATTAGTTATTGACAGGACTTTGGGGTGATTTAAGTTCTATGGATGTGTTTTTGTATTGCACATCTTATAATGTGTTATATGGCAGGCTTACCAAGATTCAACAAAAGAAAAACGGCGATCACAAATTGCTCAAGGTACTCCTCTATTTCCTTGGTGGTCATTAGATATGATTGTGAAGATTTCTAATCACTTAGAACTTGTGAACATTACTTTCAGTTTAATTTTGTCTTAATTGAAAATGAACTGATATTTCCTTGATAATTAAAAATATGTGCAACCTTAGTACAGTGGATGTATATTAATTAATGTTACAATTATTGTGGAAGGGAATATTAATTGCATAACATATATAAAATGTTTATTAAGAAAAAAAATTAACATTCAATTTGGTATGGAGTTCAATCAATCTTATGTATGAATGAGAAATATTCTTCTCTTGAACATTATTTTTACAATTAAAATTTTAGTAGTTACAAAGTTTATAATACGACTAGGCACAATAATGACCCTTATAATCTCCATTACCCTGATTATATAGTGATCATTGATATAAACCAAAATACGCTGGTTTAGGCATTGCATGTTTTGAACTTTAAATCCCTGTTTATTTATTTTATTTTTTTTGTGTTTTCAGCTCTTGCTGCTGAAGTTACTGTGGTCCCACCTTCACGATTAATGGTTCTAATTGGTCAGGCTCTGAAGTGGCAGCAGAACCAAGGTTAAGATTTGCATAAATGTCATGATATATTTAATTTTTATTTATATTTTTTAATTGGTTTAAACAATTGGAGGAAACTTTGATTGTT
Source organism: Castanea mollissima (assembly GCA_014183005.1). Lineage (NCBI taxonomy): Eukaryota > Viridiplantae > Streptophyta > Magnoliopsida > Fagales > Fagaceae > Castanea > Castanea mollissima. Next base: position 3,113,907 of record JACAVU010000010.1, on the reverse strand, counting down.
GGGTTCTTGTGAATGTGATATTTGAATTTCTACATCTCTCTCTCTCTCTCTCTCTCTCTCTGGTTTTTGATATAAACTTTATATTGTTACTACTGCGTATAAAAAAAACTTCATATCTTGTTATCCATTTGTTGGGCACAAGAACTGGATGATTATTTTGCACCCTACAATTCAGTTGCAATAAAAGCATTTAATTCTTGCTTCATTTTATGTAATTATGTGCAGTGCAGTTTTTATTTCTTAGATAATTGGATCCAAGGTGGTCAAAGGCAAATGGCAACCTTAAGGTGCCAAGACCTTGTATCGCCCGAGGCATGAGGCAACAAAAAGTTTCTAGCCCTAGCAAAGCGAGGCACCAAATTCTTATATATTTTATTATCATATAAACTTAAATCATCTTGTACCTAGTGTATTAAAATATTATAATGAAGTGTTATTCAATGTGTTGCATGAAGAAATTAGGTCTATCAAATTATTTCAAATAGGATTAACATGGTTTAGGCTTTAATCAGTTATTCTAACAATAGATTTTACAACAGGCTTCTACATAACAATAAGTTTTGCAACAAATTTTTGTAAATTAAGTTAAATATCAATACGTTTTATATCATGCCTCTTTAAATTAATAATCTAATAGTAGGTTTCATAACAAACTTATATAAAAAAATAAAATATTTCAATTTAAAAAAAAAAATTGAGTCTCGCCTCAGCACCTTTTTCATGACTTAACACAGTCACCTTGCTTGCCTAGGCTCTAAAGGCGCCTTATTGGCGCCTTGCCTTGCCTGGGCACCTAGGCAAGCACCCGGCTTGCCTTTGAATACAATGATTGGATTTGCAATTTGAAATACTTTATTTTTGCCTACCTATGTCTTGGGATCACAAGTGCATGGTTTTCATTGAAACACATATGCCCAGAAGCTAGATCTTATCAAAGCATCTCCATCTCTCTCTTTCAGGATTACTTCCTCCAGGAACACAGTTCGACTTATTTCGAGAACCGCTGCTATGAAACAAGATGTGGATGACATGTATCCAACTACTCTTGCACACACAATGAAGGTGAGGTGTATACATCTTTGTTTGACACAATTTTAGGTGCTCTTTTATTTTTTTGATAAGTAATTTAGGTGTACTTTTATTGGTTTACCAATGTTTAAATTGTATGTTAATCCCCCTTTTTTTTTTTTTTTTGTTGATGGTGTTTTATTAGGTTTCTAATTTATAATTTGCAATGTTAATTTGTTATATTCTTGCTTCTGGGGAATGACGGCTTCACTGAATGGATCTTACAAATGGATTTATTTGATTGTTTGTTGTATTTTCTGGTTGATACTTTAGAGAGTGCAATCATTGTTGTTATTGTTTCATAATTTTTGAGTGGACTATATCATAATTTTAGTAGAAAAATGTTTTATTTGGCTTTTCTCCTTTATGATACTAAGTTCCAAATTTTGTTACTCTGAATTGTCGTAAATGGCTCATTTTGCCCTTTTGACAACAACTTATTTTTATGAGTCTGGTAATATTCTTTTTTACTCTGTAGTTATTATTGGTATTGTATTTTATCTTTTAACTCCTCTTTTTCTTTGATAAAAATAGCATTATTGAAACACACAAATATTGAAAAGACTACATTTGTCGTGTGCTAAAGAGGTCGACAGCTGTACCAAATGTGTGTGGCAGTATTAAATTCCTAATTTTGTTTGAGATTGAAGTAAAATCCCAGTCTTCACTTGAACACCCAGAGGATGAGAAATTAATGATATGTATCTTCACCATTTAAACAAAGAGTAATGCTACAGATCCTGCAATTTTTACTACATAAACCTTATAAGTTGATTTGTTAACTTTTAAAGTACAAAACAAAAAAGTAATTAAGAAATTTATTTATTATGTGGCTGATGCAGTACGAATCAAATTCACTGCATGTTAGTTTGTAAGCCTTTTGTTGCAAAATTGGTAGTAGCTTTAGCTTTTCCCTTAAACAAACTGTGAAAGACCAAGAGGTGGCATATAATAGATATTATGATAAGGTGTGCTTTGCTTTATAAGCATCATCTCATATAGAGCATGTCAGTTAGGGATTTTAGTCTCTGGAGATTTAATGGTTAATTGTGAGCATCTGCTTCCTCACCCCCTTTGCTTTATTTTTGGACAGTTGTTATCTTGGGAGCCAACTTTTTTCTTCTTGTTATTACTATTTGTTTTTCCTTTTGTCTTGGAGAACTTCTAGGGTTGCGGCATTTTCTGCTTATTCAATTATTTTTATAACATATTTGTAGTCTTGTACTGGGCTTTTTACATAATTGATTAGAAAATACTTTCTTTGTCTATTTGTGTTTTGCATTTTATTTCAAGTCTAGCTAACCCCAAACTTTTGGGACCAATGCTTGGTTTTTATTGTTGTATTTTGTTTCTAGTCTATATAATTTTAAGTTGGTAGTCTTAAACTTATGATCTGATGTGTTTGGTGGTGTGTTTTGCAGTTTGGGACAAAAAATTACCCAGAATCTGCTCGATTCTCGCCAGATGGACAGTTTCTTGTCTCTTGCTCTGTTGATGGCTTTGTTGAGGTCTATATAATTATGACACTTCTCATTTTGTCAAAAGTTTGTGAAATTTGAATGTTCTGACATCTGATCACTTTCAGGTCTGGGATTACATCAGTGGGAAGCTTAAGAAGGATCTTCAGTACCAGGCTGATGTGAGTAGACATATATAATTTTGCTAAATTCTAGGAACCAGTGCATGATTTTCATTTTTTAGCTGTTAGAAAACCATTCAATGATTTTGTGTAGAAGATAAATGTGGCTGGTAGTTGTTTGATCCGAGCATTTTGGGGTTGGCTATCATTATGTGCTACTTGCTGAAAAGAAAAAAAGAAGCAAATTTTTCAAAGCTCTTACAGTCAATTTTTATATTTCCCTTTTTAATAACTGTTCATTCTATCTATCATATTACATTGGTCATCAGAACATGATAGCTTTGTTAAATTTCCCTTCCAAACCATGGGCGTTCCAAATTAAAATTTTAGGGACAAAATTGGAAGTATCAGAAAATTGGGATTGAATTGGAACCTACCCTATATTCTATGGACCACAGATGTAGTTTAGCCGTGGTTATTTTTATTTTATTTTTCTCATCTTCATATGGTAGTTATGAATTTTATTTCCTGTGCTTGAATGTAACATATATACATTATATTATGTTTGGGCTGCTTGGCTATTGTTTTTCTTTTTCTTTTGATGAATAAAGTCATTTATTAAAAAAAAACATGCTGTTTGTTCTACAAGTCAGGCAGCAACAGTATTGTGTGAACAGTAACCGGCAACCCTTTAATATATATATATATATATATATATATATATATATATATTTTTTTTTTTTTTTTTTTTAATTTTGTGCTGCATCAAGTATGTAAAATATTTATCCTTTGACAATACTATGCTAACATGTAAAGATGACTGATCATTATGACAGTAAATACTATGTGTTGATATGTAGATTTTGGTAATTTCCTTGTAGTTTCCCTGTCATCGTTTGCTACTGACACCTATAATCTATTGCAGGAAAGGTTCATGATGCATGAGGATCCAGTGTTTTGTGCTGATTTTAGCAGAGATTCTGAGATGCTTGCAACTGGGTCAAAAGAAGGAAAGATAAAAGTAAGTTTGATTTGTGTTTCCTTAAATTAAGGGTGAATCTTTCTTCTACTTATCTCCTTAAATGTAAGATGCATGATATGTTAATCTTTATCTTAGTGGGTGTGCGTGGTTGATGTACAAATTGATTTCTTTCAAGTGGACATTATTACTTGTGTACTTTGGTTTATGATTTGTTATAGTTCTCTAAATGTTATCCAGCAACACTTTGCAAGTATTTATTAGTACTTTCCTAAATGGTGAATTCATGACGTTGACTTGTGAGCAACATATATATTTTGTATGGACTAACCTGAATATTAAGTGTCCATTGTCTCCATATATCATATAAAAAATCTATATGGCTAGCAAGTTGTCTTTAAAAACAATTTCTTTCACTTATCCAAAAAAAAAAATGTTGCCTTTAAAAACAAAAAGCCTTTTTTTTTATAGCCTTTTACAAAGCTATACATGATTCAGACTGTCAATGAAAATTATGAAAGTAATTTGAACTATACCGAACTAGCAAGTTTATCATTTAAAATGTAAAAAGCTTATAAAGTGAGCTGTTAACCATTCAAATTGTATATATGGTCCAGCCTGGTTTATATTTATAAATTTTCCCATGTACTTGTTCAAATTTAGAAGTTTAATGAACTTCTTAACTCCATTTAATTTGTTGTTTTTTTTTTTTGGGTGTAGGTTTGGCGTATTAGGACTGGCCAATGCTTGCGTCGTCTTGAACATGCACATTCTGGATGTGTCACAAGTATTGTCTTCTCTCGAGATGGAAGCCAGTTACTAAGTACATCATTTGACAACACTGCAAGGTTCATGGTTTTTTTTTTTTTTGCTCATGTTTTCTATTGTGGCACATTTATAGTTTTGCATGTTAACTTGTAGTAAGTGATACTATCTATATGTGTTATCTAGTTTATGTCTCTATTCAATTGATTTTCATTTTTGGCAGTTTCCCCATAGCTGTGATACTGTGTGGTTATGAACTGTTTTATGAAGTGCAATATGGTTTTTGGATGAACTTGAATAGGAGAGAAGCATTCCTAGTAGGGAGTTTATAGAGGGCTGAGGGAGCTAGTGGCCTGGGAGGTTTTTTTTGGGCTGCAAGTGGGGTTCCACATACTTGTGTCCTCTCTTAAGACTCAAGTGAGAGTTAATGCAATTATTTAGAGGATTGGTAGGGCCAATGAGCTGGCACTTTATTCTCCCATAATGATGGGATGCAGGGTGAGGTCAGGTTCAATATTCACTAAGTGTGTGTATAACTTACCAACGAGAAAAAATAAAATTAAAAAGAGAGGACTTGTAGGAGCTGGGTATATAAATTTATATTTGTCCAATGGGCAACAAGTTACTCTTGTATGTCAACTTTCTATATTTGTGGACTGGATTTTGGATGTGTTCAAATATCATATGGCATAAGCTCATAAGTATTCTCCCTGTAATACTTGGGTGACTCTACTTTTTGATATCAATAAAATTTTACGTCACTTATAAAAAAAAAGTATCTCTCTACACATTTTTCTTACCTTCTCCATATATCTAATTTCTTTTCATAAGATTTTAGCCAAACTTCCCTCAAATTATTAACAGAATATCTTGGGATCACCAATTTTGACAAATTGGAATGTGGAAGTACCATGAATTGGGATGCATGATCTGGTTTGTAGCATGTTGGGTGTGTAGGAAAATCCAGTGACTTGGGTTTGGTTCTATCTAATCTCACAGAATTAACTAAAGCTTATGTCTCATAATGCTTTTTGATATGGTAACTGCTTTGGATGGTATGCCCTTTACTTTTAGGATTTTTTTGAACTAATTTTTCGATTGTAACTTGTCAGCGTAACCTTTTGTATATGTATACTTAAGTTGTATCTTCTTTTCTTATAATTAATCTTATTCAAACATAAAATTGAAATTGAGTTATTGTTTATATAGAATCCATGGCTTGAAATCTGGGAAGATGTTGAAAGAATTCCGTGGCCATTCATCTTGCGTCAATGATGCTATTTTACCAACTGATGGAAATCGTGTTATCACTGCATCTAGTGATTGCACGTAAAGGTAAGTTGCTTGGTAATGTATTTATGGCTGAACAAATCTTTCCCTTGTAAGGTTTTTCTGTTCTCCTGAGTGCATAGTAGATTAAGTTTTATTTTGTGTAGGTCTGGAGATTGAAGACTACGGACTGTCTGCAACATTTAAGCCACCACCTCCCTTACGGGTACTAAAATATGTCTTCTCATGGTTTAAAGCAATTTTACCATGTCAATTTGCTTTAAAAGTTCAATCACTTTACTATTCTTGTGCCTAACTGTTGCCTTTTGGTTTTGCTGTTAGGGAGGTGATGCTTCTGTGAATTCTGTTCATCTTTTCCCCAAAAATAATGATCACATTATTGTATGTAATGAGACATCATCTATATATATTATGACACTTCAAGGGCAGGTACTTATTCTTAATAGAAGCATAGAACAGTTTTCCCCAATGTATTCTAATACTGAAAATTGCACTGATTTTTTTGAAAAATAATACATATTTATTATAATTCTTCTGCATGATTTTGTTGTAGGTTGTAAAGAGCTTCTCATCTGGTAAAAGAGAAGGTGAGACTTTGTTGCATCCTGTGTGTCACCAAAAGGGGACTGGATTTACTGTGTTGGTGAAGACAGGTATTTTGATGACTTTTTAAGCATAAACTATAAAAACTTTGTCCTGCTTTTGTAAGGATTAAGCTTTATGTGCTATGTGTTTTTGCAGAAGTCGAAGTGGAAACATTATGTTAACTGTTCTTGTTCCTGTTTTTGTTTCTTTAGCTCGAGCACTTTTTATGATTTTATTTTCAGCTATGTAATCCATGAATTATATGCAGGAATATGTACTGTTTCAGCTATCAATCTGGTAAACTGGACCATCTGATGAAGGTATGCTTTCAGTATCACATTTACTTGGGTGCATACATGGGTGACAAGTTCAAAAGCTTGTATATCTATACTACTATTTAAGGGGCTGCCCTGTTTGGATTCCTATTTTTTAGTTCAAAAATGCCCCTACAATTTTATGTTTAAATAGAGACAAACAAAGGCCAATCCAGTAAAAACTCATTTGTAGGTTCAAAATGCCCCTACAGTCTTATGTTTAAGTAGAAACAAACTAAAGGACAATCCAGTAAAATGCAACTCCAACTCTTACTAAAATTGCCTAAAAAATAGGACCACTCTTTTATTAATTTTAATTGATTATTCACTTTAAATTAAATTTTAAATAAAAATCATATATCAAAAATAATTAAATACAGTTTTTTTCTACAAAATAGGACACTAAAAAGAAAGTCTCATTGCACGCGCGAAGCGCGTGTGATGAGACTAGTAGTATGTTACTGTATTGCTGTAGGGTGCACAATGATTCAGCTACCATAATGTTTGAGAACCATAACTAGTTATTTACAACAATCAATCCTTAGTCCCATAATTTTTGGGTTGGCTAAGGAAGCTTTACAGACTAGTTAGGATCGGCCACATGTATTCTTTTCCGTCATTCTCTTCTATATGAATTCATACTTTCTGTTACAATCCGTAATTGACTTGTGTTCAGCAAGTGAATACTTTACAACTAGCACCTGGAGTCCTTTTACCCCAACTGTGACTTGAATTACAATCCATTTAGTTTTGAAGCTATGCATGCAGGCTTGGACTCATGTTTTTGTCATTGTATTGTATGGGCTGAAACCTTTGGGGTTCTATGTGCATGCATTTATTTGTTTGGTTGTATAAGCGTACAAGCAGATGAAAGGTCTACCGTATAATATGATTTTTTGTGGGGCACTTTGCAGGTCCATGAAAAGGGTGTAACTTGCGTCACCCATCATCCTCACAGGAATCTCGTTGCTACATGCAGTCAAGACTGCACTATGAAATTGTGGAAGCCTTGAATCTCCTATATCGTGGTTGCTCCAGTGTGCTCTATTGTAAATTAACTTTTTTGAGTTTTCTGTGATTTATATATATTATTTATTTGCGATTCATGTGATGCTACTGCCAAAGACCATCTGTAATTGGCAACGGTAACTATAGGGGAGGTTGAAGAGTAGTTTCGCAGATGTAATACTTAGAAATAATGACTTATTTTATGTACTCCCCATTTGAGCTATTACAACTCTGTTGCACCATGTCTCAGCAGTTTTTAATCTTTCGATATATGCCTGAGAAATCGGATCGTTTTCTCAATGGTTAAGTGCCCGTAAAGAACAAAGTGTGATCTCTGCAAGATGCATAAATACGTTGGAAGAGAGAATTAAAGAAGATAAATATTGTGTTTACGAGATATTTAATGTTATAAGATAACTAGTTCCTTAAGTTTGTGCATTAGAAAGTGGATTTGCCTCGAATGCATAGATATTGTTGGAATTGATTGTCAGAAGTTGAAAAATGAGAAATGTTATAGCTTGGCTTCTTAGCTTCGTAATGTTGCACGTTTGGAGCAATACAATCAAGACAAGATGTCCTCCAAAAGAAAGCTTGGAGCATGATGTCGGTAAACAAAATCTTTTAGAGAGTAATAATGAAGTAACATGAACTTATCCTTTAAAAAATTGTTTTCTCCACTATAAAAATTTTATCTGTTCTGTTCTTTTTGTATTTCACTTTTCGAGTCAAAGAGGCAAAGCCATGATCAACTCTAAGTAGTAGTAATAGTAACCCTCTTCAGTCTTCACCTACACCTGTCATACATGTTGATTCCTATCCCGATTGAATACCACGTAACTGACCATTTTCTGTAGTAGCCTTCCACGAACACACAAGCCTGAAGCCACGAATTTTTTCCATTAAATACAGTCAATAACTTGTTCACTACACAGGGTTGAACTAATTTTATGGGGAACATCAAATTTGGCAGTAGGATATTCAACTTGCATGAAAGAAATTAATGAGTTATCTCTCATATCTGCCTCACGGGTAAATAGCATTCTATAGAAACCAATCAGCTTCTTTCTTTTGCACCTTTCGTCTTGGCCTAAAACCCCCAACTTTCATTTTTAGGCCTGAGACTCTTATAGATTCAGCTATTCTTCGTTAAGTTTTTTGGCTTGTTGACTTTCTTACGTACACCCCAAGAGATAGATTCCCAAGGTTTTGGCGGTTGGCGGTTATCAATTTAAAACGTAGTTTTCAAAGGGTCTTAAAAAGAATTTTCTCCAATTTCAATGAGTTTGGTTTTTTTCTGACTTGTATTCATCATCTATGGTAGATCTTGGTTCAGTAAATACCATATTTGGCAGCCATAGGATCTTGAACACGAAGATATGTCCCTTTTGTACTAATCTTAATTTTATTGAATTCAATTACTGTCACTGAGTTACTGAGATTTTGCGTAGGCCAATACATTATTTGGTTAATACTTATTTCAACAAGGAGAACTTAAGATTCAAATCACTCTTCCCATTTGTTGTAAGGTTAAAAAAAAGAAGAAGTAAGAATTTTGAATAGGGAAATATTACATATATGATGCATCCAATAAAAGTTGGAAGTCTTTATTAATTCTAGCCGTACTGGTGAAACTATTGTAACTACTATTGCACCCAATTGTACACTGACAATTTTATTGTTTCTGATTCTAATAAAGTTATCAACGCTTCACTTAGATAATAAACTGAACCTGTATTTGTAGAGCAAAATTTGGCCGCATGATAAACAAAGCCCTATTATTACATTAAAGTTTTGACATTGAACTCTCGACCAAGTATTTTGAATACAGAGACACATTTACTGTAATATCTCTACTCATGAAATTTACATGGTGATTCTGACCCTACCAAAGCACAGAGAGTAAAAGAAAGGAAAACATACATGACAGTTGAGGCTTTAAGTTGTCCATGGTAGGTGGCGCCAAATGATCAATATGAAACTGATAATAGTATATATGATTAAAATTTAATAATCCTTAATTTTGTAATTTATTAAAATGAATTAATTCTTATAAGCTAATGTAAGTCTGCGCTAAAAAAGCCACTGATCATAGCAATGATAACGTTTCATTTGTTTTTGGCCTTGTTTTCCTACTAGTATAAGATGTGGCTTTTGTCCAATACTCAAATACATTGGATGCGATATAGGATTGTCACATAATCAATTTTAGCTACGTATTGTGTACGTTTGTATCCTATAGGTTGTAACATTGGAGAAAAGCAAAACCAACCAAGACATTAACAACTGTATTGGCCTTAACACGAAATTATTTTTGGACACGTATCATGGATCTAATGTATTGGAATACTAAACAAAAGCAAAACTCTGAACCCACCAAAGGCATTAAGTGCCTTATTGGCCTTAATGAGTTAGATCTTAGTTGGTTTGCCAAAAACTAAAAGAAGAAAAGACGTTACATATGAAGTCTATGCTATCCAAAGGACTTGAATTGATTAAATTTTTAAAACTTGTTACTTTTTTAGACCTATCCCTCCCTCTCTAAATTTAAATCTCATTGCAAAAGGAAAAATATAAAAACTTCACGCAATAAAAGAGTAAGTTTAAAAGGGAAAGAGGTAATAATAAAGAGATGCCTGCACGCAAGTTGGTTGCTTCTGAGTGTGTAATAATTACTTCAGTGAAGAGAACGGATGAATGCATTTATTACCTTTTCAACTACCACCTTACCATGTCTATTAAATCTTCCCATTCAATCATAAACTTGTCACTTTCACAAACTCCATCTCTCTCTCACAAAGAGTTTTAGTTATACACACATACATAGACAAAAACTATATTCATGGCTAAGTTTAGGTTTGTTATTGTGTTCATTGCTTGCGTTTTTCATGGTGTTGAGTTCAGTTTCAGGCCAAGGTAGTGCAAAGGTTCCTGCCATGTTCATATTTGGAGACTCTCTCATTGACAATGGCAATAACAACAATCTTCCATCTTTTGCTAAGGCCAACTATTTCCCTTATGGCATTGATTTTGATGGTGGCCCTACTGGTCGTTTCTCCAATGGATATACCATGGTTGATGAATAGGTTCTCCCTCTCTCTCTCTCTCTCTCTCTCTCTCTCTCTATGTGTGTGTGTGTGTGTGTGTGTATGTGTGTCCTTTGAATTGTGTTTAAATACTACTGAATCTTGTCATGTATTTAGCTGACTTTGAACCTTAGCTCACCTTTGAATGCGTTTCAATACAAAGTAAAATCTTGTCATGAATTTAGATAATGTTGAACCAGAGCTTTCTTCACTTCTTTTGGGCGTCCAAGAGCACTTAACTATTCTGAGTGAGTGTGGTCTTCCTGTTCCAGTCCACACACACTGAGTAGTTACTAATTACCCTGAGGAATCTTATGTTGACCCTAAGATACTGGTTTAGAGACTTCAACTTAGGATGCCATGGATCACATGAAGCCTAAGAAGCAATGTCATGGAATCTATCAATGTTTGTTAGTTCAATTTAATATGGTTTATAGTTCTTAAATTTTTCTTTGGATCTTTCTCTCTCTCTTTAGACCAGTAGAAAAATACAAAATTGTTTTTTTCGCTTACAACAAGTAGGAGTGAGGAATTCAAATTTCAAACCCAAAATTTTCACATGGGTGAGACCTCTAGTAGACTATTTGAAGTTGAACTATAAATCTTTTGGTCAAGACCAATAGATAGTTGATAGCCAAAGAAGATTCCACGAAGAAGAAATTTATGCCAATTAAACAAATTTTATAAAGGAAAGCATTTAGAAGAATTAATGTCACATGGTTCTTTTTATGTTCTTAACTTTTAAAGGCTCTCTTAATTAATGTCTCCTTTGCACCTACCAAACCTATCCCTTTTATAAATGTGATTATTTTCACCAACAAATTATTTACTTCATTTGTTTTTTTACTTGTTGCTATTGAGCACAGCTCTACTCTGTGTGTCATGCACTAAAGGGACAATTTTGGCTTTTGGAATAATATTCCATAGAGGGGGAAAAAAGACAGTATATCCCTCAAATTTTGACTTATGTGAATAAAAAAGGGAAAAAAAAAATCTTTTGTGAAACCAATTACATTTTCCCTTTACTTCGGAAAAGATAATAAACTAATTATATTGATTTGCTCTTCTTTGTGAGTATTATAGTTAACTGTATTTTCTTTAATTGCATATTACTAAATGTTTTTCCTTTTCATTTCCTCCTATATTGACCACAAATGTTGGTGTTTTGTACATGTTTGCAGCTGAGCTTCTTGGCCTTCCTTTGATTCCTGCATTCTCTCAAGCTTCAGGAGCACAATTGCTTCATGGAGTCAACTATGCCTCAGCAGCTGCTGGAATCCTTGATGCCACTGGCGGAAACTTTGTATGCACCATGTTTTTCTATATTCAATGTGGCACTATGTTTTGCATGCATACTTTAATTAATTTATTTTTGGACATGTTACTACTGGATTTGATGTGTTTGTCAATTATACTACCATCTTGAACCTCTATCTTATACTTTTCACAATTCTTGAACCATATATAAGTGCCAACCTACATGTGATATTGCCATTGCACTAATAAATGCATTAATTTTAGAAGTCATGGCAAACTCACAGTGCCTTATATGTATATGGTAGCCATTAAATAGCAACAAGCAATATGAAAAATCAAAACGGTCCCTCATTTCCTTTGAAAGAAATGGTCTTTGCATTTTTCTTTTTTAATAGCTAATTTTTTGCATTTATCTCATCAGATGAGTCGCATACCGTTCAATCAACAGATCAGCAACTTCCAGAACACCCTTGATCAAATAACAGCCAATCTTGGGGCTGATGATGTGGCTCGGGCAATCGGACAGTGCATATTTTTTGTTGGGATGGGCAGCAATGACTACCTAAATAATTACCTTATGCCTAATTTCCCAACCCGGAATCAGTACAATGGACAGCAATTTGCTGATCTCTTGGTCACACATATAGCCAGCAACTCACTGTAAGATTTACTTGAATTGTTTGCAATTATTTTCTTATAAAAAACACCGACAAGCTTGTAATTAATAGTTGTAATCCTCCATAATTTTAATTTATATATGGATATTTTAAAAGAGTTGGAACTTGAAATCTTTGGAAATATGAGTTAATTAACCAATGTATGTACCATCCATAATTCTTTAACAACACAATTGTGATCTTTTTTAAGCCATTGGAGCTTCAACAAACATTTGTACTTCTATTTGACACATCCTTACCATTTGCTACTCAAAATAAAAAGAGAAATAAAATAAAAAATAAGATGGGTTAGAATAGTGTCATAATTGGTCTAGCTTTACATGGCTTGCCAAATTAGGTCACCCATAAGCTTGGTGATTCCTATTAGTTTTTATAGGTAGATAGTGAGTGAGATATGAGATTGGAACCACAATTAAACACTACAAAAAATATCATTACTATTAGATTATCACCAGAAACCTAATCCCTATATATTACTTGTTTACTTATGCATAAATTTTAAAGTCTAACCTTTATTTTAAGGTATAATTGTAATTTTTTTTTTCCATTTTTAGCAAATAGGCCACTCTAAATACACACTAACCTCATAAATTTGGCTGTTGATGGCCTAAGAGAGTATCTTGATTGATAGTGGTATTAATCTAAATCAATTTGTGAATGTGACTTATTACTTACACAGAAAATATACAATCTGGGAGCCCGGAAATTTGTTATAGCAGGGCTTGGGTTGATGGGCTGCATTCCAAGCATCTTGGCCCAAAACCCAGCTGGACGTTGCTCAGACGAAGTCAACCAGCTTGTTGCACCATTCAATGCAAATGTGAAGACAATGATCAATCAGCTCAGTACCAATCTACCAGGATCCAAATTCATTTACGTTGACATTGCTAGTATGTTTGAAGATGTCCTCACCAATTCTAGATCTTATGGTACGTACTTTCTACTACCATAGTTTACATCTACATAAAAATTGTGACTTTATGGGTGTTAATTATTCTAGAAAATAAAAGGGGTTGTCATCAATATGTTGTGGATTACTTATAAACAAATTCAAACATGAAGGACATGCATTTGATAATTTGATACTCAAACGATCTTTGATGCATGATTTTATCATATTTTTCCTATACTATTTTACTATTTTCTCTGTATGTATTTTCAATGGATATATTTGAATAATAAAAATGTAAAAACAAGTCGTTCAAGCCAAATAGGTAATTACCATATTTCCTTGAGTTATTTCTCTCTCTCTCATCTTTTATTTATTTATTTATTCTTTTTAACATTTTTTGTAATTTAACAACCAATTCATAATTACTTTTGGAAACTTTTTTCTTTCAAGGAGTCACTTTGTGAAAGTGCTATCAACTAAAGATATAGAGATATTTTATGTGATGAGGGATTATATGAATCGAATTGGATAATTTTGTATTGTGGGGATGTACTAAGTCACACATCGGCTATTTCTTGGTGAAACTTAGCTATTTTCCAAAATCATATTAACTTATTTGTATTACTTGTATTCTTTAGGATTAACTGTTACAAATCGTGGATGCTGTGGCATTGGGCGAAACAGAGGGCAGATAACATGTCTTCCATACCAAACACCATGTCCAAACCGAGAGCAATATGTGTTCTGGGACGCATTCCACCCAACAGAAAAAGTGAACGTGATTATGGCAAGGAAGGCTTTCAGTGGAGACCAGAGCCAGATTTATCCATTCAACATAGAGCAGCTTGCAAGTCTTGATAATGATGCTAATTAGTTTTTAGTTAGCTTATAGTCTTGCAATATAGTTTCCTTAATCTATAATGCTTCTATATTCTGAATTTTCCTATGTCCACTTGAGCATTGGAGTAGTAACTAAAAAGAATCAGAAAACGGTTGTGGGTGTACCGCTACTATAATTACAAGTTTAATTGTTTGGTTTTGATGGTATTTTTGCTGTGTTTACAACTGCTTAATTAGTTTGGTTATTTCCTCCTAATCAATTGAATCTAAATATATCAATAAGGTTTTCAGCTTGACACAAACTTTTATTTTACGGTTCAAATTTTAGTTCTTGTATCTAATCGTGTATATACTACATTCTTGTGTCATTTAAACTGTAAATAATGTGACACTAGATACATCTTTTGATTTCAATGTTGATTCTAAATCATGCAATAGAAATGATGGATCCTAGCCTGTTTAGGACAAGGATAGCTTTCAATCCTCATAAGTTAACATTACATTTCCTAATTAAATGAACTCCATTTCCAAATGTATGTTCTAATAGGAGTATCTTACTTGTGCGGTATGTTGAAGTTGAACACATGTTCCAATGGTATGGGAATTAAAGAAAATTTTAGCGTTGTCTAGGTTCTGCATTGATCTCTAACTGTGAAATTTGTAGACAACATGGTCCAAACATCTATAAGATGGGCATTACTTGACTTTATTTCATTAAGTAGAACAGAAAAATCCAGCTGATGATTTAGTAAGCAAGTACATTCTTGAGTTTACTACAAAAGCAAGAATTTGCAGAAAATGACCAGGCATAAAGAACATCAGTACTAGCGATACCAATTCAGAGGGGACACAAAGTGAGTTCCAAATCTATTAAGCATTACTAATTGTTGTATATTAATTGGATATGCGTACGACTTTGTTTCTGAACTGTATGAAGTCTTGGCAAAATAGATGTTTGCCACCTCGGTTGGATGAAAGGCATCCCAGAACAAGTACTTTTGACGATTCTGACATGGTTCTTGGAGAGGAAGACAAGTAATTTGCCCATTGTTCCTGCCCACTCCACAGCATCCCTTGTCTATCACGTCAAATCCTGTACCATTTCCAAAATTTTGAAAGCATAGTTAAATAAGTTAGTGCATGAAAACATCATGGGTTACTATACTGTTAGAAGCACATTTTAACCGACTAATAAAGGTTGGAAGTCATACATTCTAAAGTAAGTTTGTGAATCATTATTACATTTGGAATATGAATGCTTAGCTTAAATAGTTCTATATTTATACTTATCAAGATGTAGAATATATCACCAACAACGTTTTGCCCTGTACTACACAGCAAAAATTAAAATCATTCATACGTGAAGATTCCACATTATATCCACATGGAATTATACCAATACCACATAATGGACAGTCTAAATACTTCCATTGTAGGTACCGCATGTAGGCAATATATAGCACATACTCTAGAATGTAGAATATATTCACATAGAACCTAGCCTAACCCTATTATGATCCTATTAGGACTAGGTTACTTATCCTGCAAGTATGAGCTTACAAAAATTGCGAGCTTAGGAGCACATTTAGGCGCAATGGGCCCTGGTACATCTAAAAGGGGATATGGTCAAAGAATATTAATATAATAGCTATCAAAAAATCACGTTTTAGGCACCAACAACAGACCTGATAAGTCCAAATTTTGACTTTTATCATTGAATGTACAATTAGTAAATTGATGATTGCTGCTCCATGTTTATGGTTGGATATGTGTGCAAAGTAGATTACCATAATTGGATGCATTCAGATATAAATCTTTTGTGCTCTGATATGAGTCTAGGTACACAAACTTTGCTCCAGGCAACTGGCCTCTGTTGAAAATATCAACGAGTTTCCGGAGCCCTGTGTTGAAAAGAGAGACTGCAGTATTGATTTTTTCATTGCAGCGGCTGCTATTACCATGATATCTTGCAAGTTGATATGGTATGCAACCAATTTGGCCAACTGCAGTTACAATCACCTTCCGGGCTCCCAAACTATACAATTGCTGCGCAATAAAGAACAAATGTTTACATTCCTCTAAACAAGTGAGAGATAGGAAATTCATTTCAAATAATGTAAAAAAAGTCACATAATTGCCAGTATTAATGTGTTTGCTATGGGCTTTTTTATGTGTACTTCAAGCTGTAAGCTTAAGTTATAATTAACAAATCACAAGAACTTCAATTTGGAACTCAACCATTTGGTGTTTCACTCGCTACTGCAAATTTGATTTTCCAAAATAGGCTCATGTTATTGGTCAACATTGAACTCCTTTTCTAAGCTGCCTTCTGGGTTGGGAACATAATTTTGCTACCTTCTCATTTTATGCTGGTAATTAGAATTCAAAGGTAACCTTAAATATAAAGGTTGCACATGTATAGTCTACTTGAAAGTAGAAAAGCTCTCTGAACCTTTGGTTTTAAATGTAGACGGTCATTATGAATGTCATAAACATAATAAATAAGAAACAATAACAACCACACTTTAGACCCAAAATTTTGGAGTCAATTATGGATACTCAACAGACTAATCAGGATTGGCCATATATTACTTGTTATGATCCTAAAGTATGACAAATTCATGGGGTGATTAGAGTTTGTAGTCACCAACTTACAGTGAGCTGGCGTGAGTAGTCCTGAAGAAGTGCAGCAGCATAAGCTTGTACTGTGAAATCTGAACTACTTGTATAGAAGTCAGGCATAAAATAGTTGTTAAGATAATCATTACTTCCCATTCCAGAATAGAAGATGCACTTGCTTAGATGGCTATTGAGGGAATTGTTGTCTCCTCTGAAGAACCTCCTCATCTCTTGCACTGTACTTGCAAAGCTGTCTAACTGTCGGTTCATCGGCGTGTGATCTCCCTATCAAACACATACACAATCACATAAAAACCATTCACTTTCCATTATAAATGATTGTAAAATACGCATGCACATATATCTTATTCCTAGAGGCATTAGGACCTCCTACAGTAGCTCAGGTTGAGCCAAAATTCCTAGGTGCAATGGTTCTGGCTAGAACCACTCGTACCTTTTTGCTTTTAAACTGCTTGCCCGAAATTGTTAAAGCTAATAGGAAGGTGTGGATTTTATTTAATTATTTAATCATTATTTCGATATTTCTTGTCACATGTGTAGACCTAGACTACTCTTTAATTTTAAAATGTGATGCAGTGTGGAAATATGGTTCTAACCTAGGATTATCTACTCTAGTGACATGTTAAATTATCATTTGTCTAAAAAAATTTAAACTAATAGAAATAGGTAAATATAATTATTTAATTGTTAGAATTCTAATGTTAACTCATGTCAACTTGAACCAAAATGTAACACATATATAAGCCACCCTAACCCCCACCACCTTACCACTTACAACAATTATGTATAATTGATTCTATATATACCAGATTAATTCCTGTTTCGTCTCGGATGCCAGAAGCCCTGATGCATAATTCACTCCCCTAATCAGTGCAGCGCCCCTAGTCCTTTCATAGGGTGGAATGTAATTTCGAAACCCTAGAAGTTGAGCTGCAAATATTTTCAAAAAAAAAAAGAATAAGTTCCATACCTTAGCATAAACCGTATTATAGAAATTTTAGTAGGAAAAATGTTCATGACAATGTATCTTCAAGCCAATTTTCTTTGAATTAAATTCCATGACTAGCACCAAGTTACTAGGGAAAATGGACAGGTTAAGCCTTCCCACTCAATATATATTGACACATACCACTTCTAGCTAACATTTTTTTTTTCTTTTTCATAATTTCAAGGTAAATGCTAAAATTATTACTAAATTTATTGCAAAAAGCTTACTATTTAACTAACACTACAATAAATATGATTGGTACTACATCAACAATGTAATAATTAAATTTCTTTATTATTATTATTATTATTTTTGTATAAAAGTTGACACATTAGTTTATAAAGCCAATAAATTAAAATTTATAAAACTTATATAGTAAAATTTATAATATTTCTAATATCACCGTATCTTCAATGTTCTTACCTAGTGCATCTACGTAAGTTCGACCATTAGTAAACCGGCCAGTGGCACCCTGTGGGAAGTCAATGCCATAAGGCCTGTAATTGGCTCTAGCAAGCGTAAGAATCCTATTGTTGTTTCCATTATCCACCAATGAGTCACCAAATATGAAGAAACAAGGCACTTGGAGTTGCTGTGGCTGTGAGCAAGCCTTAGCACATAACCACAGAAAGACCAAAACAACTGACAAAAATGTAAACTCACTGAAACCCTTCATTTTTCAGTGCAACCTTAACCCTAGCTAGAGTTTGATTTACAAGTTGAAAGCACCATACATGGATACACATCCATATATAGTCCATCCTTGGCGGCGTTTGTTTTGCTATTATGGGATTCATGTGCTTTGGATTATCTCCAAGCTTTGAACAAAAATGAAGTAGTAAGGGCCCGTGAGAGTTAAAGTGGGAAACTTTTGGTTATGGTTCATGTGTCAACTTATTGTAAACTGTAGCAGCGGTGAAGAAAGTAAATTTCTCGTGACCTACAAGGCTGGAACCTCCTTTCAATAGCATATTCTGGACACCTTTACAACTGCTATAGCCTGTATATGCATGAAATCACGTAAAAATAAACAGATCAACGTAGAAAAGTAACTTGCAATAATTTGTATGGAAGCAACTCCATGATGATAGGATATAATATATGAGTGTACACGTTTTTCAGCATGCAACCTTAATTTTCTTTGAGTTTTTCTCTGAATCGATTGATTGCTGACCCTCTGCATTTGCAGAATTTGTTATAATGTTAGTTGAGTTACCTTTACTGCTCGAGTTGCATGCATTGAGTTATCCTCCAGCATTAGGTGCATGCTAAGACTGAGAGTGATGCATGATATACTTTACAATTATAATTAAATCATCATCATATTGTTCACTAAACACATATGTAATAGTAAAAATTAGTCATCAAGGGTTTTTTTGTAGACCTTTAAGATTAAACCGTGTTAATTTTCTTTTCTATATTCTTCCTTATATATATCATTACTGATTTGCTTTTGCTAATATAGAATCAAGGTCATGTTTTATATATCTATTCTAATATAGTATTAGAGCCATATTATTCTAAATAATCTCTCTAAATTGGATTACTACGGACAAAGAATCAATTAGTAAAGAGGAAATAAATCAATTAGAGACTACTAAGATTTGGATTGCATGATCTGAGGTATGGAAGTCACTTTGTTTTGGTCATATTTTTTTTTTTAAGTATATAATAATTGAGGTATAGGAATTCGAACCTTAAATTTTTCCGTTAAAAATACAAGCAAGTATCAATTGAGTTATAAAACTCTTGGATATTCAAATACCAATTAAATATTAAAAATCTGTGGTGTTATTATTTTTATTTTTGAAGAAAAGAAATGTGTGATGTCTCCATACTTAATTCTAAAAGGACTGAATATTTGAGGTCGTGTCTCAGACTTGATACTCGTTTTATGCGTCCTTTTAATTTTCCATCAAAATCCCCTCCAAACATTGTGTGAAAGAGAAGCAACAAAAAAAAAAAAAAAAAACCCTTTAAAGGAAGTTATGAAAGTTAGCATGTCGTTTGAAGAGGATATTTGGGGAAAACAATAAATGAGCTAGGCGAGGTTGATGATAGAAAATATAGAGAATAAGACAAATCTTTTCCCCCTTCAAGTGAGGGTGGAGGATGTGAATCCAAGATCTCTTCATGTAAAAAATTGAACAATATCACCAAGTCATTGGGCTACATTAAGAGTTCTATAGCTCAATTAACATTTTTTTGATGTCTTCCCAATAAAAATGTCCAAGATTTGAATCTTCTTTTTTGATATCGAATTAAATTTTAAAAAAAAAAACTAGGATGCGTAAATACTAAATTTTTGGAAAATTACTGGTATTTGATATGTATTCCGTACGAAAATATCAAAATAGCTTTACCTTGAGAAAGGTTAAGTAGACTTGATACAAGAACAAAAGAAGCCACGACAAAGACAGCCAACTTGTTCATGTTCTCCTCTGTGGTGTGTGTGTCTCTCTCTAATACTCTTATTTGGGTTACAATGGTCGATACTTGTATGAGCATAGCAATATATATTTATATACAGAACAGTTTAAATGACTTATGGATTAACAGCATTGTCCATAGACAATTAATTATATGGTGGATATGGCAATAATGGCAAGTTAATTACCTAATTTGGAGTATGGGATATGCTGAGGTGTTACATAATAGAAGACAGACCATGCTGATAAATAAGAAGAAATTATCGTTACAACTCAACAAGCTAACTAGAATTAAACTATTAGGGGTCAAATGGCACAATATCTCCCACTAAAAAAACTGACATACTATCAACATTGGATATTTTATTTATTTATGGAAATCAACATTGAATTTTGATGATGAATTTCTCCACCTCACATGATAACTCACAACTTTTAAATGTCACATAAAGAAATTGTATTAATAAATATATTAAAACTATGAGATAGTTTATGTGCACAACAATATCTATATTTCAATTCTTATTACTACCTTTCGATATCATAAATGTTGATTATCCATCATAATTAATACATCACGGGTACACACTACACACACACAACATTATTTATATTTCTATTCTTATCATTAGCTTTCAATATCATAAATGTTGATTATCTATCATAATTAATATCTCTCTCGCTCTCATATATTTTGTGGCTTTAACATTACTCTTTTTCATATATATAATCATAAAAGTTGGATTCTAAAATTGGCAATGAAATGGTGTGTGTCCCTTTATCAAGGAATACAACAGAAAATTATTAAGTACTCCTGAAGTACCATAAATGCATACTCTCCCCTCTCACATTAATGGTGAGTCTCACCATAAATTTAATTAATAGGACTCAACATTCAATTGATAAGAGGGAGTATGCATTTATAGTATTCCGAAAGTACACAATAATTTTCCAAATACAACAATGACACAAGCCATTTTTTTAAAATGATACAAACTTACAACTTTATATGGCAAACAACAATGTATAATATCACACATGTTTGACACATTTTACATTTATTACTTATTTATCATTTAATTATAAAGTAATGAGCCTCCTTAATTACTCCTAAATAAATGAGTTCGTTTAAATGTATACCATCCCATTTTAAAATTACTCTTAAAAAGCTTGTCAAAACTCATTTATTCCTTCCTATTGTTATTTGAATTATTACCTATTAGAGACAATTAATTTGTCCCCATAAATATTTTTACAATGCAAGTAAAAAAATGGGAAAAAAAAAATCACTTACTTTGGTAATCATTTGAGGTCCCATAAACTATTTATATCCTTAAGATAAAATGATAATGAAAAGAGATTAAATTCTATAAGAATGTGATGTAAAATCCATGTTTTACCCCTCCAATCCCAACATACTACATCATCTTATCACATATTTAAGAATAAACACAATCACACTCAATCAATTCTAATACTCATATATAAATCCAACCAAATTGGGAATCTATCGAGATGTTATTAGGTGTGGTAGGATGTATTGAATTTTAAGTAAAATGCTGATGTGACAATCACTTATTGGATGATGTAAAACACGGATTTTACACCCCATCTTTATAGAATTTAATCTCTAATGAAATATATAAAATAGCAAATCAATTTATTTTTTGTTATCATTTCAAGTCAACATTCTTTTATTAAAAAAAAATCAAGTTAACATAACGGTTTTGTAAAATTCTTACGCTGATAGATGTTTTATAGTTATATACTAAATTATATAATTTTTTATAATAGCTAAATAGCCTAAATTATATAATTAGAATAATTTAGCTAAATTATATAAGTTTGCCATATGGTTGTAATATCAATTTTATTGCGAACTTTGTTGTTTCAATACCTAAATTACTGATTGTCATATAATTTTACAATTTACATATAGTGTACATCTTAAAGCTGTACATGATGTAAAGTGATTCATTAAGGGCGTCGAACTGAAACAATTTAAAATTGCATGGGTTTAATTCAAACTTTTAAAAATTAGAGTTTAATTGGAATCCACCCCAACTTATATATAAGGATTGCGTCAATTACCAATCCTTAACAAAGGGTAGCCATTTTGTGCAAAGTATGTGTAGTCACTGGGCACAACTAATGCTTCTACTTCTAGAATCCAGCATTTATTACATAGAGTATGATATAATATTTTCTGGACATGAAGTTATATAATATTAATTGTATTGTGAGTGTGTTGATGATAACAACTTAATAATTGATTATTAATATTATACTCCCTCCGTCCCACTTTGTTTATCCAAGAAATATCATTTATTATCTGTCTGCCTTATAAAAATATATAAATTTACAAAATTGTCCTTAAATAAATTTATCAGTTTTTTTTTTAAATGAGTTATTCTTTAATGAGGCAACTAAAAAAGTCCCTAATTAGATTATTTTTTAATTATTTGTTAGTTTTCTTTTTAAATAGTTTTGAAAATAAAGTAGGGGTATAATAGAAATTTTAATAAATTAATTAATTAATTTTATTTTTAGAAGCAAGACAACATTTTGGGACATCCCAAAATGGAATAGAAGACAAACAAACTGAGACGAATGGAGTATAATTTTATAATTCTCATATAATGTACTAGAGCTCTTATAATTTAGTATTGGAGGGTTATTTTTTTGGTATTTAGATAAGCTTTAGCAGAGATAAAAAAAAAAAAAAAAAAGGATTTAGCCACATTTTATGTGAATTTTCTGTTACTTTTTTTCGTTAATAGTAACTCATTGAGGATGTGAATTGAAACAATTTAAAAGCTCGTGCATTTCATTAAAACTTAGTTCAATTTGAAACCACTCCAAACTGTAAGAAAATTATATTAGTTGCAAAATTCTTTAATGAATGGGTAGCCATTTGGAAGTAAGGAAAGTTTAGTTACGTAATGTAGAGTGTAGATAGCCATGCGAAAGCATGATCTAGTACCCATCTTTTTTTAAATAGTATACAATAAATTAGACCAAATGGGCTGAATTAGACCAAATTGGGCTGAAGTGAACTAAGGTGGATCCAATTGATCAAAGTAGACCGAAGTGGATCGATCTGACTGAAGTGGATTGAAATAGACCGAAGTAGACCGGATGGACTAAATTAGGTGAATTGGACCGAATGGATTGAATAGACCGAAGTGGACAGATTGGACCAAATTGACCGAAGAAGACTAAATAGACCTAATTGGACCGAATAGACTGAAATGGACTGAAATAGATCGAATTGGACTGAACTTAACCGAACTAGATTGAATAGACTGAATGCTGATTTGTAACTATCATAGCCAAGATTGTGTTTTGATATAATTCAAATTCTTACTTCCAAAGTAACAAATAATAATTCAAACAAAAATCAAACCAAAACTGAGAGAGAGAGAGAGAGAGAGAGAGAGAGAGAGAGAGAGAGAGAGAGAGAGAGAGAGAGAGAGAGAGAGAGAAAACCATTTTTTCAAGAGAGAATGTGAGAGAGAGAATAATAAAAAGGATGATATCCAAGTAATCTATATTACTGATAACAAGATTTCCTGTTTGGGTTTCATTATTTTGTATACTAAATTATCCTTACACAAATTCTTAAAGTCTCTAAAATATCCCTATATTTCAGTTAAATAATTTTAGATTAAAAAAAACAAACTGGAAAGAGTAATTTATTGTTCCTAAATTTTAGGTTTTTTCTCTTCTCTTCTCCATTTTGCCTAAAAATTAGAACACTATCTCTATCTCACTTTTAAACATTATTCTACGTTACTTTACTTATTTCTTAAAAAAAAATACACATGGTTATTTATGTATGTTTTTTTCTTTCTCGATATATATATTGAATGATTGCTTCTCTTATTTGAATTCCAATGTCTCTACATGAGAGTTGGGAAAAAAATGAAAATTTTCAATTTCAAATAGCTTCTTCCATGCACATTAACCACATGCTCATGTACAAATAACTAATTATAAAAGAAAAAAAAAAATCACATAGAGAAAGATCCTAAGAGTCTCAATGTGATTTTTTTCCTATAGAGTAAAAAGTCACAAAATACTTACTAAGTTTTCTGTCACCGGAATTGCTAATGTCTTATACATTAGCCACTAGATCAGGATATGTCAAGGCTTTGATATCAACTGATGCGGGATGTGGAAGTGTTAAGAAGCAGAATACATCTACTTCTAAAATACAAGAGATAAAACACGTTTGCTTTTAAAAATAACCTTAAATTCACAAGAGTTCCTTGAATCTACAAGGAGAAAGATCTAGAATCCACCAGAAAATAAAAAGACAAAAGTCTGAATTTTATTGATTGAATAATTTTTTCAAAAACATGTTTATAGACTTAAGAGCCTATTTAAGAGCCCCGTAAAACTTGACAAACAAGAAAATATAATCTAAAATAACTCCTAATTAATACCTTATCATAACAGGAACTAAATTTGACCTAAAAAGCATTAAAAACACCTAAAAACAATGAAATAATAACCCTAAACCTAAAATAACGAAAATTACAAATTAAATACCAAAATTAATAAATTACAATAATTAAATAGTAAATTGTGTTCTACATCACCCTCGCTTTCCCCATTCTTGTATGTAAGAAGATCATACTTTGAAATGGAAGAATGAATAAATGAATTGGATTGAAGAAGACATATTTTAGGAATTTCATTTGAGTGAAATGCAGTTCTGCTCAAGCAGATGACAGTTGGACCAAAAACAAACTTACTTTTTGATTTTTTTGAAGGTAGTTCGCCAGAGCAGACAAATTAACTGTTTCTTTAGAATTTTACCGATAAACGAGATAAAAGTGATTATTCTTTGTTAATAATGGCTAGTAACTTTCATAATATAATTTAAAGGCTATCTCTTTACTATATTTAAAATAAAATAAAGTAAAATAAAATAAAAAGCTCTCTTTACAAGTGACCTTTTATTGGTGATTCAAAAGTCATTGCGTAATGGTAATGTTAAGAGCAAGACGCCTCATTTTCGTTAATTTTAAACTCTTTTTTTCTTTGTCAGTTTAGGAATTAGAAAGGTTCCTGGGTTTTAAGGTGCACCATAAAGTTAATGGATGCCAATGAGACTACAAATTGCAAACAGTTTGACTTGAATAAATCATATGCTGGAAAGTAGGTAACCACCAAAACTGGAAATCTTTTATAAATTCTCAGTTTATACCAAGAGACTAGTAAAAATCATGTGATATTAATAACTGAGTTATACATTCTCATTAGATACCAATGGCTTAATACCTAGTATGAATGAATTCACGTTTAAATAACAAAAGGGTGTTCGAAGAATGATCCCTTTATGCTTGATCTGATTCCTACAGTTAGATAGGCATAGACGTTAGCTTGAATTGCTAAGCATTGTATATAATTGATGTCACAGCAGCTTTCCCATCCTATGAATATTTTTTTCTCCCAGCTCTCATTTTCAATTGCTTTTCCTAGAAGATGCCTCTAAATTGAGTTAAGCATTGCTTGGGTTATTTATTGTCTTAATACTAACATACCTTGTGGGTTAAACAACGCTCACCTACTCTGTTTAAAAAAAATGATTAAGTGTGGTGGGCAAACAAAGTCTTTTTTTCTCTTTCGTTTCAATCCATTTTCTTTGTAACATGCAATTACATAAGATAAACTAAATCTGGCTTGGTTTTTTTCCTTTTGTTTTGTTTTCCTCATAGATTTGATAACTTTGAGTCCACCTTTTGACTGGACGATGCCTAGAAGGAGAGGATGCGTATGCTCAACCCTTTAAAGAACAAATGGGTGTTTGGTAAACATTGTTAATTTATCAAGGCTGCTCTCTTATCCTATGAAGGTTCTTTTCTTCCGGTTCTCATTTTCAGTCATTTTTCCTAGAAGATGCCTTTGAATTGAGATAAGCATTGCTTAGACTAATTATTACCATAATAGTTACATAGTTCATGGGGCCAAGCAATGCTTATCCTTAATTTATTTTATATACAAATATAAATCTAAGTCATTTATACTATTATTTAAAGGGCTTCATCTGTTTGGATTTCTTATTTTTTTAGTTCAAAAATACCCCTATATCCCTATGTTTAAGTAGAAATAAAACTAAATGATATTTTGATAAAAATGCAACTCTAACTCTCACTAAAACAATGCCTAAAAATTAGGACCACTTTCCTGTTAATTTTCAAATTACTTTATCTATTTATAAATTAGATTTTCAAAATAAAAATTATATATATAAAATAAAAAAATACAATTTTTTTCCAACAAAATAGGACCAATAAAAAAAAAGTCTCATCGCACACGCTTCACGTGTGCGATGAGGCTAGTTGTATATGACTTGTTTGAATTGAGATGATGACTTGCACACCTACTTTGTTTAAAAATTGAGTTTCTTGTTAACATGCAATTACATAAGATAAACTACAACCGGCTTTGTTTTTTTTCATTTTTTTTTCCTTATGGATTTGATAACTTGGATTCACATTTTGACTCGTGTTGATGCCCAATTTGACAAAAGGCCCAATAACAGAAGAATCCCAACAATATAAAGAAAATAAAAAGAGAAAATAATAAAGCAAGCCCAGCAGGCCGGAATGGCAGGATTGACAGCCAGTAAGCCCCACAAGAATAAAAGGAGGCAAAGAGGGAGTAAGTGGGCCGAGAAAGCCCAAAGAATGAAGTCTCTTTTTCTCTTTCATGCAATTACATAAGATAAACTATATCTAGCTTTGTTTATTTTTTATTATTTTTTTTCCCTTGTGGATTTAATAACTTTGGATCCGCTTTTTGACTGGAAGATGCCTAGAAGGAGAGGACGTAAATGCTCAACCCTTTAAACAACCAAGCAATACGTGGGCAAAGGTTTATCATTAGAGTTTAGGGCTACATTATAGTAAAAAAAAAAAATAGTCGCTGTCTTGCTAGGAAAATTTCAGGGAGGAAAGGGCCATTTACACACTTAGTTTAAATAGAAAAACAAACCAGTGTTGTTGACTGAACGTACAGAGGATGTTAAACAACCCCCCCCCCCCCCCCCCCCCCCCCCCATCTTTTTTCTCTCTAACACAGAAAATGTTGGTGCAATACTAGAAAATTGGAAATAATAGAAGAAAAACTGAATAAATATTCATTTGGAAGAGATTACACAACACTATCTGGATTGAGGCACGACACTCGCTCTCTTTTTCTCTTTCATGCAATTACATAAGATAAACTATATCTGGCTTTGTTTATTTATTTATTTATTTTCCCTTATGGATTTAATAACTTGGATCCGCCTTTTGACTGGAAGATGCCTAGAAGGAGAGGACGTAAATGCTGAACCCTTTAAACAACCAAGCAATACATGGGGACAGGTTTATCATTAGAGTTTAGAGCTACATTATAGTAAAAAAAAAAAAAAAAAAAAATCAGTCGTTGTCTTGCTAGGAAAATTTCTAGGAGGAAAGGGCCATTTACACACTTGGTTTAAATAGAAAAACAAACCAGTGTTGTTGACTGAATGTACAGAGGATGTTAAACAACCCCCTCTCCCCCCCCCCCCCCCCCCCCCGGGATCTTTTTTTCTCTCTAACACAGAAAATGTTGGTGCAATACTAGAAAATTGGAAATAATAGAAGAAAAATTGAATAAATATTCATTTGGAAGAGATTACATAACACTATCTGGACTGAGACATAACACTCGCTCTCTTTAAAGAGATTTAAACCTTCGATTGGCTAAACTTGTAACCTAAAAGATGTTAAAATTACCCTAGCAAGTATTTAAAATTTTAAACCATACTTTTTACTACTTAATCACTTTTAATCTAAAACAACTACTTTGTCAAATAAAGTGATTAACCAATTTCCATATCTCAAACGCTAGCTACAATGAACTTAACAAGTAAACAACAATATGGAAATAAAGGGAAAACATGCAAACCAAAGCTAACCACCAAGAAGTGTTTAGAAATGGGAAACCCAAAGTCTAGACAAATAAACCTCTTCCGTGAGAAATATAAAAAGTTGTAAAAAACATCAGTTACTTTTTCTTTCTTCATAAAATAGTTTTAAAAATATTTCCTTTTTCGTTTTATACAAGATAAAATTTCCAATCTAGTTTAATATGTGTATATGTGTGTGAAGCTCTTTCCTAGAGACTTGAACCCCAACCCTTGCCCTCCCTCCCCCTACATCCTACAAGCACTTATACTTATAGAGTGACTATCGTACCAAAGATGTGCAGTAGTTTTAAAATTATTTTCTAAACCAATGTCAATTGGGGCATCGATTAGCTTTTCCCTTACTTAATATACAATAAATCCGGCATTGAAACGAATTAACAAATTGGAATCAGAAATGGGTCCATGCAATGTCAACACAAAAATAAAAAAAAGAGCACCGAAAGCTCATAAAATTTAGCTTGCTCCATGAGATAATTTTCCTTGGAAGTGGACGTGAGCCAAAGTAAAGCACTAAAATCAAAGAATTTTCCACCAAAGGTAGTTGCATTTAGAGGGCGTTTGGATGCAGCTTATTGCTGCGTCCACGTTTTGCCGGTTTTTTTTTTTTCTCTCTCGCTGCTGTGGGGGACAAGTGCGCAGTGCGCGCATTGTGCATGTACTTTTTTAGCAATTTTTTATTAAAAGTGGGTCCTGCAGCACTATTTACACATTTAAAAATTATTTTGCTACAGTGTTTTCAGTTTTCAGCAATAAATTCTATCCAAACGAACCCTTAATATATATTGATGATCAAGTTTCCACTTTCTACTTTCCACTAAACCTGGTATTTAAAAATAAATCAATAAAAAAGTTTTCCACCAGAGCATTTATGTAGTCCCTGATACGACGACGAATAAATTGAGAAAAGCAATATTAACAAACTTTATACAGTGGATAACCATGAAGCTAAATTTATGATGAGATTTGGTTATCAAGATAGTCTTTTTAAGAGAATGAGAAATTTAAATAATTAATTTTAGAACTTAAAAATTTTAGTTGTAGAAAAAAAAAAAAAAAACCATAACACGCTATACAAAAGTTTGAATAATATAGATCACATGAAAAAAGAATAGTATTTCTATCTTTTATCTTAGAAACAAATAATGGAATAATATTAATCAAATGCACCTAAGTTTTTTTTTTTTTTAACTCAAAATAATAGAATGATATATATATAAAAATAGAGAGATGAAAAATAATTTTAAAAATAACATCTCTAGCACATTTTAGAAAATAAATCATACATTATACCACGTTCCAAAATAGTTGTATATTTTCACACATCACATGGGTTTGCAACTAGTTGTATATAATTGATGTCATAGCAGCTCTCCCATCCTATGAATATTTTTTTCTTCCCACTTTCATTTTCAATTGTTTTTCCTAGAAGATGCCTCTAAATTGAGATAAGCATTGCTTGGGTTAATTATTGCCTTAATACTAACATGCCTTGTGGGCTAAATAATGCTCATCATAATTTATTTTATTTACAAATATACATTTAAGTCATTATTATATAACTTGTTTGAATTGCGATGGCCATTTGTATGCCTACTACTCTGTTTAAAAAATGTGTAGGTGTGATGGGCAAACAAAGTCTGTTCATCTCTATCGTTCCAATCCATTTTCTTTTTAACATGCAATTGCATAAGATAAACTAAATCTGGCTTTGTTTTTCTCCTTTTGCTTTGTTTTGTTTTGTTTTTGTTTTTTTGTTTTTTTTTGTTTTTTTGGGTTTTCCTCATAGATTTGAAAACTTTGAGTCTGCCTTTTGACAGGAAGATGCCTAGAAGGAGAGGATGTGTATGCTCAACCCTTTAAAGAACAAAAGGGTGTTTGGTAAACATTGTTAACGTATCAATGCTGCTCTCTTATCCTATGAAGGTTCTTTTCTCCCAGCTCTCATTTTCAGACATTTTTCCTAGAAGATGCCTTTGAATTGAGATA
The DNA here is from genome assembly GCA_014183005.1 of Castanea mollissima. NCBI lineage: Eukaryota > Viridiplantae > Streptophyta > Magnoliopsida > Fagales > Fagaceae > Castanea > Castanea mollissima. The sequence continues at coordinate 3,083,558 of JACAVU010000010.1, read as the reverse complement.
AGCATTGCTTAGACTAATTATTACCATAAGACTTACATAGTTCGTGGGGGCTAAGCAACGCTTATCCTTAATTTATTTTATTTACAAATATAAATCTAAGTCAGTGTATATGACTTGTTTGAATTGAGATGACCACTTTTACACCTACTCTGTTTAAAAATTGAGTCTCTTATTTACATGCAATTACATAAGATAAATTATAACTGGCTTTTTCACAGTTTTTTCAAAAACTACCTTACTCTCATATTAGGCGAGAAGGTATTAAGGTTGCTCATTATATGGCACGATATGCTTCAAATATTTTTTATTTTGTGGTGTGGATAGAGCTGTTCCATTCACAGTTTATGATACAATTTTGGATGATTCAGCCAATTTACCTTAATAAAAGCTAAGCAAGTCGGTTTCTAAAAAAAATAAAATAAAAACTATATCCGGCTTTTTTTTTCTTTTTCTTTTTTTCCTTACGGATTTGATAACTTGGATCTGCCTTTTGACTGGAAGATGCCTAGAAGGAGAGGACGTGTATACTCGGCCCTTTAAACAACCAATTAATTCATGGGGAAGAGTTTACCATTAGGGCTTCATTGCAGTTAAAAAATAATTTTCGGTAGCTGTCTTACCAGGAAAATTCCTTGAAGGAGTAGGCCAATTACCCACCTACTCTGTTTAAATTAAAAAACAAACAGTTGTTGACTGAAATCAAAGGATGTGAATGCCCCCACCCACCCTCTTTCCCCCTCTCTTCTCTATTTCACAAACAGAAATAATAGTGGCCATTCATTTATATTAATGTTGAATATTAGTTGTGATATACTAAGTTGAATATGCTAGAATAAATATGAAAGTGGAAACATAAAATAAAAAATATAATAATATGAGGGTTATATGGTTCAACTTGATACTACATCTATATTATATAAGATCTTGTGTAATAATGAACCTAACATAGGTATATATAATAGACTAAACTCTAGACTAACCATGCATTAACTATGATTAATAAATTTTTAGTATAAGTAGAAGGCTTGACTTACATACAAAATAAGATTAGACTCAAGCTTATGCTATTGGGCTAATATATCTAATGTATCTCTACCAATTAAAAATTCAATTATATAATAGGATTTGAATCCCGCATTATTTCTAAGAGTTTTTTAAGCTTTACAATCACTGCCGCAATTTCAGTTCCAAAATCTGTAAATTTTCACTTTTCACGACTATCCATCTCTTGTATTTATCTCCTTTCACTTCCTCCTTGAAATGAAAAATCCACATCAAAACGTTCTCTTTTTCTCTAATTTTTTTTTCAATTTTGGCAGGACGATTCCTGGAAGAGTGAAGTGGCAGATATACTAAATTATCTTCTTTTTCCCAGTGGTAAATTATGAATACTTGCTTAAAATGATGCTACTAATATATACTTTTAGTTAATTTTTTTTTAAAAATTTAGTTCATTTTTCACACGGACCCTTATTCAAGACTGTTTTTTTTTTTCTTCTAGATCCATTTAAATATTTCTTTTTATCAATTTTCTCTTTCTAGTTTATTTATTTTTTAATGAGTAAGATAATTAATTTCATTCTAAGAATAAAGAAGAACTTGGCACCACCAGTTCATCACAGTTAGAAAGAACGGTACATCACTCTCAAACATTTCTTTTTTCTAGCGTTACTGGAAAATTACTTCTTTTTTTGATAGGGAAAAATTACTTTTTGAATCTGGTTGGCAGAGAACGGTTGTGGGAGTCCTTCCAAGCAGTTTCCTGCACGTGTGGTGTCTATATATATATATATATAAAAGATACGGTTCAAGTTACGACTGCAATTCTACGTAATGTTATACTATTCAATAATTTATTTTTGAATTTATATTTTAAAAATCTGATCATTAAATTATATGCTCTATATGTTGTTAATATACATACCAAATTTCATGCCAATTGGATATAATTTACCATTCGATTCATAAACTTATTTTTTATGTATGTATATTTTTGTTATTGTCAATTTTGGTCTCTATTATTTTCAATTTGCATGAATTTAATCTTTACCATCAACTCACTAAGACACTAACAGAAATTAATTATAAATTGATTTCAAATTGAAAATAATAACAATCAAATTGATTGCTACCTAAATGTGGAGACAAAATAATTAACAATAATCTCAAAAGATAATGACCAAAATGATATTTTGAACTAATATATTAGATACATTTCCATACAACTTATAAACTCTTTTTGCTGTTTACATTTAAAATAATAATAATAATGTTTCCATCAATAGTTCAATACTTTATAACCCGGTCATCATGCTCGTTGGCCCACAGGCACGAAAGTTCCTAATTTATCTATTCATCGTAGGGTGAGTTTGGATCAAATTTTTGAAACTAGACTTTTTGAAAAAGTCAGGTTTTTAAAAAGTGCAGTATGAAAATGAGCTTTTTTTTTTTTTTTTTTTAATTGAGTGTTTAACTAGTATTTATAAAAGTAGAAGTTTGAATTATAAATTACCAAAAAGGACAAGATATATATATATATATATATATATATATATATATATATATATATATATATATAAAAGAAAATTCTTTGCTTTAATTATCTCTTTTAATACAAGTTATGGACACAATATTTTTACAAAAAATTCACAATAAAGTCTATATGACAAGTTATTAATGGTAGATAAAAATAATACTAATGTCACTAGTATGTCAAAATGAGAACCAATAACAACTTACTATGTAAAATTTATTATGAAAATATTGTGTCAATAACACTATTTTTTTTTTCTAAAGAAAATAGCACTAATTAAAAAAGTCCAAAAATACAATAAAATGTGACAATATTTTCAAAATACTATTTGTTTTTAGTTTCAATCCTAGTCTAATAAAAAATTTAGAGGATGTTTGATAGAGTAGTTTGAGATGATATTTTTGTAACTTGAGATGAGATTTTTGAAATATATGTAAGTAAAAAAATGTATGAAAAAATGTGTAATATTATTTAAAATATAAAAATATAAGTTTAAAATGCTAAACCAAACAAGTGCTTAATATCTCAAATGTTTTGAAACTTTTGTGGTAATTTATTGTGGCCTAATATAATTTTTATTTTGTAAATTTCCTAGCATGGACACGTATTCCACTCTACCTTTCACTTTTATTTATTTATTTATTTATTTATTTTCACCCACACGTTTCCTTTCATCCTTATCTTCTTCCACCTTTATGAGATCTTACAGAAAGTACTCATAAAGCTCTGATAACTCTGTTTCAAGGTTTCCATTTTCGTTGTTCTGCAACTTTCTTTATAACTTTTCCACAAACAAGCTAGTTACTAAGTTTCCAATGGCTTCCACTAGCTCCGAAACACCCTCTTCATCATTATTATCATCTTCTTCTTCAATACCTGGTTCGGACTATGATGTTTTTCTCAGTTTTCGGGGTGAGGACACCCGCCTTAGCTTTACAGACCATTTACATGAGGCATTTATATTGAGAGGCATTGAAGCCTTCAGAGACAGCGAAAAACTCCAACTAGGACAAGTCATTTCTTCTGAGCTCATACAAGCAATAGAAAAATCCCAGTATGCAATTGTTATTTTCTCAGAAAAATATGCGGATTCCAGGTGGTGCTTGGATGAACTTGCTGAAATTGTTGAATGCAAAAAAAATAAGGGACTTAAAGTGGTGCCCATCTTTTACCATGTAAATCCCTCAGACGTGCGGAACCAGACTGGGCCATTTGGAAAAGCCTTTGCTGAACATGATAAAGATGACAGAATAGACGGAGAGAAGATCCAGAAATGGAAGAAGGCTCTGACAGAAGTGGGGAATTTATCTGGCGAGCATATTATTTTACATCAAAGGTACACATAGTGGTTTTTTTTAGCAGTTTTTATTACTTTCAAATCCGAGAAACCTCATCCGACTGACCCATCAGTTTTACGGCGAGATCTCGCTGGATCTGGCCGGATTTCTACCATTTTTCAAAAAAAAATCACCAGAGTTCTACCGTTTTTCATCGGTTCTTGGCCGGATTCTCGCTGATTTCCATATAATCAACCCAGCTCCGTCCCGCCCGATCCGATCAACCACATTTAAATAAAACAACATTCAAAGCTTGCCACTCTTTGAACCTACTGCCCTGCCTACTCCTCTCTGGTCTCTTTCTCTTAAGAGATTCCGTGATCCCACCAAACACTTATTATAATTAAAAATATTAACTTCTTCATTTTCTTTTTAAATATATTTTCACATGACTTTACATTATTTGATGGAGGTGAATTTTGAGCTTGATTAACTAAATTGCAGTACTTTTCTATTATATAAATAAGTAACATTGTGACTCAAACAATTGCTAGCCTAAGCAATGGGAGCTGTTATTACATAGTCCAGGACTATGCTCCCTCTCTCTTACAAAGGGGTGGGTTCCACCCACCATGGGCCCACCCCTCTCTGAGAGGTAGGTAGCATAGGCCCGGGTTATGCAATAATTTTCTGCAATGGGATTGGGTGATGACATTGAATTTTTCTCATTTCTGACTATGTTGCTCGCTTTCCCTCCCTTTCTTTAGATTGTTTCTTCTTCTTCCCCCATCTCTTGTAAATACTCTGATTGCAAGGTCAGGATCTTGGGACGTACGGAAACGTTTCACATGAAACTATATCTAAAGATGCAAAACAAAATAATGATTGAAGACGTAAAATCTAGGAATCTTCAAACGCAATTGTTAGAATGAACTATAACACCACTTCTATGGATGGTTCTTTTGAGTTTGGATTGAAGCATTCAATTACATTTGTATCCCAATTTCAGTTTTAACCAACTAAACTAAATGCCATATATCTACTAAATTTTATTTTTGGTCCCATCATGGTAGGTGAGACTCACTTCTTATTGTTCTCTTCTTTTTGCAGCTCTGAGGCAAAAGTTATCCAAAACATTGTGCAATGGATATCAAATAAATTGAGTTATGAAATCGAAACTAATGAACTAGTTGGAATAAGTTCCCGAACTAAGGATTTGAAGTCACTTTTAGCTTTGGAGTCAAAAGATGTTCGCTTTATAGGAATTTGGGGGATGGGAGGAATGGGTAAAACAACTTTAGCAAAAGTTGTTCATAAAACGTTTTCCAATCAATTTGAAGCTAACAGTTTTATTCATGATGTTAGGAGGAAATCTGAAAATGATTTACATGGGTTACAAAAAAGACTTTTGAAAGAGCTTTTGTGCGGCATAGATATGGATATACAAGATGTTGATGATGGAGTTCTCATCTTTAAGAAAAGGTTACATTGCAAAAAGATTCTTCTTGTTCTTGATGATGTAGATGATTTAAAGCAATTGGAGAAGTTAGCTGGGGGGCATAACTGGTTTGGTCCAGGTAGCAGGATTATCATAACAACAAGAAATAAGGACTTGCTTGAGAGACATGGTGTAAATGAAATATATGAGTTTAAAGAATTGAATAATCGCGAAGCTCTTCAACTTTTTAGTTTGAAGGCTTTTGGGAAAGGCCATCCTGATGTTGATTATATGGAGCTATCCCAAGATTTTGTACGTTATTCTTGTGGCCTTCCTTTAGCCCTTGAGCTTTTGGGTCTCTCTTTGAAAAAAAATAAAAATAAAGTTTTCTGGAAAGGTTTGTTAGACAAGCTAAAAAAATCTCCAGAAAGAGGTATTAACAAAGTACTTAAAATAAGTTATGAGGGATTAGAACCATTTGAAAAAGAAACTTTCCTCAATATTTCATGTTTCTTTTGTGGCAATGATCAAGATAGTGTCTTTAAAATATTATATTATCTTGAACTTGTCCCTGGATATGGATTAGAGATTCTTCAAGGGAAAGCTCTCATCAAATTGCAAAACAATCGATTATGGATGCATGATTTACTCCAAGAAATGGGTCGGGATATAGTTTGTCAAGAGTGCCCTGACAATCCTTTGAGGCGTAGTAGATTGTGGTTGTATAAAGACATTGAAGATGCACTAGAAAGAAATAAGGTATGATGTTATTTAAAGAACATGAATAAATACTTTATTATATTTAGTTCTTTGACAACCTCACAATTTGCCACAACATTTACAAAAATTTGATGACATTTGTGACTATGATTGATAAAACCATCATTTTCACATGGGTGGACCAATTTTTCTCTACCATTCACAGTCACACAGGTTAATGTTGTGGCAATAGTTATTGCACAAAAGTTGTGTCCATAGAGTTTCTCTATTACATTTTTTTAACTTAGTTTAACATAGCTTAGTTTTGGTAATTATACATTTTGCAATTCACTAATAGCTTTTGTTCATGATTATTAGGAAACAAAAAAAATTGAAGGCATAGTCCTAAAGTTATTCAACCCAAAAGTGGCACATTGGAATCTTGAATCCTTTTCAAAGGTGCATTGTCTGAAAACCCTCATAATTGATAATGTTGACCTCAAGAAGGATCTCAAATATCTTCCTAGTGGCTTAAGATTTCTTGATTGGAGTGGGTACCCTTCAAAATTGTTTCCATCAAGTTTCAAAGCCAAGGTAATTTAGGTATCCTTTTTATTATTAAGCTTCATTAAACTGTAAGATTTTGTAGAAGCTAATTGTTTGTTATTTGTTTTGTTTTGTTTTTTGAGTTTTAACAGTCTTTTGAGAGGTTGAAAGCCATCAAATTGAACAAGTCTCTGAAACTTATTAAAACCCCTAACTTCACCGATTTCCCCGTTCTTGAGGAATTGGAACTTGAGGATTGTATAAATTTACTTGCCTTGCACCCATTAATTGGAGTTCATACAAAGCTCACTCTTCTTAATCTGAAAGGTTGCAAAAACCTCAAAAGTCTTCCAAGAAAGCTTGAAATGGAGTCTCTTAAGATTCTTATTCTTTCTGAATGCTCAAAAGTAAAAAGTATTCCAGAATTTGGGGAAAATATGAAAAGTGTATCAAAGCTTTACTTAGATGGCACTGCCATTTCAAAATTGCCTACATCAATTGGGAATTTGACGGGTCTTGTTTTATTGAATGTAAAAGATTGCAAAAACCTCATGACTCTTCCTATCTCCTTTTTAAATCTCAATTCCCTTGAAAAACTGCATCTTTCTGGATGCTTAAAACTACTAAAGAGCTTGGGGGCTACTGAATGTTTAGAGGGGCTTGATGAGACTGGAACTGCTAAAAAATTTAAAAAACTATTTATCAGTGGAGTTAAGCGAAGACGTACCAATCCCTATTTGTCAATTACTTCTCTATCGAGTTTGTGTTCTTTCAGCAAATTGGAGACATTGGATTTAAGTTATAGCAATCTCAATGCAATCCCCAATGCTATTTGTTGCTTATCCACTTTAAAAGATTTAAGTCTAAGAGGAAATAATTTTGGTTCCTTCATGCAAAGAAGTCCCGATCCCTTAGAGATGTTATTGACTTCTCTATCGGAGGGTTCGTGTTCTTTGAACAACTTGGATCTAGGTTATTGCAATCTCAATGGTTTATCTGATAGAATTGGTTGCCTTACCAGTCTAAAAGAATTAATTCTTAGTGGAAATAAGTTTGGTTACCTCCCGGAAAGCATTGCTCAACTAAGTAATCTGTTATTTTTGCGCCTGGAAGATTGCCCGAGTCTCCGATCATTACCAATGCTTCCATATCGACCGGAGAGTAGTCTATTATTAGATTCATTACCAGAGTGGTCTGTTCCAGATATTATTGGATTTGGAGATGAAATGGGGTTGATATGTACAGGCTTTGCCCCAGGGGCGCCGGGGTTGGAAGAACGTTGGATAAAAAGGGCTCCCAGTCAAGACTTCATTCCATTTATATACAGGCTCAGCCCCAAGGTTGTAAACTCAAATCACGAAATTGATTTGGAAAGTGAAATTCCGGAGTGGTTTGAGCTTCAAAATAAAGGGGCTGAAATTAATATTAAAGTACCTTCTCATTTGTGCAATGAGTTGGCGGGAATTGCTACTTGTGCTGTGATTTGCTGTTGTCAACCGGTCGACATTGTACAACTTGACTGCTATTTTATGTGTAATGGACAAATTGTTACATCAGAATTCATAATTGATTCAACGCCTCCGGATTTATCAGATCAGCTTTTCCTAGCCCATTCACCTATCAGAACGAGCACGTGGAAAAGATATTTTGGGAATGGATTCACTAAGTTTGGCATTAGTTATCGAGCCCATGGTTCAGGCATGGAGGTGAAGGAATGCGGAATTCATTTGATGTACAAGAAAGATTGTAATAGTTTCCGAGAAAATCGCAATCGAATTACGGCCGAGAGAAAGAAGAAAGCTATTGAAGAAAGCCGGGCTGAGAGAACTGAGAGAAGAAAGAAACAAAGGGAAAAAGACATCGATGAAATCAAACGACTTATGGCTGAGAGTCAGAGAAGCAACAACGGCATCATTCTTTATGAGGGCTCGGATGATTGTGATGGGGCTGGACCTAGTGGAGAGGGAAGCTCTAATGATGTACCACACCCGAAGCAGATTGAAAGGCTCCCAGGATTGGCCCATGGTGACTTTGCTTTTGAGGGATCAAGTGAGTACGACGAATGGGGGGTAAGTAGCGATTGGGACTATAGTAGCGAGAGTGACCAGGAAGGCTAATCCACCATTTTCTCTTCATTGCTTGTAAGTCACTGGCTTCTTATTTCAAGTTTTGTTAATTGCTGCATTTTCTTTTCTCTTAGTTTACATGTATTAATAGTATCCTTTTCTCTTAGTTTACATGTATTGATAGATTGACCACCATGTGTTTGATTAGAGTTGTCAATGGGACTCCTAGCAAATTCACTAATTGCTAGGGTCATTTTGGTATATGTTTGGATAAACGTTTGCGTTTTGCTTCCATGCTTTTTTTTTTTTTTTAAGCCGTAACTTTTGACTATTTTCCTGTGAACAGTGTACTCGTGTACTGTTCATAGGTCCTACAAACTTCACTTTTCAGCAACTTTTTTATTAAAAATGGGTGCTACAATACTATTCACACATTTAAAAATTATTTTGTTGCAGTGTTTTCAGTTTTCAGTTTCAGCAAAATAAGTTCTATTCAAACGAACCTTTGGTGTTTGCATTTTCTTTCTCTCAATGCACATTTATTAAGGCCTCGTTTGGGAGGACGGAATGGAATGGAATGGAAATGAATGAAAAATATAGTTTTAGAATATTCTTCCCTTCTTTTGTTTAGAAGTTTTAATGGAGGGAATAGAAAGTTCATTTTCTTATTTAGGAGTTTAAGTGGGAGAGAAGGGAATGGAATGGATAGGAAGGAACACTCATTCCTCTCTATTCTCTTAAAACCTCAAATTTTCATTCCTCCAAAATTGGGAGAAATAGAAGGGAATGAAATTAGATTTAATGAATTTTTTTACTAAAACTCTCAAAATATCCCTATATATTCAACCCTTCATTTTAAAATAGGGGTCTAATAGTAATATTGTCATAAAATGATTCCACTTTATTCCCTCCATGTTACTCCCAAACAAGATTACTTTCATTCCATTCATCTTCATTCATTTCCATTCCTTTATTTTAAAACATTCAATCAAGGTTACTTAATTCCATTATTTTCCATTCATTTTCCTTACTTAAATACATTCTATTCCATTTTATTCCTTTCTATTCTTTTATGATCATTCTATTCCATTATCTTATGAACTCCCAAATGGAGCCTAATGCAAAAGATATCATCTATTTGAAAGCAAGTAAACATCAAAATTGGAAAGCTTTTGCTGCCAAATGTACTAGTTTATTGTTTGTGTTTTTCCGTTTAATACAAAATTTGCACTTTTATTTGAGTTTAATAAGTTTGTAGACTTGTTTTTACACAAAATTATTAGATCATTATTGAGCCTAATAAAATAACAAAATAACATGTCTTTGATTTTTTTTTTTTAACTTCTCTCTTTCTCCTACAAAATTCAGATTACCTACTTGAGACTTCATTTTCATATTTGCAAAGCTCTTTCATATATACTATGAAAAGGGTATTAAATAAAAAAATATAATTACTTTATATTTTTGTTATTGTTGTTATAAGTCTAAGAAGTTAGAATGCTAAGAAGAAATTCAAAGAAAAAATTATTAAAATAAAAGAACAATACGAGAGTACATTTTGATGATGAAGAAGAAAATGTCAATGAAGAAATAAATTTGTAAGATGATGAACATGATGATAGCATTGACTTAGATGGAGTTAATTAGGCAAAATGATGAATTTGATGAAGATTAATTATTATTTTGGCTCATATGTCATGTAATATATATCACTTTAAAGTTTAATCAATTTGAATGTGTACGTTTTAAAAATATGTTAACATTTTATATTAAATTTATTTATTTAACTTTATTAAATATTATTACATAATTAATGATTAAATTAGTCATTAGTTGAACATATTCTAAATTATTAATGAACATACCCTTTTTTTTTTGGGTGGGGGGGGGGGGGGATATGCCTTTATATATGTATATTTATAATCTTTTAAAAATATTATTAAGTTTTTGTGTATCTTGCAGTACATAATATGATACATATATGACACATAAAAATAAAAAAGATTGATTCACAATACTATTCATGTTTTGACAACCATGCTAAGATCTGCAAAGTATGCAAACTCTGAATCTCTCCCCACCCTCCTCATCACAGCCCTCCCTGTCCTCATCTTAGAGAAATCTAAAAGCACAACCTCATTTTTTTTTGCATGACAGGTTTTTCAAAATGAGTAAAGTAGAATTCTATGAATTTATGATTGTGATTGAGGACAAAGTTTGGAAAGTTAATAATGTCACTAACTGTAATCAACAAATTAGATGAAGATGCAAGAGGCACACACCATGATTTAATAATTTCATGAAAACTTAATAATGTCACTAATGGAAATCAACAATTACTGTGAATAATAGATAGTATTAAACTCTAAGTACAAAACAGCCTTAGCCATTTGCTTCCATTGCTTTGCAATGTTAGGAAAACATCTTACACTTCATCATCCCATGTGATGTTTGTGTAGAGGCATGGGTGAGACCTTAATAATTTTTTAATTTCATTTAAAAGTGACATCTTTTTCCTCTCCATTTTGTTAATTATATTTTTAAACATTCAAAAGTTTAATAAAATATATGTAATGTCAATTTTGAATGGAATGGGTGGTATTAGCCTATCACTTGCATTGCCTTGTTGAGTTGTAATATTAATAGTTTAAACTCATTTTGTACATAACATTGCTTGTTAATTATGGAAGTTTCACATATACACTTAGATTAGGCTAGAGTAAAATTTCTATATTGTATTAAAAAAAAAAAAAATTATGGAAGTTTTTACCATACAAATTTTTGTGCTTTGGGCTCTCGATATTCTTGAAATTTTCAAGACTTATTTCAAATCATAACCAAGGTAAACCATGCTAGATCATTTTACATTTCGTCTTTATGGTAATTAGACTCATGCAGGCAAGCAACTATGTAGACAGCGTTGAAAATTGGAGAAGGTAGTCTGCATAGATTTGTAAACCCTGTCCTACTTTTTATCATTGTTTTGATGCATTTTGTCTAGAATTTAAGTTTTGTCACTTTTTTTTTTTTTTTTTCATTTTAGCCTGCTGTATTACATTTCATAGTGAATTGATAATTCACCTTTATAGAAATACAAGTACATATATATAAAAGGTTCCTATTTTATTGGATGTCCCCAAGGCAAATGGATGTCCAATGAAATTGCATAGGTTCTTGTTGTGGCATATGTGCTAGTCGAAGATACTTTTAGGTGAAATTTTGAATTAGTTTGAAAAATCCATAGCCAAAATAATTGTGAAAGAATTTTACAAATTCCTGTTTGTGTTGCTGACAAGCTTATTAGGCCTCATTCTAAATCTGGAGGGTATTTGGTTGAAAAAGGATAATGGCTAGTGCATACTAGGAATTGTAGAAACCATGCTGGCAGGTCCTTTATTAATCTTACTGGTACAACTATAAGTGAAGACCTTGAGCTTTGGAACCAGTTATGTAGGTTACAATTACCTTTAAAATGATTGTCCTTCTTTGGTTAATTTTATTGAATTTTCTTCTTGTGAGGGCAGAATTGAGAGAGAAATCTGGTTTGGTTTGATCGGTACATTAGAACTAATTTCATTGAGCCTTACTTGATTCAGGCATGGATGAAGAGCTGGAGGAAGGGAAGGAGTTTTGGGGATCTTAAAGTACTTCCCATTGTTTTTTTTTCTCTATTTTATGGTCTATTTGGACTTATAGGAACAAGGCAACTGTGAAGAACGAGCCTTTCTCTGCCACTAATGTGGTCATGTATTGTAAATTTTGATTTCAATGTGCAGGGTAACTAACAGTTCAAAAGCCTTGATTGCAGCAGGATAAGCAAGTCTAAGTGTTCCAACTAGCAACCAACTCTGTTGGAGACAATCTGCAAGCATAGGAGAAGGAAATAGAGGGGATCCAGCTTCTTTTGTAAGATAGAGAAGGTGCATTTCCATGGTTGGTTGTTTCAGTTGAGCTGTTAAAAATACTATATGACAGTAGCTTTATTGGCTTTCTGTGAAAGTTTTTTGAAGTTAAAGCTTTGTGTTAACTAACAGGTGGCAAAGTTGGCCAATAGAGAGGCTGTGTGGTGAAGGTCATTCAACAGTCTACAAATGTTTGGATTTGACAGGTGGACAGATGTTCTAGCAGAGCCTTGATCCCTAGCAACCCTTTGCCCATAAGTTCTTCATGAACATGAGCTTGGATAACTGGAACAAACACCAAATATTGTGCTCTTTTCTTCTTGTGCTGTTTTGGTTCCTTTGTTTCAATGTACAAAAAAAGAATGGCAAGACAACGCATTTTGTTGGTGTTTTAAAAGAATCATGTGCTGGAAAGCAAGTAAACATTGACACTGGAAGCTTTTACTGCCAAAGGTATATTGATTTATCGTTCTATCCCATGTTGTTTTCTTCCATTCAGAATTAGGCTTCTAGGTTTCGCTTATTTAGAAGTCCACAAGAACAAGCTCATTAGTGAAGGCATGACAGATTGACAGGTAGTTCAAAGTGAATAAACTAGAATTCTAATTCTTATATATTTCCTTCTTCTCCTTTCCATATAATATGGTTTGCTTTATGTTAAAGTATGCACAGGGGTTTTACTTATTTGGAACTGTTAGAAAGGCTTTTTTTTTTTAACCTGTCCATTACAAGTGATTTCATTCAGCCTTACTTGATTCAAGCTTGGATTTAGAGCTGGCTGAAGGATGTCAGTAACAATTTAAAAAACTTAAATTACTTCTCAGAGTCGTTTGTCTTTATTTTATGGCCTATTTGGACTTATAGGAACAAGGCAAGGGAGATCCTTTCCCTGCCACTAATGTGGTCATGCATAGTAAAAGTTTGATTTCTGTGTGCAAGGTAACTGTCAAGAACTAAAGGAAAGCCTCAACAGCAGCAAAATAAGCAAAACCCAGACCTTTATAATCTTTCAATTGGCAACCAATCGTGCTGGAGAAGAGTTGCAAGAGTAGAAGAACAAACTGGAGGGGATTCATTCAGTTTTGTTTGTAAAACTAGAGGCTGGTTGTTTGAGCTGGACTAAAGAGGGTGGAATAGAAGTAACAAAGAGGTGGTAGCAGAGCTGATGAAGGACATTCAGGTGTTTTGGAACAGTTGACAGATGATGGGGTTTGGACAGATGGACAGAATCTTCTGGAAGGGCCTCAAATCTCTAGCAAGTAGGAACCATTGCGTCTAACTTGTTTGTTAACATTAGCTTGGATAGCACTGAGTTCATTTGCCCTTGCTCTTTGAAGCAGTGGTTGACTCAGTTGATGGAAGATCTTGATTTTCATAAGAAGGAATATGTGATGTTCTATAGATTGTCTTATCCTAACTCCATGGACCTTGTGGTATAACCTCAACAAAGTGATGTTTGAGGGTGCGCAAGAGTCTGTTTTTGAAATGCTAGTGAAGCTTTGTTTTGTAGGTATACACAAGCCTATGATAAACATGTGGATCAGAGTAACTGCAGGAGAGTACCAAGGCGAGTGTGTCTGGTTGTGAAGGGATGGCATGTGTTGCTGACTGTCGAGAGGCACAGGCAGAGAAGTTGCAAATGGGGTTGTTTTGCCTATAAATATTGGGCTGGCAGGATAATTTTTTATGGCTGTTGCAGTTCTGCCATATGCAAATAGTGGCAGCGTACTGTATGAGCAGCATTAACTAAGGCTCCACAGAGTGGTTTTTCCAGAGTTGTTTTGGTCAGTGGAAGATTGGAAAAGAAGAAGGTTCCTTGGCAACTTGCTGTGCTGATTGAAGACCTGAAGAACAAGGAAGTTGGATAATGCCAGTAGGTGTACATTTGCTGAGCTTAGGAGTCACCGCAGAAGCTAGAGCCCTGGTTACTCTTGCTTCAAACTATTTTATGAACATTTGTTGGGCTTGAAACTCTATTACTAGAGAGTTAATTTTAGCTCTCTGAATAATAGAGCCAATTTGTTTCAATAGTGGGACTTTAGAGTTAGTTCCAGCAATAATTGTTGATGTTTGGTTGATATTCACCACATGTTAATATAGAGACAAGATTGCCAATGAGCAGTAATCACAAGGCTTGATCTGCTCATGAGATTCTGAGAGTTGACTTGAAACGTCTGTCAATAAGACTAGGCAAGTTTGGATAACATGTACAGGAGAAAAATGTTAGGTGTAGGTGCAACACGAGATATCTTTAGCAAAGTTGAAAATTATGAGATTATAAATGCATCTTGCTAGGTCAGAAACATTGCTTTGCATATAAAGAAGATAAAGAATATCGTCATCATACACTGTGTTATACAAAAGGGCAAAGATTAACGGCAACATCACTCACAAAGATCCAGAATCGACAAACAACACAGTTATACACATACTCTGCAGAGAATTAAACCTAATATCTTATATAACATTTTTATCTCATAAAAATTTAAAAAGTCTTGTTCTAAAGATTGAAAAACCAACAAACAATTCAATGAGAAGTATTGGAACTAATGGAGCTACTTCATGAGAAGGCATGGAATAGATTAAGTTGCCATTACCAGCTTGGTTTTTTTGTGCACCCTTGCATTAATTTGCATGTTCAGTTTTTCAAAGAACAATCATATTATTTGCAGAGTGATTCCATTATTCACTTTAAAAAGGCGTAATTCATTATTTTGAAAGGGTAGGCATTCTTCAGTTGATGTCAAAGCGGCTCTGATATCAATGATCTTCTTGTTGATTACAAACTTTGCTTGCTCCTAGCTCTTACATTATTTTTTGACCTCTTCATTTTCAGTTTCTTAATTTCTAAGCCACCCTATCTGTATACTTCTACATTTTGGTTGCACCCTTCGCTTTTGACAAAAAAATTTTCCTACTTTTTCAAATAGAGACCCAACAAACAAAAATCAGCCATACTAAGAAACACCAAATGAAATGAATTTTTTTTAAAAAAAAAAAAAAAGCATAATAGAAACCAAGTGCAAACAAAGTTACAGCTATGTCTTTATCAATGATCATGAAGTGCATAATTAGCTTTGCTTGTACCCTTTCTTTGAGCTACTTTACGCACTGCTGATACTAAATTAATTAGTGGGTGCATTATTAGTCATAAAATTTATAGATTAATCCACTAAAGCATTCGTGTGTGATGTAGATGGCAAATTGATTATGAATAGATAGAAAGAAAGCAATATGAATAGAACTTTATAGTTTTTCAAAAGGTTTGGCTTACCTTTAGTACTTTTAAAAAAATAATCTTATTTTGTTTTAATGAAAAATTGTCACATCATCCACTAACTAAATAAAAGATAGAGATTAAAATACACTACCACTAGCCATTGTATTTATAAAACAAAAAGACATGTCTAAATTTAAAAAGTACTGAAAATAAGCCAAACTCTTTGTCAAAAAGCAATATAAACATTAAACAGGACTTCATAACTAGCCACCAGGAAGTTACCATTTTCCTTCTTTCCTTCTTGTCATCACATTTTCACAACATACTTATCCTTAAAAAAATAAAAAGTTTCCTCTAAAGCAAGTTAAAAGGTTCTAATAAAAGCAAAAATAAAGTGTAACAAAATTTTTTGCTGGTTACCACTTACCACGAACTTACACTTTCTTCTCTGATTATCAAAAAAAAAAAAAAAAATCTTCTCTTCAATTTTCTTAATGGGGGAGTAAATTACTTGCATATAGCACTAATTAAGTTCATCCCATGTGCAAGGGCGAAGCTACACACATGGGTGGGGGCCATGGCTCCTCTAATATGTAGAAAAATTCCTTTAGTATATATATATATATATAGCTATTTTGAAATTTCAAAATTTTAGCCTACAAAAATAGGAATTAGTTCCCCTAAATATTTGTGTTAGTCCCATGATGTTCTTAGAAAACAATAATTAGTCTAATAGTTATAAACACAATACTTTATTTTTCTCAATTTCATTTTATTATTGTAAGATGCAAACTTATATTTGTTAAATTTTTATAAAATTTGACACCAAAACATGTTTAAATTTGTGACAGCTTATAAGACTATCTATGTTGGTAACCATCAAAACTGAAAAGCTTAGATACCAAGGCATTTATTAGCAATTTTATTGAGTTCAAGGGAAAGCAAAAATCTGGTCAGACAACCAAAGAACCTAGGGAATGCCGAAAGTCTAGAGGAGTTGGATTTGAGCAAAACTGCTATAGCTATAAGAAATGTCCCTTCTTCCATTGGTCTTTAAAAAAAAAATCTTAAATTGTGGTACGAGGTCCTCCCTTTTTATTTAATGCCAAGAAGTCCTGATCCAATGGACTTGTCAATTATCTTGTCTATCAGGTGCTTGTTCAGAGAATTGAATTGATGGATGCTATAGGTAGCGTAGGTTTAGTTTACTATTTACCATAGGTTGTGTAATTGTGTTTATGAGGTGAGGTTTAATTTGACTGGGTTAAATTTAACCGTGTTGGGTTAATACTACAGAGCTTTTTATTACCTAGTCCGGTTAGGTGGGCATTTTTTTGGTATTTCATTATTAACGGGGATTTACTTATTTATTTTTTACTAATTGGGGAATTTTAGACCTAGTAGAAAAGAAAATTTCATGAATAAAAAAATACTGTTAATTTAATTGAGAACATAACACATTGGAAGTATTTGGTCATTTCTCAAACAAGGAAAATTAATCGGTTTCAAAAATAAAAAATAGACAACATAAATAGAGTGCGAATGGAGTTAAAGCATGTCTTTATCAAAGATCTGAAGTGAATCATTAGGGGGATAATAGAAACCAACTTTGTAAACTTATTGTAAAGCATAGAATCGCATAAAAGCATTATGAAAAGTGTCAAAAATTGTTCGACAATTTGATTTGTTAAAATTTCGCTTTCAAATGTAACTCTCTATATGTAAATTTCATGGTCAAAGAATATTTTGCTTTTGATTTTAATAATTTTTAGAGATTATTAAAGCGTTAAAAAGTCGGTAGCCATGATATTTTTAGGAGTGGAGTAAAAGTGCAAGAAAATCAAACAAAGCTCAATTATTTGGTCCCAACGAGTGGACTTGAGAGTCAGTGTGGAAACTTTCCTAAAAATTTCCTATACTCGCTAACATGAACAGAAGCCGACACTTCATTTAAATATAGTCACCATTACAGTCGACAAGTTCTCTATAACATAAACATACACTCTCTCTAGTTTAGCAACAAATATAAATAAATAAACATACACTCTCTCTAATATTGTCTCTTTTCTCAAATTGAAAAGTGAGCGCTCATACACAAAGTTTTTTTCGGCGACCAATCGTTTGAGCCTCTTCATCTCCTTGACCTTGACAACGTGATCCGCATCCTCAAGGACAAGGTCCTCTCTCTTCTCTTATGCAATGTTTGTGTGAATTCAGAATTATCGGTTTTTTTAAAAAAAATATTAAAATTATATTTAATTTGGGTTCAATTTAATTTGAATGATGAGAAAGCATAGGAAAAGTGGAGGAATAGAAAATTTGTTTAATGAGATTTTGTGTTTTCCTATTGTTTTATGGGAAAAGTTAATTACAGAATTGGTTTAGAAAGTATTTCTAAATTTTTTCCATGAGAAAAGAAAAATTAATTTATTTACTATAAAAATTGGTATTAAAATACTCTAAGAGCAGTTATTAACAAGATCCTTATCTACTTATTTATTTTGAGGAACCCCGGATCCTTGTTTTATATCTAAATTCTTCTGTTGTAGTGATCGTCAAATAAAAAAATATATAAAAAGACTCATTTAATAATTAATACTAGGGACGAAACTAGAAATTTAGTTTGAGGGCAAAAGTGTAAGCCAAATATAATTAGAGTAAAAAGAATGAAAAAAAATATGCTAAAATTGAAGACTAAAAAGGTACTAAAAAAATAGGATTAATATCCAATCAATATTAACAAAATTTTAATAGAAAATACTACTTATTTGTTTTTTAAAAATATTACTAATAAAGTGAATAGAACTTTCCTGTTTGTCAAAAAGCAATATAAATAAAACTTTAATAATTTATAGCTAGCCAGTGGTCACCAGGGAATTACTCTTTCTTCTCTTTTCAAGAACGCACTCAATATGTGTAATCAAATTCCCACTTAGCTAATTATCTGAAAAATAAAAAAATAAAAATTTTCACTAAAAGCAAAGTGAAAAAAAAGCAAAAGAAAGTAATATAAGCTACATAAACAAAATGTAATAGCAAATTTCAAAAAGACCCAATGAGGTTTGGTTTAATTGCAAACACATTCCCTGCACTTTTAATTTTGTGTTATTCACCCCTAAGCTTTCAGTAATGGCAAAATTCTTACTTCAGGTGATCACGTGTAGTGCATGTGACCATTTTATCATAAAAATTTATTTATTTTTCTAATAACTTATGATAAAAATTCATTCTAAAACTAATTTAATAAACAAATTCTTAAGATTCAAACTGGCCGTGACTCGTGAGCCCGTTGTTCTTAAGCCTTGGTCCCAATCGGTAAGTCAACAGAGCCCTTGAAACCCTCAAGATGTATAAATACACAATTAAAAGTACAGAGAGTGTATTTGAAATTAACCCAAACCTTAGGAGTTTTTATGCAATTTGGCCAAAACTTTTTAGCTGGTTAGCAGTAGCTTGCACAAAAAATTTATAGCTGAAATTGATCCAACCTAAAGGGAGTAAATTACTTGCATATTGCTAATTAAATTCATCCATTGGCATGTGCACCACTTAAACAAGTCAAATAAAGAAGAAGAAGAAGAAGAAGAAGAAAAAGTTTAAGACCAAAGTATTTAAATTCAACTCTCACTTTCTGACGCAGAAATATCAAAAGTTTAAATATTCGAATTATAAATAAATTAAAAAAAAAAAGTTGAAAAGGCCAATTGTGGTTAGTCTCTCATAAATATAATTATCTTCCTTCCTTTTTTATTTATTATTATTATTATTTTTTAACGTAGTTGAATAATATTTATTCTTTGTTTTCTCACTACTCACTTTCACACCTATTTTGTTTGAACAATTGAGTTATTAACCTCACTGCGAAACCGAGGATATGCGTGCTTGCACTTAACAAGAAATTTCACAAGAAATAGTAGAGTAGTACAAGTTGTTGTTTATGATTCTTCCTCTTTAAAACATAAAAAGCACAACACGGAAGTTCCTGTTTTGAATTTAACGGCTCTTTAAGTTAAATAGCACCACTTTTCAAATTTAATGACACGACGGCGTTTTGTTTTCAGTTCTATTATTTTACGAAAGAACATCGTTTTGTCATTCAAGAAGAGACGTCATTTCATTGATTGGAACGGTTCACTTAAGTAGTCGTTGGTCCTTGCCAGATGTCAATGCCTCATTGGCTCCACGTTATTTGCAAATTCTGCTAGTTCTGTTAAGAGTTACAACGGGTAGTTTGTTAGTTATATAAACAGATCTCTGGTTGTAATCGTCATCAAATTTCTCTCTCTGTTTTCCACTTTTTTTTTTTTTTTTTACTTTGTTTATTGTGAAATTCAATAAGTGAGAACACTGAGAAGGAGTTTCAATTCAAGGTTTGAAAACATAACTAGGGGTAGAGGATCATAATTTTACTAAGATAGTAGTTGTATATGTGCAGTTAATTCTTTGTAATTATGAAAACTCAACGCGATAACAATTTTGAGTTATCATAATGAAATGCAACAGTTTATGTTGCAACAATGTAATTTTGATATACTGTTTGGCTTTAATATGTTTTTTTCTGTTTTCATTTTATGTGATTTAATCAAGAAGATCATGTAGTCATTTGAACTCTTGTTTATAGCTGTTATTACTTATTACTATTATCATGAAAAGCAGCATGCTGTAGGAACAGTATTGCATTAGAGGCAGAAAGAGTCTACTGTTTATTTATTTAGTTTTCGATAATCGAAAGAGTCCAGTACTGTTATTGCTATTATAGCGGTTGATTATGAAGTTCATGAATGTGAACTAAACATGATAGCATTTATAGGAACCTCTTAAAGTGGACAACATCAGAGGACTAATAAACCCCCAAAGAGGTTGGTTTAATGGTGTTATCTTCTCCGCAAGTGACGACATCGCATTCACATCTGCTTTGGTGAGCAGAAGCTGGTCGGCAAGAGCAGTTCCTGGCTTGTGCACTCGCTGGAAAGCTTGCTCCGCAATTGGTTTAGGCACATGTGCCCGGTACAATAATCTGTTCGCGGCAACGAGGCTGATCATCACCTATAAAATCAGATTCAAGAGATAAATATAGACACATTATTTTTGCAAGTAGAGGTAAATATATATATCATTTGAGTAATCAACAGTTCATGACTTTCTGTAATATTGAGGTGACAAAACAAAGATTAAATTTGACAAAAATTATCAAAATAGCTTTACCTTGAGAAAGGTTAAGTAGACTTGATACAAGAACAAAAGAAACCACGACAAAGACAGCCAACTTGTTCATGTTCTCCTCTGTAGTGTGTGTGTGTGTCTCTCTCTAATACTCCTATTTGGGTTACAATGGTAGATACTTGTATGAGCATAGCAATATTTATATATAGAACAGTTTAAATGACTTATGGAGTAACAGCATTATCCATATATAGACAATTAATTATATGGTGGATATGGCAATAATGGTCAGGTTAATTACCTAATTTGGAGTATGGGATATGCTGAGGTGTTACATAATAGAAGACAGACCATGCTGATAAATAAGAAGAAATTATCGTTACAACTCAACAAGCTAACTAGAATAAATTACTAGGGGTCAAATGACATAATATCTCCCACTAAAAAAAAGGCATAATATAATTTAATTATAGAGTGATGAACCTCCTTAATTACTCCTAAATAAATGAGTTCGTTTAAATGTATACCATCCCATTTTATAATTACTCTTAAAAAGCTTGTCAAAACTCATTTATTCCTTCCCATTGTTATTTGAATTATTACCTATTAGACACAATTAATTTCTCCCCATAAATATTTTTACAATGCAAGTAAAAAAATGAAAAAAAAAAAAAAATCTCTTACTTTGGTAATCATTGAGGTCCCATAAACGTTTTATATCCTTCAGATAAAATGATAATGAAAAATATAAATAACAAATCAGTTTTTTTTTTTTTTTTTTTTTTTTTTTTTTTTTTTTATCATTTGAAGTCAACATTCTTTTATTTAAAAAAAAAAATCATATCAACATAACAGTTTTGTAAAATTCTTAAGCTGATATATGTTTTATAGTTATATATTAAAATTATATAATTGTTTTATAATAGCTAAATAACCTAAATTATATAATTAGAATAATTTAGCTAAATTATATAAGTTTGCCATATGGAGTTGTAATATCAATTCTATTGTGAACTTTGTTGTTGCAATACCTAAATTACTGATTTTCATATAATTTTACAATTTACATATAGTGTACATCTTAAAGCTTTACATGGTCAAACTGAAACAATTTAAAATTTCATGCGTTTAATTCAAACTTTTAAAATTTAGAGACTAATTGGAACCCACCCCAGCTTATATATAAGGATTGCGTCAATTACCAATCCTTAAAAAAGAGTAGCCATTTAGTGCAAAGCATGTGTAGTCACTTGGCACAACTAATGCTTCTACTTCTAGAATCCAACCTTTATTACATAGAATATGATATAATATTTTCTGGACATGAAATTATATAATATTAATTGTATTGTGAGTGTTTTGATGATAACAACTTAATAACTGATTATTAATATTTATATAATTTTATAATTCTCATTTAATGTACTAGAGCTCTTTTAATTTAGTATTGGAGGGTTTTTTTTTTTTTTTTTTTTTGTATTTAGATAAGTTTTAGTAAAGATAATAAAATAAAATAAAAAGGATTTAGTCACATTTTATGTGAACTTTTTGTTACTCTTTTCTGTTAATAGTGACTCATTGAGGATGTGAATTGAAACAATTTAAAAGTTCATGCATTTTATTAAAACTTAGTTCAATTTGAAACCACTCCAAACTGTAGGAAAATTATGTTAGTTGCAAAATTCTTTACTGAATGGGCAGCCATTTGGAAGTAAGGAAAGTTTAGTTACGTTGTGTAGAGTGAAGATATATAGCCATGCGAAAGCATGATCTGGTACCCATCTTTTTTAAATAGTATACAATAAATTAGTCCAAATGGACCGAATTAGACTGAATTGGGCTAAAGTGAACCAAGGTGGAACCAATGGACAGAAGTGGACTGATCTGACTGAAGTGGACTGAAATGGACCAAAGTAGACCAGATGGACCAAATTATTAGATGAATTGGACCGAATGGATTGAATGCCATTTGGAAGTAAGGCAAGTTTAGTTACGTTGTATAGAGTGAAGATAGCCATGCGAAAGCATGATCTAGTACCCATCTTTTTAAAATAGTAAACAATAAATTAGTCCAAATGGACCGAATTAGACTGAATTGCGCTAAAGTAAACCAAGGTGGACCCAATGGACGGAAGTGGACTGATCTGACTGAAGTGGACTGAAATGGACCGAAGTAGACCAGATGGACCAAATTATCAGATGAATTGGACCGAATGGATTGAATAGACCGAAGTGGATGGAACAAGACCGAATGGACCGAATTGGACCAAAATAGACTTAAGTAGACAGAATGGACCGAATTAAACTGAATTCACCGAAGAAGACCGAATGAACCTAATTGAACTGAATAGACGGAAATGGACAGAATTGGACTAAGCTTAAGCGAACTAGATTGAATAGACCGAATGCTGATTAGTAATTATCATAGCCAAGATTGTGTTTTGATATAAATTCAAATTCTTACTTTCAAAATAACAAGTATAAATTCAAACAAAAATCAAACCAAAGCTAAGATGGTGAGAGAGAGAATAATAAGAAATTTATAATATAAAAAAAAAAGATGAAAAGGAAAAGAGTAAAAAAAAAAAAAAGTAATAAACAGTAAATTATCCAATTCATCTATATACTACTAATAACAGGATTTCCTATTTGAGTTTCATTATTTTGTATACTAAATTATCCTCACACAAATTCTTAAAGTCTTTAAAATACCCTTATCTTTTAGTTAAATAATTTTAAATTTAAAAAAAAAAAAAAAAACAAGCGGGTTAAAAGGGTAATTTATTGTTCCTAAGTTTTAGGCTTTTCCTTTCTCTTCTCCATTTTGCCTAAAAATTAGAACTTAATTTCTAACTTTTAAACATCATTCCACATTACTTTACCTAGTCCTTAAAAAAAAAAATACATGGTTATTTATATATGTTTTTTGCTTTCTCAATATATATATATATTAGAATGATTGCTTTTCTTATTTGAATTCCAATGCCTCTATTTAACAAATTACAAATTAAACCTAAAATAACGGAAATTACTAATTAAATACCAAAATTAATAAATTACAAAAATTAAATAGTAAATTTTGTCCTAAATCATCGTCACTTTCTCCATTCTTGTATGTAAGAAGATCACACTTTGAAGTGGAAGAATGAATAAAGGATTTGGATTGAAGAAAGACATGTTTTAGGAATTTCATTTGAGTGAAATGCAGTTACGCTCAAGCAGATGACAGTTGGACCAAAAGCAAACTTTCTTTTTTATTTTTTGAAGGTTGCTCGCTTGAGCAGACAAATTAATTGTTCCTATAGAATTTTACCGAAAAACGAGCTAAAAGTGATTATTCTGTGTTAATAATGGCTAGTAACTTTCATTATATAATTTAAAAAGGAATCTCTTTATTATATTCAAAAAAAAAAACCCTCTCTTTACAAGTGACCTTTTATTGGTGATTCAAAAGCCATTGCGTAATGGTAATGTTAAGAGCAAGATGCCTCCTTTTCGTTATATTTTAAAACTCTATTTTTTTGTCAGTTTAGGAATTAGAAAGGCTTCTGGTTTTTAGGGTGCAGCATAAGGTTAATGGATTTCCCATCGTATGTTTGATTAGAACTGCCAATAAGACTACAAATTACAAACAGTCTGACTCAAAAGTACAAAGAATGGCAAGAAAGAGCTATTTGTTGGTGTTATAAAGGCAGAATAAATCATGTTCTGGAAAGTAGGTAACCATCAAAGCTGGAAATGTTTTATAAATTCTCAGTTGATACCAAGAGACTAGTAAAAATCATGTGACATTAGTAACTGAGTTATACATTCTCATTAGATACCCATGGACTAATACCAAGTATGAATGAATTCACATTTAAAGAACAAAAGGGTGTTCGAAGAATGATCCCTTTATGCTTGATCTGATTCCTACAATTAAATAGGCCTAGACATTAGTTTGAATTGGTAAGCATTGTATATAATTGATGTCACAGCAGCTCTCCCATCCTATGAATGTTCTTTTCTCCCAGCTCTCATTTTCAATTGTTTTTCCTAGAAGATGCCTCTAAATTGAGTTAAGCATTGCTTGGGTTACTTATTGCCTTAATACTAACACACCCTGTGGGTTTAAACAATGCTCACCTACTCTGTTTAAAAAAAAAAGAGTAGGTGTGGTGGCCAAACAAAGTCTCTTTTTCTCTTTCATTCCAATCCATTTTCTTTTTAACATGCAATTGCATAAGATAAACTAAATCTGGCTTTGTTTTTTTCCTTTTGATTTGTTTTGTTTTGTTTTCCTCATAGATTTGATAACTTTGAGTCCACCTTTTGACTGGAAGATGCCTAGGAGAGGATGTGTATGCTCAACCCTTTAAAGAACAAAAGGGTATTTGGTAAACATTGTTAATGTATCAAAGCTGCTCTCTTATCCTATGAAGATTCTTTTCTCCCAGTTCTCATTTTTAGTCATTTTTCCTAGGGGATGCCTTTGAATTGAGATAAGCATTGCTTAGACTAATTATTACCATAATACTTACATAGTTCGTGGGGCCAAGCAATGCTTATCCTTAATTTATTTTATTTACAAATATAAATCTAAGTCATTGTATATGACTTGTTTAAATTGAAATGACCACTTGCACACCTACTCTATTTAAAAATTGAGTCTCTTATTAACATGCAATTTCATAAGATAAACTACATCCAACTTTGTATTTTTTTTTTCCCTTATGGATTTGACAACTTGGATCTGCATTTTGACTGGTGTTGATGCCCACTTTTGACAAAAGTGCCAACAACAGAAGAAGCCCAACAATATGAAGAAAGTGAGAAAAGAAAATAATAAAGCCCAGCAGGTCGGAATGGCAAGATTGACGGCTAGCAAGCCCCACAAGAATAAAAAGAGGTAAAGAGGGAGTAAGTAGGCCGAGGAAGCCCAAAGAATGAAGTAGTAAGTCCATGAGAATAATGAGAGGTAGAGAGGGAGTAAATGGGCTGAGAAAGCCTAGGAAATGAGTTAGTAAACTCAATGGGTTGGCCCAAAAGACAATAAGCCCAAGTAGTAATAAGAAGTAAAGATGTGGTAATTGGGCTGAGGAAGCACAAAAGATTTAGCAAAAAGCTCATGGGAATAAAAGAAGTAAAGAGGTAGTAAATGGATCGAGGAAGCCCGAAGAATAACGTAATGAAATGGGCTAGTATAGAAGAATGTTTGCCAACAAAGCCCAAGAGAGGTAAAGAAGTGAAAAGTGGGCCTAGGAAGCCTTGAGTAGAAAATTTACAAGGAAGTGGCTAGGTAGCCGGTAGGCCAGTGGGCAGTCTTGGAAGGAAACCCATAAGGAGCCAAATTCATTTAAACTACATCACACATCGAAAATCAGCTATTCTATAACAATCATCAATGCATTAATGGAAGGGAAACATGTCAAAGGTTTTTATCACATGACAAAAATTTTGTTTTTGACTTTCAAAGAACTTGGGTGCAATCATGAGACCAAGCTTAGCTTCTTCTTCTTCTTCTTTATTAGATAAGCATGAGACCAAGTTTACAATTGTTTGAAAGATCAAACCAAAATATAGAATCAGGTTAAATGTCTACCAATTCTAAGTTTAAAAGTTTTGCATTGTAAAATACTTGATTGGACATTGAAAATCTCTCTAAACCAGTTGTATTCCCTGAATTTATATTTCTTAGTCCTTCTAAAAGATGTAGGAGTCAAGCCCATTGTAACTTCCAGTGAAGTTATAAAAGGAAGACTAGGAAAAAAACCCTCAAAATTAGTTAAGAGTAACATTGTTATCTTGTTCTATACAATTTGTAATATATCCCATCTTCTTTGCTACCCATAAATGGCACAAAGAAATCAAAAATCACCAAAGAACTACGTGAAAATGCGCGTGAAGAAGTTCAAGTTGCGGGAAACATTGTAGGCCATGGCAGGCAGAAGAGGTTTCACAATGGTGTCAATGTTGAATACTCATTAAAGAAACTTCATACGCAAAACTCAAAAGAAGTATCATATCACAAACTCAATTATGAACGGATTTAGATACAAAATTATAACATGGAAGAAGAAAAGAGGAGTAAGGATGTTATTGAGAGCAAAACAAACATAGATGTAAACTATATAATTCCGAGCAGTGAGTGATGGATAGGCTATAAAAGCGTCAATCGACAGAAAAACAGAACATGACAATAAAGACTATATCAATTAGTTGATCTACATCCTATAGACATGCCCTTGCCCATAAAAACAACGTGGATATTGATGGCGTTCACTCACACACACAAAAACCCTCAATCGAATTTCAGTGATCTACATCATGGAAAGAAGGCACAAATATGTAACCTCACTTCATAAAACTAAGGCTTCAACCATATTAAGAATCAACTATATGAAGCCTCAATAATAAGAGGCTTCAACCTCATGTTAATTGCCTTAGCACTTATAAAAAAAGCTTAAACAATTAAGAAATAGTAGATTTAATCATTTGACCATTATTACAACACTTTCTCTCACGTGTGGGTCTATACTCCCCTTTAATATGTAGAGCCTAACAGATTTGATTTTGAAAATTTTTTTAATTGAGAGGGTAGAATAAAGATAGGGTTCAAACTCAAGACCACCTAATTTGATACTATAATAAACTATCAAATGTCCCAAAAGCTTAAACTGTTAGAAAAAAGTGAGCTTAATCATTTATCTATTACTCTAACTGTTTAAAACAAAATGACCTGCCCTGGTCTATCAACTTGAAACTCTATATTGGGTAAAAGTTCTCATCCACTACAAGAATCAATTTCTTCTTTCTTTCCTTCTGCTTTCAGTAGTCTCTGCTGGGTAGAAGTTATCAACCACTACTACAATGGGTTATCCCAAGTTGTATTTCTAATTTGGTTTATTACAATAGTAATACTGAGGTTTTGAGTAGTTTAACCCAGAGATATCATAGAGTTGCAACACATTGGCCAACTGGTAGGAGCTCACATTCCCAATTTATCCAAATTAAAAATCTCTCATATAACACATAACTCAAATTTATTAAAACGCAATTGAGAACAACCAGGAATCCCCCAAAGAAACACAATTTAAAGCAAGTAATCAAGAAACTAAGAATTGGGTAACCAAAAAAACAAAATTTAAAGCAAGAAATCAATAAACTAAGAATTGGGTAACCAAAGAAACAAAATTTAAAGCAAGAAATCAAGCATTCTCTCAATTGGGTAAGCAAAACATAACCAAGAAAAATAAATAAAAATCAAGAAAATAGAGACCTGGTAGTTACGTTGAACGCTGTAGCGAAGCTAGAGGTCAATCTCGACAAGGGAAACATCATCGTAATCGTCATGGTCATGGCGTTTGGACTTGTCTTTCTTCTTGCGAGGCACGTGCATCATTGACTCAGCTCCAAGAACTATTTCGTGGCTTCCTCTTCGCCCCTCCATGGCGCCAATGACATCAACTTCTTCTTCCTAATCACCATTTTTATTCAATCGGAGTTTACACACACAGAGATAGAGAGAGAGGTGTAGTGTTGTTTTGTTTGTATAGGTGATAAGGTTTGTGTTTGGCTATGTGGGTTATTATTGCTTGCATTCTATGTTAGGTTAAACTTTAAAGCCCATTCCTGTTTAGTGTAGCCTTTAAATAAAAGGGAATAGTTATAGACATAAACTTCATGTTTGGTTAGGGCATCTCTTTTTATGGTTAGGGCTTCTAATTGATAAAGAATAATGTTACAGATACTTATATGTGCCTTATTATTGATATTAATTTTTTATTCACCTATAATAACTTCAAACTTTGACAATTGTGAAAATTTTCTTATAATAGTTTTTCATTAATATGATGTTTTGCAATATTTTTTTATTTTTTGAGAAAGTGATGTTTCAGAACTTTATTACATGCATATGTAGCTATATGTATATCATCTTTTCATTTGATTATAAATCTATTAGTTCCCCAAAAATATGAGTTAATAAGATATTTTTTTTCCTTTTTTTTAAAGGTATTTTAAAATTTGAACCTATATGATGATTGCTTAGGTCAAGTAACCAAATTGGCTTTGGTATGATAAGGTTTTTGGGGAATCTAGATGCACATTAGTATATGGATTTCCTTGAGTATTTGAATAAAAACATGGGAATATATCTTATCAAAATTACTATAAATTGTAAATGTTTATTTAAACCAAAAGATTTGTCAATTAGTAAAAGTCCAACAAAAATTGCTTGTGTAACTCATAATTGATGGTGCAAAAATGGAGAATGGAGATCTGGTTATTGTCACATATTAGCCCTATGGTGTGTGTCCAATTCTTGGAGTTCCATGTTGATTAGAAGTGTACCCATATTTGAGTTTATATGCACTTTTATGCACTTCTCTTGGTATCTTTTAAGCAAGAGACCTAGCTTAAGCATGGCCTTATCTATACCATACACATGCTGATGTGCATCCTATCTTGTCTCAAGGATTTGATTTTGGTTCAAACCTTCAGTTTTGCTTTGACCCATTTATCTTTCCTCTCCTTTTCTAGACTTTTTGCCATTGGGCTTTTTATAGCCATCTGTGAACATTGGTGTTGGTCCATTGATACTTTAGCTTATTTTGTGATGATAGAAAGGTAACATTTGTAAAATGTTATACATAACATTGCTCTTTAATTTTGGAAATTTTTGCCATATGAATTTTGTCCTTTGGGCTCTTGATATTCTTGAATTTTTCCAAACTTAATTCAAATCATAACCAAAGCAAACCATCTCTGTTCATTTCACATGTTTGTCTTTTTAGTGATTAGACTCATGCAGACAAACAACTGTGTAGACAAGGTTGAAAATTGGAGAAGGTAGTCTGCTTAGATTTGTAAACCCTGCTCTTTCTTGTTATTGATGTTTATGCATTATGTCTAGAATTTAAGTTTTCATTGCTGCTTTATCATTTTAACTTTATGAAATACATTTCATAGTGAATTGATAAACTTGTCATGGTATACATGATCCGAAAATGGGAAAGCCCTGAAATATTTATAAGTAGATACCACCCATTTATGCTCTCTTGCTATTAATACCCAAGTCATCACTTAGAATACATTGAAAATAAAGAATCTTGCAAGTGTTTCAATTTTAGTTTTTATGACATGGAGAATTATCAATTCTTTTACCCCTTGTTTTATAATAGTTGATGGTGTTTATCAAATCATAAAGCTCAACTGAGTCTCTCATGTTAAAGCACTAATTTTTGCATCGCCAAACAGAAATCATTTTAATTTGTTATGCTAAAAAAGTTTAGTATTCTAACAACTTGAATGTAAAAGGTACATATTAAATAACACAACTACAAATGCTGTGTGTTCCGAGAAATGATTGTATGCAACCTGTAAGGACCAAAAATCACAAACCAGACTAGAGTATCACAATCTGTTCCCTGATCAAAGATCCGAATACAATATATTTGTAGAGAGGGTCCAACAACAAAAGTCCCCTTTCTGTGTCTTCTGGTTCCTATTTATATCCTTGGCTCTTATCATCTCAGCCCTACACCTTGCCATCTATTCAGCTTCTTCCCCCGACACCTGTCCGTCGGTAATGGAGAAAAGCCCTAACTTTGCGTTTCGTACAGTTCAGGTCACGTCTACATTAATGCAACGGACAAAGTCGGTACTTCCTAATTAATGCAGCCAGAAAGGTTGGTACCGGATATTTAATGCAACACTCAAAGTTATCCAGCCACGTTCAGATATTTGCAATATGTCCCCTATGTCATCAACTTCTTTCTCTTCTTTTACCCACCCACGCCACTTCATCCTCGGGTTTCCTCGGGTATATTTCCTTATTTCTTTATTCTCCCTTACTTACTAAATCTTTTAGTGTATCTCCAGGTCTTCGGATCTTCGGGTCCTCGGGTCTTTGGGTCTTCGGCACCTCACAACAACCCCCTTAATCCTTGAGTTATTAACCATAAATTAATAACCAAGTTTTAACCTCGCAGACACGCTTCTTACGTGTTTCTTTGTTTTCACACGTACGGACGTCTTTTCACTGCCCATGACCCGCGTCTGGCGCCTCGTAGCCCACGATGGAGCATTTATAGAGTTTGGCGTCTCTTTTCCCGCGCACGTTCTACGGCTAGATGAATATTGTACGGCTCAGATTTATAACTTAATTATGAGCGGGAAAGTTACCGCCCTTACATCATTATTTTTGTTTTCCCACCCCTATAAAAGCAAAGCTTCAAGCTAGATGAAGCTCATTTTGGTGTTTTGAAGGATTAAAAGAAGAGAGAGCTCCTGAGGACAGGTTTTAAGCATTCTTCAGAGGTGTGTTCATTTTCTTTTTGCTTCTTTCTACTTGTTTGCTTTCCTCCTCTTGTCGTAAGGATTAATGGGTAGATACGCTAAGCTAGTAAACACAGATGAGGCGAAGGCCGCCTTTAAAAAATGATATAGGATCCCTGATGATGTAGACATTCAGTATTGTGAGGAAGAAGAGATTCCACTCATATCACGGCCACCCGAGTCAGTTTTGATTCCAATGATTGCTTTTATCGAGGGTGGAATGGAAATTCCTATAGGTAGAGTGACTAGGATTTTCTCATAAACTATAGGCTTACCCCATCACAATGCTCCCCAAATGTCCTTAGAATTTTAAGATGCGTAGACGCCCTTAACCGAAAGATGGGAACCAATTTGACTTGGCAAGATGTAAACTGGGTGTACAACTGCCAAAAAGGGGACATGACTAAATACTATATGAAGTGTAGGATCCCCTCCGTTAGGCTGATCTCTTGCTTACCTGATTCAAGTAAAGGGATGGACGAAGATTGCCTTATCATTTCGGGAAATTGGCATGACGGCTTACACTGCCCTACCCGAGATGGGGTGCCAAGTAGGGTTCCCGAGGACCGACCGAGTATTTAGGAATAACCATCTTCCCTTTATGTGATTAGCATTGCTTAACTATTCATTCTAACGATTTTATTCCTCATTGCAGACAACTACCATACCGCTCCAAATCTATCTGCTGTGAACCGTCAAGATTTAAACAGGATTCTCTGGTCAGAAATATTCTTACATAGAGATGGACAGCTCCGAGCAGCCCATATCATCCTCGACTACACCCTATCTACCAAACGCTTCCAAAGCCCGAAGAACGTAATCCGAGCCAGGGATCTTCGACTAGCTCAGATTGACATTCGGTCCCTAGATTCATACTACCTACGCCTTCGCCAGCAGGAACTCAAGACGCACAACTTCCCGCCCCTCTTGCCGCCAGACTACTTTACCCCCACAAAGCAGGCTGCCAATCTCGTAACCGAAGAAAGAGCCTCCAATCCCGAGCCAAATCAACCCAAAGTGACGGAGAAAGACTTTGAAGTTTTTTATCGCGAAGACGCTCCGTGCAGCTCCAATCCCTCAACTAGCACAATGGGGTTTCAAGAGAAAGAGCCCGACCTATTAGCCCTGCTTCAAGCACATGCAGACGATTCTTCCCCTACGATGCCGGTCCCTCCTCGTCCAATTACCCCGGCCGTGACAAGTGCACCTTCCTCGGAGGTTGTGGATAAAAAACGAAAACGGGGCAAAGTAGTAAAAATGTCATAGACATCGAAGAAAGGGAGAACCTCGACCCTTCTTCTAAAGATACCAGGGCTAGAAAAGCCCTTTCCAAAAAAACTGCTCCCATTGGTCCTTCCAAGGACCCCCATAGTGAGCCTACATGGAAGGCATCAGTCTGGCGACCCAACTTTACCCTTAGTTCAGGTAGTCCCATTTTGGATGACGCCAATCTGAGGGACCCGAAGAAGGGAAGCTCAAGCTTGGTGGCTGAGTGTTTAGAGAAGGCTCTGTGTCTTCCCGAAGACATGGCTGAATTGCGGTCCTTCCGCAAGAGGGAAGTCTTCCTGTCCTTGAAACAGGATTTAGCTAAGGTATTTTCCCAAGTCTTTAACATTCCATCTAAAAGCCTAATTTCTCTAACTTTCTAACTACAAACTTTGTTAATTCAAATGTGTTGTAGGTGGTCTAGGCTTCCTTTATGGCTGAGGAATGAGTAGACCATTCACTGGACCTAGCCAGGAAAGCTGAGCATAATGCCAAGGTGGCTGTGAGGGCCAAAAAAGAAGCTGAGCTAAACTTAAAAGAGACCCTCACTCGCTTATCCGAAGTAGAAAAAGCTCATAAAAATGCTGAATCTGCCCTGCAGAGTTACGAATCGTAGGCAAATCTTGCTCTTAAGGTCCAGAAGCAAGTTCAAATCAGGCTTGCTCTTACTATTGTTGAGCTTAAACAATTGAAAGGAGAGCTAGCTGCTAAGGAGCAGGAGAAGGCTGGTGTTGAGCAAGCAGCATATGACGCTGGTATGAAGAAGGCAGCTGATAGCTTAACCGCCCAACTCAAAGGGGTTGCGAGAGCATTTTGTTTGGAGGTGTGGGGTCGGGCTTTAGATGCTGCCGGGGTAGCCACCGACTCTGAACTCCGATCTCCGGACAGTGTTTACTACCCTCTGGCCTTCTGCTCCCCCCAAGCCAACAAGTGAATCAGCTACGCCCCTTCTTGCTCCTGATTCGTCTGGTGTGACAACAACTAAAAACCCCTCTCCTACAGCCCAGCCCGTGGATGAAGTAATTGAAGGCGACTTGGCTGAAGGAGAGCCGTTGAAAAAGAAGAAAAAAGATAAAGAATCAGAAAAGAAGAAAGACAAGCAACCCATTGCTTAGTCTCGTTATTATTATTTTGTTTTACTTACTTTTTTGTTGTTCTTGTTGTTGTTTGTTTTTTAATGGATGGATGTAAGGGGTAGCATGACTGCCATCCTTTTTGTAGTGAATATTTTACGAGAAGCTAATATCGGCTTTAATGTTATGCATTTGTCAACACCATGTCTTGCCGTTCAACTATTAACTTTCATGCATCTATACATTGGCTTATATCAACCAAGAATCGTGATATAAATTAAAGGTTGTTCATTGTTACACTTGTGATTTGAGAACCATAGTAGGAAGCAAGATTAATTTACCACACCTAAATATTGAGTAAACGCTTAACTTTTTGCAACTTTGAGAAATGAAGCATGAAGCAAAACTATCTTAACGCATCTAAAGATTGCTTAAACTAACACTTAATTGTTTGAGATCTAGATTATATCAAGCTAGCACTTACCTTTTCTCTTGAGAGGTTGCTAATCTTTAGACTTATGACTCCAAGAGTTGTATCTGACTCGTTCATTAAGTTGTCAGTTTTTCCTAGACTTATGGCCTGAGGAGCCGAACAAGAACTAAGGTCAGTTCAGCACTTGTATTTTTATAAGTTGTTAATTTCTCTTAGACTTGTGGTCTGAGGAGCCGAACAAGAACTAAGGTCAGTTTAACACTTGTCTTTTCATAAGTGGTTAATTTCTCTTAGACTTTTGGCTCGAGGAGCTGAACAAGAAATAAGGCCAGTTTAACACTTGTATTTTTATAAGTGGTTAATTTCTCTTAGACTTGTGGCCCGAGGAGCCGAACAAGTACTAAGGTCAGTTTAACACTTTGTATTTTTATGAGTGCGAGATTTGAAAAGATACAAATGAAAACAAAGCAAAAATAAGGCAACACTTCTAGTACAAAAGGAAGCTCTTTTCTTAATAATAATAACGTCGTAAGTTATTTGCATTCCAAGGGCGATGAATCACCCTCCCATCCAGGTCTTCCAAACGATAAGCCCCTATACCTGCTGCTGTTGTAATTTTATACGGCCCTTCCCAGTTAGGTCCCAACTTACCCCAGGCAGGATTTCTTGCTGTTCCTACCACTTTTCTTAGCACCAAATCACCTGGTACCAAGGGTCTGGACCTAACTCCCCTATCATATGTCTATTTGAGTTTCTGTTGATAGCTTCCCATCTTCACATTGGCTACCTCTCTTCTTTCTTCAATGGTATTCAAACAATCATGCATTCTGTCACAATTACTTATATCGTCATACTAGTTGGATTTCAGGGTGGGAAAGCCTGCTTCCAATGGTATTACAGCTTTCATTCCATATGTCATTGAAAAGGGTGTTTCGCCTGTTGATCTTCGGGGCGTAGTATGATAGGCCCATAATACATGAGGCAACTCTTCTACCCAGTATCCTTTAGCATCATCCAAACGCTTCTTTAATCCAACCAAGATAACTTTATTTGTTGCTTCGGCTTGACCATTTCCTTGGGGATAGGCCGGTGTTGAATATCCATTTCTTATTCCCATACCTGCACAATACCAGCGAAAAGCCTTGCTATCAAATTGAAGTCTGTTATCAGAAATCAAGGTATGAGGGACTCCAAAGCGAGTTATGATATTCTTCCAAATAAATTTCTTTGCATCTACATCCCTGATATTAGCTAACGGTTCGGCTTCTACCCACTTCGTAAAATAGTCCGTGCCAACAATAAGCCATCTCCTATTTCCAACTGCCCGAGGAAAAGGTCCGATGATATCTAAGCCCCACTTAGCAAAGGGCCATGGACTGGACAATGGATTTAAAGCACCCCCTGGTTGATAAATGTTTGGAGCAAACCTTTGACATTGATAACACTTCTTGGCATACACTTGGGAGGTCTTCTGCATGTTCGGCCACCAATACCCTTGGGTCATGGCTCTGTGAGCTAACGATCTTCCTCCGGTGTGGCTCCCACATACTCCTTCATGTAATTCTTCCAACAAAGGTTCCACAGCTTCAGGATGTACGTAGAGCAAATACGGCCCCGCGTAAGAGCGTCTATACAGCTTATGTTCCTCTGATATCCAATATCGGGGAGCGCTTCTTCGTACCTTCTCGGTCATTATTCTATCTTCAGGTAGTACACCGTGTTGCAAGAAAGTTATGATTGGATCCATCCAGCTTGGACCCACACAAATGTTATGAATCCTTACTGCCGCGATGCTTGTAAGGCTAGAGGTTAACGAATCCTCCACCATTACCATTCGTGGTAATTTTGATCCCAGTGATGTGGCTAACATTGCCAATGAATCGGCATGAGCATTTTGCCCTCTTGGGACCTGTCGTACTTGGAAACTTTTAAATAAACTTAACACCCCTTTGACTCGTTCAAGATAACTCTTCATTCTTTCATCTCTTGCCTCAAACTCTCCATTTACTTGCCCGACCACTAGTATAGAATCGCAATACAATTTCACTATCTCTCCTCCCAGATGTTTAACCATTTAGGCACCCGCCAAGAAAGCCTCATACTCGGCCTCATTATTGGTGGCTGGAAATCCCAGCCTCAATGATTTTTTGATAACTAGCTTCTCGGGAGTAATTAACACAACTCCAACCCCGGCTCCCTTTCGATTTGACGCCCCATCCGTATAGACTTCCTAAAGAAGGACGTTTCCCATCCCGATAGTCATCACGGTCACCATGGTATCTTCTTGGTTAAACTCACCTTCTGTGAATTCTGCCACAAAATCGGCAAGAATTTGCCCTTTGATAGCCGTCCGAGGCATATATTTGACATCATAGGCTCCCAGCTTGGTTCCCTATTTGGCTACGCGACCCGTATAATCCGATTTCCTCATAATAGCCTGCAGGGGCAATTGGGTGAGCACCACTACTGTGTGAGCTTGAAAGTAATGGGGCAACTTCCTCGTTGCGTGTACCACGACTAATAGAGCTTTTTCCAAAGGTAGATATCGCTGTTCAGTTTCCTGTAAAGATTTGCTAACATAGTATATTGGTTTTTGAACTCTGCCATCATTCCGTATTAGGACAAGACTCACAGCATGATTGGTAACAGCTAGATAAGCATATAACACTTCTTCTTTTTCTGGCCTGGATAGTATCGGAGGGTTAGTCAAGTATTGTTTTAAATCCTCAAAAGCCAAGTTACACTCATCAGTCCATTGGAAATCTTTCCACTTGTGTAAAAGACGATAAAAAGGTCGACACCTATCCGCGGACCGAGATATGAACCTATTCAAAGCTGCAAACATGCCCGCTAGCTTTTGCACTTCCTTGGGATTCCGAGGAGGATGCAAATCTAAGATGGCTTTAATTTGGTCGGGACTAACTTCAATTCCCCGATGAGTTATCATATACTCGAGAAACTTTCCCGAGCCCACTCCAAAAGAACACTTTGATGCATTCAGGCATAACTTATACTTCCTTAGTACTGAGAAGGTTTCATGTAAGTCCTTCAAATGGTCTCCCGTCTTTTTACTTTTGATCACCATATCATCGATATAAGCTTCCATGTTACACCCTAACTGTGAATCAAACATTCTAGTCACCATCCGTTGATAAGTGGAGCCTGCGTTCTTAAGACCAAATGGCATCACTCGGTAATGGTAATTGCCATTAGGGGCGCGAAAGGCCGTCTTCTCCTAATCATTCAGTGACATAGGGATCTGACGATAACCTTGGAAAGCATCCAAGAAACTCATACAGGGATGCCCCACAGTTGCATCCACCAATTGATCAATTCTGGGTATAGGGAAGGGATCCTTAGGACATGCCTTGTTTAGATCCGTAAAGTCAATACAAACTCTCCATTTTCCATTCTTCTTTTTTACCACTACAGTGTTGGCCAGCCACTTGGGATAAAAAATCTCCTTGATTGCCCCAGCTTGTTTTAGCTTGTTGGCATCCTCTTTAACTGCCTCCGCATGCTCTTGAGATGTACGCCGAGGGGGCTGCTTCCATGGTGTAGCATGGGAACTAACATTTAAATGGTGGAAAATGACTTTAGGATCAATTCCTGGGATGTCATAGGTCGTCCATGCAAAAACATCGACGTTATCCTGTAAGAATTGAACCAGCTCCTCCCTTTCCGGTATTGGTAACTTTGATCCTACTTGAAAATATCTCTCTTTATTTTCCCCAATAAATACTTTGTCTAACTCCTCAGCAGAACCTCTGTCCTTAATTCCACCTACTTCCCGAGCAATTTTCTTTAATTGCTATGATGTTTCAAGAGTCTCCCCTGCTAATGAATCTTGGCCTGTTCTGATAGTGGCGGACGTCAGACATTGCCTGGCTACCAACTGGCTACCATGTAGTACTCCCACATTTCCTCGGATAGGATATTTCACCATTACGTGCAAAGTAGACGAAACTGCCCCCATTGCATGGAGAGGCCTGGCCAAAATGGCCGTGTACGGTGAGTATGCCATAATGACTATGAAGTTAACTTGGACTTCGGTACCCTCCACTTGCACAGGTGACTTAATCATCCCTCGTGGAATTACTTGTTTTCCATCAAAGCCTACCAACGGGGAGTCATATTTCTCCAAATCTTCTTCTCTCAACTTTAAACCATTAAATAAATCAGGATACATGATTTCTGCACCACTTCCATCATCCACCAAGACTCGTATTCCATCATATCCCCCGATACGAATAGTTACCACCAATGTGTCATCATGGGGTTGATACGTGCCCTCCTTTTCTTTATCGGAAAACCCCAATACTGGCGTCACCGAGAACTTCATTCTTTTAACTATTTGACTGCTTTCCTCCATGACTTCATTTCCAAAACCATTTTGAACGGTCATGATCTATGAAGGGTTCCTGAACTCTCCTCTCGGCTGTGCTAGAATGACGTTAATAGTGCCTAGAGATGGTTGAGGAGTATTACCCCAATATTTTCGAGTGCCTTGTTGTCCCCCTTGCCCGTCCGGTTTAACCAATAAGTGATTGATCTTCCCAGCTTTAACCAACTGATTCAAATGATCGCGCAATGTCCGTCAATCCTCCGTGGTGTGCCCCTTGTCCTGATGATAATGGCAGTGGAGATTTTGATTCCTCACGGATGCATCTCCACTCATTTTGTTGGGTGGCCTAAAATATGGTTCATGCTGAATTTTCTCTAATATGTGATGCACGGGTTCCTTGAACAATGAATTAATCAGAGGAGTTTCGCCGGTCATAGGGTGACTTGAAAAGTCTCGTTTAGGCCGGCCACCTTGAAACCCCCCGCCCCGAAGATCTTTCCTCTCCAGATACACTTTCATCTTTCCCTTGCTTTGCATCTGGTCTTCTTCCACCCGTTTATACTTATCTATCCGGTCCATGAACTAACACATATCTACCGCGGCCTTCATTGTCAAGGATTTCCTTAACCCATGCTCCGTGGGAAGCCCCACCTTGAAGGTTCTCACAGCCACACTTTCCACATCTCCATCAATTTCATTATACATTTCCCAATATCTATCGGAATAGGTTTTGAGTGTTTCGCCTTCCCTCATAGATATAGACAGTAGAGCATCCAAGGGTTTTGGGATCTTACTACAAGTTATAAACCTTGCCCCAAATGCCCTAGTCAACTCCTCAAAAGTTTTCAGGGAACCTTCCGCCAGAGCATCAAACCACCTCATAGCTACGGGCCCCAAACTAGAGGGAAAAACTTTGCACATCAGTGCCTCATTATTCGAATAGATGGCCATGATGATGCAAAGAAGATCAGTAGGCTGGATGCTTCGGACTTGAAAGGACTACTTGCTCTCTCTGCGGCCTGAAGAAAAAGAAAAGCAAATCAAAGGTGACCGGGGCTGCCGGCCAAAAACCCTCCGATGGCAAAGTTAGTTTTTCTCTCTATATTTTTGGAGTTTCAACTTTTTTGGAGTAAAATCCACATACCTTTGCCTTGTCTGAATCAGTCTTTATATAGTGCCTTCATAGACGGTTATCGAAATTGGAACCTCCCCTAGATTCAAGGAGGCGCAAGGGTCAAATGCAACTCCCATAACCGTTTAGGAGTTATTGCTTCTATTTCACAATGGATACCTGACAGTTATGCGTGGGATAAGGAACTATCACATTATATTCAGAGATTTTCCTAAGTATGATACTCTCGTCCTGGAATTCCTTAGTTGAGTATACTTTGGCACTTGCGCAGGGGCTGTCTCGTCTGACAGACAAACTCCTCCAAGACGAGGTTGTCCGCACTCTAGATGAGCGCCTATTCTCTGGTGGTGCTTATCTCGTCCAGAGCTCTTCTTGCTTGGACAAGGTAGTTGCAGGTAGGTTCTAGAGAGTGTTTACAATTCTAGCCGGGTTACGGACGACCTTTATGGACGACTTGGAGATAGACAAAATCAGTACCCTATCAGGCCATTTTTTGATTAAAATGACTGACGTGTTCTACAGGATCAGACCTTCCATTATACATAGTGAAGATGGGTTGAGAAAACCTGCAAGGGAGCTTTGCCCTATTAATCCTGGTCACAAAAAGGGATTTTGCAATTTGCCTCAGGGCTTTACCCATTGCATCATTTTCATCATCATGATATATCCCATCTTTACCTTGCATTTCCGTCTTCTTCCGCTTCTTTGTCCTAACACCCGAAGACGCACTAACACGGGCCTCACTGCACAGAGGCTCAAATGTTGGGGGCTCGTTTCCTCCAAATTTTGCTTTAGAACTGTCACTGGAAGAACAAGAATAACTCTTCCGCCCCCGTTTCCTACTATCCAAACACTTGCGTAAATAAGCTATCTCAGATTGCATTCGTTGCAGTACATCATCGCGAGACCTTTGCCCCTCAGTTGGTGATCGTTGCTCAGCCCCCTGACCACTATGATGTGCTTCCATTACCCCTGAGGTATGTCCCTTTCGTATTCCCCGCTGGAGACTTACGGTTAAGTCCCTTCTTCGTGAACTTACTGATTCCTCTCTTTCTGGACTTGCCTCAGCCATATACTTTTAAACAAAATGTATCACGTTGTTTTTCCCACAAACGGCGCCAATTGTAAGGACCAAAATCACAAACCAAACTAGAGTATCACAATTTGTTCCCTGATCAAAGATCCGAATACAATATATTTGTAAAGAGGGTCCAACAACAAAAGTCCTCTTTCTGTGTCTTCTAGTTCCTATTTATATCCTTGGCTCTTATCATCTCAGCCCTACACCTTGCCATCTATTCAGCTTCTTCCCCCGACACCTGTCCGTCGGTAATGGAGAAAAGCCCTAACTTTGCGTTCTGTACTGTTCGGGTCACATCTACATTAATGCAACGGACAAAGTCGGTACTTCCTAATTAATGCGGCCAGAAAGGTTGGTGCCGGATATTTAATGCAACACTCAAAGTTATCCAGCCACATTCAGATATTTGCAATATGTCCCCTATGTCTTCAACTTCTTTCTCTTCTTTTACCCACCCACGCCACTTCATCCTCGGGTATCCTCGGGTATATTTCCTTATTTCTTTATTCTCCCTTACTTACTAAATCTTTTAGTGTATCTCCAGGTCTTCGGATCTTCGGGTCCTCGGGTCTTTGGGTCTTCGGCACCTCACACAACCATTGCACAAGATATTTTCTTCTCCTTTTTCAATCTAATTAATTTTGACCCAAAAAATAGTGAGTACCTAAATTGGGTGGAGAAGAAAACAAAAACTCCACTTTGCTAAAATCTGCATTTATGTGTGAGTTCTGATTATCTTAATTGATAAAGTTTCTTATCGTTGAATAAGATATTGGAAATTTAAACTCCGTTTACACCAAAAACCAATTAATATCTCAGACAAATGATAAAAATCAATTATCATGGAGTAGATGTCATAGATTAAAATTGTATCCTATCTATATAAAAATATAATAAAATAAAATAATGTTCTTTTATACATATGCGTTAAGTTTCCACATTTTATTAGTTATACATTTTTATGAAAAAAAAAAACAAAACATAAATAATTTAAAGTTAAACTCATAACACTTTTGAAAGGTAGACAATTGGTTTTGTATCTTTTTCCTCTTGCATTATATTTTTTTCTTCTATATTTATTTATTTACCCTTTTTCTATAACCTGTGAACATTAAATTTTAATTTGATATAACAGGAAACCCGCTGGACTCCCTTTGTTCCATTGTAGTTGGAACCCCACAAGCCCATAATTGGTTTATCGTGATTAAATTGGGCCAATACAATATCGAAGTCTTTTATAGGTGAATAAGATATCCAAGGTTCAATCTCCGCCTAGACCAAAATGTAATTGGTTTCTCTTGGTCTGATTATAAAAAGCATAATCATCAGAAGCATATGCCATAAGTTAAAACTACTTGAAACTTTTATCACAAAAAAAAAAAAAAAAAAAACGCACATCTATTGCAGATTTTATTTTATTTTTAATAAAAAAATTTCTCTAGAAAATTCTTCTTTTACATTACAGACAAACAAAAACGTGGCTGCCGATCGCGTTGTCAAGGTCGAGGAGACGAATAAAGCTTGAACAATTGGTGGTACAAAAATTTCCTTGTGCTCAGTTTGAGAAGAAAAAACAATAGAGAGACAATGATTAAAGAGGAAAACTATTAGTATTAAGTTGAAGAGTTGAGGAAAGTTGTAGAAAGTTTCGTGATTGGAATTAACGGCAAGCTTTAAAGTCCTGTTCATATTGTTTTTTGACAAATTATAAAGTTCTATTCATATCTTTCTATTTCTATCTATTGAGAATTCAGATGCCATCATGATGTGACACGCACATAATTGCTTTCTTTGTGTGTGTGCGCTGAGTTTGAGGAAAGAGAAAATAATAGAGACAACGTGTATGTCATTGAGAACTTGTGGACAGTAATGGTTACTGTAAGGACACGATTTTCAGACCAAGCCCAAAATGTAAGGGATCTTGGCCTAGTGAACCCAGTACAATAAATTTGTAGAGAGTGGGTCAAAAAACTAGGTTTTAGTGCATGAATAACAGTTAATATGGTTTTGGATGATGAGCCATCAAAAATTGAACCCGGTTTGTGCGAGAAAGTTTGCCCTCGGCACAGTCCGAGGAGCTCTGTTCTAGTATATATTGGATGACAATGGTTACATGAGTTGTTGAGATTGCTATAGTGCTTTCTCTTCTCATTTTTTTCATCCTCCCCCTTCTCTAGGATCTCTACCCTTCTTTATATTACATCTCTCCCTTCATCTTTACCCTACACATGGACTACATGTGGATAGTTGATGGTTTATGCTGATATTTGTCCCATCAGCCCCTCTAAAAGTCTTCTAGGGTGGCTATAAGACTGTCATAATACTGTTCAGATGTCACTTTCTCATTAATGCGGTGGTAGAAGCTTTCCCTTAGATATTTTTGAGTCCTTATCCCTCTTGTACGTTCATGATGCTCGTTGCTACCATTAAAACTTCCTGAAAGGTCATCATTGATCATTAAGATCTATACCAGATTTGCATTTAGCTTTATCCGAGGAGATAGTACTCCTCGGACTCGGACCACCTATGCTTCTCGGCCAAAACCACATGCTCTCAGCCAAATCCTAAAATCCATGATCTCACAGTTACTACTTTAA
The DNA here is from genome assembly GCA_014183005.1 of Castanea mollissima. NCBI lineage: Eukaryota > Viridiplantae > Streptophyta > Magnoliopsida > Fagales > Fagaceae > Castanea > Castanea mollissima. The sequence continues at coordinate 3,040,470 of JACAVU010000010.1, read as the reverse complement.
TGAATTGTTGATTTCTGTTCATGTTAGAGAGTTTAGGAAAATTCCTCCAAAGTTTCTGGATTGTCTCTTAGTCCACTCGTAAAAATATAAAAATTATAACTTTATTTACACTTTTTATGATGTTCAATTCATAAGGTAAATAAGTCTAGTCATAGCAACTTATCTTTTGGATCCTATCAAAAAAAAAAAAACTTTTAGAAATAAGTCATTGACTATTATTTGAAGCAATCATATGACGTCGTGACAATGATTAAATTAAACACTAAAATCAAAAAGTAAAAATGACGCAGAAAGTGGACTATGGTTAAAGGCACAAATTAAGAAAGACATAGAAAGTGGATAGGATTTTCTCAAGTATGGTACAATTCACACTTCTATCAACCAAACTTTGAAGGCAGGTGACCATGAAGTTAAGCTATGTCCTACTGTCCTCTTTTCAGGAACGTGGAAAGTGGGCTAGCTTGACTACGGAATTATCATTAAAGGTATGGAGAGAAAAGAAATATATATATATATATATATATATATATATTTTTTTTTTTTTTTCTTTAGAAAATTTTAATTAAAAAAATTGATTTTTTTTACAACTTTGTATTTTTTATATTTCCCAATTTAAAGACTTTTCTAAAATGATTAATTAACAAAAGTCCTAAAAGCAACCCTTAATCGAACACACATATGTATTGTTAAAGGTAACATAATTATCTTTTAAATCAATTTGAAGGAAAAATTCTAAACTCACTGAATGTCAATTTAAATAACTATTTGTTTGTGTGTTTTAACTCCATGGCTTATAAAAATCATATTAACTTATTCACCAATTGTTGTCTTTGTCCAACATGTAACCATTGACATAAGAAAATGGATTAAATTATTCTTGAATATCCAAAAGCCATGATTATTTGACTAATCTTTAGTAATAAATATTAATAATATCCTATTAATATTTAAAAATGATTGTTATCAACAGTTTAAGAACATAAAATTAATTCAAAAATCAATAGATCTTTTCTTGGATCCGTCTCTTTTTTTTTTTTTTTTTTAGGGAATTTGGATCGTCTAAATTAATTATAGAATTCATTATTATCACGATGCGTCATTTTTATTTATTTATTTAATCATTATCATGATGTCACATAATTGCTTCTAATAATAGTCAATGGCTCATTTCTTTTCTTTTTTTTAATAGGACCCAAAAGATAAGTTGCTATGACTAGACTTATTTACCTTATGAAAATCATGAGAAGCGTAAATAAAGTTATAATTTTGATATTTTTAGTGGTAGAATAAGAGTCAATCTGGAAACTTTGGAGGAACTTTCCTAAACTCTCTAACATGAACAGAAGTTAGCAATTCATTAAAGTAGCAACCATTACAATCCACGAGTTCTCAATGACATACGCTATGTCTCTATTATTTTCTCTTCTCTCAAACTCAGTGCACACACACAAAGAAAGTAATTATGTGCGTGTCACATCATGAAGGCATCTATATTTTGAATAGATACCTAAATTCTCAAGAGATAAAAAAAAAAAAAAATACAATATGAATAGAGCTTTATAATTTTTTAAAAAGTAATATAAATAAAAAGCATAAATAAAGTTATAATTTTGATATTTTTATTAGTGGACAATCAATCCAGAAACTTGGGAGGAACTTTCCTAAATTCTCTAACATGAACAAAAGTCAACAAGTCATTAAAGTAGTAACAATTATTGTCCACAAGTTCTCAATGACATATAATCTATCTCTCTCATTTTATCTTCTCTCAAACTCAGCGCACATGCACAAAGAAAGCAATTATGCGCGTGTCACATCACGAAGGCATCTAGATTTTGAATAAATATCTAAATTCTGAAGAAGTAAACATGGAACTTTATAATTTGTCAAAAAATAATATGAACAGAACTTTATAGCTAGCCACCAAGAAATTAATTCCAATCAGGAAACTTCCTACAACTTTCCTCAACTCTTCAACTTAATACCAATATTTTTCCTCTTCAATTATTGTCTCTCTGTTGCTTTTTCTTCTCAAACTGAGCACAAGGAAAGTTTTGTACCACCAATTGTTCAAGCTTATTGTTTTCCTGTTATATCAAATTAAATATAGAAGAAAAAAGTATAATTCAAGAGGAAAAAGATAAAAAAACCGATTGTCTACCTTTCAAAAGTGTTATGAGTTTAACTTTAAATTATTTATGTTTTGATTTTTTTTTTCGTAAAAATGTATAACTAACAAAATTTGGAAATAATTATATAAATTTTTTTAAAAAAATGATATTCTTTTCCTTAAAAGTTTAGACGCACAAATGGTTACTATATGGTTTAAAATTGTAATAATTTAATCATTTTATGAGTCTAACAAAAACTGATATAAGCTGTACTGATAATTATGAAAGTATTTAAAATCATTATTGAGATTTATAAGTGGAATTTTGACTAAGAAAATACAATACAATTAACTTACTCATGAGAGAGAGAGAGAGAGAGAGAGAGAGAGAGAGAGAGAGATATATATATATATATAACAAATAAATACAAGGAAAAATTACACTTTACCCACCAGGGCCGGCTCAAGGCCTAGGCCTAAGGCCCCACCAAAAAACAAAATTTTCCTTAGGAAAAAATGCCCCACTTTCCATAGTTAAAGACCCAAATTTTTATAAAATTATATATATTTTCTAAAGGTTGTACATTTTTTTTATTAGTGATGTTAAGGATACTACAAATTTTACTATTGGCTTACAAATTGCCATGTTATTAATCACAAAAAGCGATATAAACATTCATTAGTTAAATCGATGAAGTTCATCAATGAGAGACAATGTCACATTATATTTTGAACATTTTATAGTACTTTTAATTAGTGCATTTTTTTTTTCATTTCTATTAAGACTCTCAAAGTACGAGACTAATAGAACCTTAACTCAATTAAAACCTTAAAATATTTCAAAAAGATGTTGCAAATGTGTTAAATTATCAATTATAGATTAATCTCCTCTGACAGTTTGAGACTTTGATTTTTGTAAATTAATATCCTACAAAGCCACACACCAAATAATATCCATCTCTCTCTCTTAAAATCAAAATATAAAATTAAATATTAAATTACAACTTTATTTAACTATGTATCTTTTTATATCCAAAATAAAGTATCTTTTTCAATCGCAATATATTTTTATTTTTTTTATTAATATTTATAGTTCAACTATGATATTCAATTCTCTATATGAAATTACCATTAGTCTAGTTGGTATTATTTATGTATTTAATGTATCAAATTAACCTTGATTAGTATTAACTAATTTTATTTAATTAATATTTACATATTAAAAACCCCGCATAAATTTTTTGCCTTAGGCTCCAAATTATGTTGGGCCGCCTTGTTGCCCACTTATGGTTTGCTTGAAAAACACTTTATCTATCCATGATTTAAAAATTGACATTTTACCCACTTGAGATTAGCTCTGTTTGTCTCTCGTTATCCACATCTATTAAAAATAAGGGTAAATTTGTATTTTTGTTAACTTTTATGTCTCTCTCCTCTCCAAACATAAAAAACTAAAAAATCAAAGAAAAAGAATATCTAAAAGTTAGGTGTTGTAAAAATTATTATTATAAAATTGATAGTTTGATACTATAAACTTAACTCTTATCATATAAAAAAGGAAAAAAAATTGTATTTTCCATTAAAACTAAAGCAATTTCTGTAGCTCATTCCATTTCCATAGATAAATTGTACTTTATGCTTTATAGCTAAGCTCCATATAATTAGTTCTTCATGAATTTCCCCATCATATACTATCAGATTATATTTGTCATATATTTGCTAAGTTTATGCAAAGTAAGTGTAACTTTTTTCCATTAGAAATATTCTCATAGTCAAATTAATAATCTAAATCAAGTAATCAATTAATTAAGAAATATTCTCTATAAAAATAAAGATTAAAAGTTACCATTCTTTTATAAGACCTATAAAAAACCTCGCTTACTAGTAGGTTGCCCATGAGTTACATTTTCAACAGCATTTATCCTTATTGTTTCTACATTCTAATTGCGCCATTTTAATAAAGATATTTGCAAGTGCTGGTTCTACGTCATATAATACTTGCTAATTGTCACATTGATATTGAATAATTTCCAACGTTAGAATTGCTACCGTTTCATATCTTAGCCACCAAATTAAGATAAGTTAAAGTTTTGATACCAATTGATGTTGTGAGTGTGGAAGTTATAACAAAATGTAACACACGTTTATTTTTAAAAAATAATATCCAATTTATCATAAAATAATAGAGAAAAACTCTAATTTTTACTAAACTAAATCTGAATTGTTAAAAAAACAAGTTAAAAAACGTTTACAAAACAAACTTAAAGACTTATTTAAAAACTTAATAGAACTTGATAAATAAGAAAATGTATTTTAAAATAAGTTTTAATTAATATTTAACTATGACTCTATGATAGACATAGACCTAAAAAACTTTAAAAACAACTAAATATTAGAAAATATTAACTCTAAACTAAAAATAACAAAAATTATATAAAAAATACTAAAATTAATAAATTATAAAAATTAAATCGTAAATTCTGTGATATAAATATACCAAGATCACGTGTATTTTGTTTTCTTTTAAAAAATACAGTGGACGTGGCTTTCAAGAAAGAAAAAGACTCGTCTTTTTATTATTCTACGTTGTCAATACGTTCACTTCTTTCACAAAGAAAAACAATAAATAAAACTTTCATGGTACTTTCTGGTTTTTCATGTGTTGACAAATTGACTTGGACTGGTCACCCAGCTTTTATAGCCACACATTTGACATTGAAGTGTTTGGATTGAGAGGGCATTTGGATAGCACAGTTGTGTTTATGTTTGACCTTTTTTTTTTTTCCACGTGCATGTGTCATATTTATTGGTCATAAATAGTGATCTTAGGCCAATGAACAGTACTTTTTGGGATGAACAGTAATTTTTACACATTAAAAAATTATTTTTGTACAGTGTTTTCAGTTTTCAGTTTTCAATTTTCAGCAATAAGTTCTATCTAAACGGACTCTTTAGTTACCAAAGTTTGGAGTTATTGTCAATTTTTTTTTTTTTGAGGGTTATTGTGTTCTCTAAATTTTGTTATTGCCAATTTGGTGGTTGTTATTATAAACCAAATTGACAATAATATATATATATATATATATAGCGAGAGAGAGAGAGAGAGAGAGAGAGAGAGAGGAAACTTCTTTTTATGACTCTTCTTTTTATGACCCCGTCATCATGCTCGCTGGCTCGCATCCACGAAAGTCCCTAATTCTAAGCCAAGTTCACACGGCAGTCTGCAGGTTGATGTGCTGCGTTTTAAGCCAAGTGCAAGCCTTCAATATCTAATCATATAAACTTGTTCCTATCAGTCCATATTTCCCATACCAGCGTTGCCTACACCTCTATCTATTCATCTTACTTGAGCTAGCTTTACGTTCCTTGCCATAGAGCATTCTTCTTACAGAAAGTAAGATCTCATAAAGCTCTGATAACTCTCTTTCCAGGTTTCCATTTTCTTTGTTCTGCAACTTTCTTTGTAACTTTTCCACAAAAAAAGCTAGTTACTAAGTTTCCAATGGCTTCCACTAGCTCTAAAACACCTTCTTCATCAATACTTGGTTCAAAATATGATGTTTTTCTCAGTTTTCGGGGTGAGGACACCCGCCATAGCTTTACAGACCATTTATATGAGGGATTTAGATTGAGAGGCATTGAAGCCTTTAGAGACAGCGAAAATCTCCAACTAGGACAAGAAATTGCTCCTAAGCTCATACAAGCAATAGAAAATTCCCAGAATGCAATCATTGTTTTCTCAGAAAAATATGCCGATTCTAGGTGGTGTTTGGATGAACTTGCTAAAATTGTTGAATGCAAAAAATATAAGGGACTTGAATTGGTGCCTGTCTTTTACCACGTAGATCCCTCTGACGTACGGAAGCAGACTGGGCCGTTTGAAAAAGCCTTTGACGAACATCAGAAAAATGCCAAAATTGACAGAGAGAAGATCCAGAAATGGAAGGATGCTATGAGAGAAGTGGGGAATTTATCCGGCGAGCATTTACTGCCACATCAAAGGTAAAATCGTGGTCATTTTTAGTAGCGTTTTTTACACTCGTACCCACATGTTTAAAGCTGCATCTGTTTGTTTAAAATTTATGGCTATTTTAGTATAAAAATTTACTTTTTTATTTTATTTATCCACTTTCTAAAATTCTTAATTTTAAATTATCTATTTTACAAAATATTTTATTTAAAATATTAATTTTTCTTTATTTTTTTTCTCTTTCTTTCGCGTTCAAAAACCAACCATACCTCTTTTCTTTCGTCTTCAAGATATGTATATAAAAAAATAAAATAAATATAAAATAAATAATATTAATATAAATTTATAATAATTATGTATTTTTATAGGACTTTACATTATTTAATGTTGGTAAATTTTAGACTTAATTAACTAAAATAATTGTTTCTCTATTATACAAAGAACTATAATGGTGACTTTAACATTTCAAGCAAAATCGTACTATTTCAGCGTGTATAACAACTTTTATTGTTTTTCTTTTACTCTATCTGCAATTTATGTTTCTTTTACCACCCACCCAATTTAAGTGTCACTTTTTCAATATTTTTTTTATTTCACTCCTTTTGTTTTAAGAAATGGTAGAAAACTTCAAACATAAAGAATGAAAAAAATATATATAATAAAAGTAAGATGAACACAAAGATATATATAAACATAAAGAATGAAAAAAAAAAAAATATATATATATATATATATATATAAAATAAAGTAAGACTAGGTGAATACTCTATATGTTTACATGAAATTTTAGTATCTGGCCCAAATTCTTCTCGGCCCTCTAGTATGATCCTGAGCCCAAACATACAACAAAATCAGTCCAACGAACAACAAAAATATTGATCTCTAGCCCATTTTTAACCCTTCAAAAATATGAATTTTTGTTGGTTTCATATTTTAATTACCAAAACAGCTATCATTAAGTAGTTAAAAAGTAAATGACAAAATTCGAAGTACAGAATATGATTAGCTTAAACTTGTCAAATTAAAAAGATACAAAAAAAAAAATCATAAATAGTGGGAAGTGAGGGCGAAAAATTATTGAAGAAGAGACAGTTATCTTTTGAAATCAAACCATACTTAATTACATTTAAAGTAGTGTAGGAGTTAATGAAATTTATAAAAAAAATAATTAGGCAAACTAAAACTTTAATGAAAGAAATAGCTTCAAATCAATTTTTTTTACTAGCTTGTAACTCTTTGTATATAAATATAAACGTATTTAGTTATAAACTTATAATTAGATTCATATTAAAGGTTCTTATCTAATTTTATAATATTACTTTCTATAATTTTTATCAATTCTTGAAAAATCTTGTAAGGATAACATTTGCAAGAGATGTAAATTACTCATTATTAATTGCTCTATTTTAGTTAAAAGAAAATAAATTGTTGTTTGCTGAATTATCTATACACTTAATTAATAATCTTTCTTAACGTAATTTTTGTTATTGTCATGTATGTAATTTATTTGCTATTTATAGTTTTCATGTAAGTTACGAAAGTTAAGTTATTATGAAGATATGATGAAAAGGAATAGGAAATTTTTAGAATATAATACGAATTTTCATTGAAATTTATCCTTAAATTAATAATAGTTTTTTTATATAACAAATACGCTAGGTGTTTTTCCCCTTCTTCTTCTTTTAAAGAAAACTTGCAATGGTTAAAATGAGTGGAACTAGCTAGTTTTTACTGGGCTTCAAGTAGAATTAGTAGAAGTGATCATTTTATGGCTTGACATAGTTCTGAATAGGTTAGAAATAATTTAGGCGAACCACACAAAATTAGAGTATGTGAAATCTAATTGTTATAACATTTGGCACAAACTTAGAGTGTAATTAGAATCTAATTAGCTTCTAACCTCATTCATATGCATGGATACATTTAAAAATAAATATAATTAGATGCATATTTAAATTCTTACACAAGTTTAACATTATTAATGGTCATTCCTATATTTTGTCAACTCTTAAAAAATCCTTGTAACAATTTTATTTGGTAAAACATGCAAATTGTTCATTCTTGTTTATTTTATTTTTGAAAAGACCGAAGAAATTTTTTTGTTACTTAATTCTTCACTTAATTTTTGTTATTGTAATGCAATAATTTTTTTTGTGTGTTCATTTTCAAATAATATATGAATAACCCAGTTTTAGAGCAGGATATACGTTATTAAAATTCATAATTTGTCCAATTATAATTTTTTAAGGAAATTTGAATTAGTTTTAAAAAGATTAGAATTGGTTTCATATGGGATCTACATATATAAATGGGGTTAGAAATAGTTTTAGGTGGACTTAAAATAGTTTTGAATAGGTTGTAAGTATTATACATTCAAAATTTTACATATACATATAATAAACTTTTACATGTAATGATACTTTAATTTTAAAATTTTACATATATGTATAAATTTTAAGTTCAGATTCATGAATTTACATGTAATGACACTTGATGCAAAATGTGAGAAGGAATGACTTTCTTTTCTTTTTTTTTAATTTTTATAAATGAGAGATGGAATGACAGTTGACACAAATTGAAGCCTCCTTTCCCCTCCAAAAAAAAAAAAAAAAAAAAATTGAAGCCTTCTTTAAAATATAGAGACACTTGGCGTCAAATTAGTGGGAAATTAAAAAAGGAAACTTGGCATCAAATTGTGGGCAATTAAAAGGATACTTGGCACAAACTTGGAGTTGATTTAGAATCTAATTTCGATTATAAATTGAACTTTCTTTTAGTTTTCATTTTAATTTAATATACATAATGATTTGGATTTTTATTCAACCTTCACTTTAATATATTATACACATAACTACATTTATAGCGGGGAGGGGCCTAATGATGGTTGTAGTAATTAGACAAATAGGTAATCCTATTTGACATAATTCTTTCTATTAAATAATAAAAAGAATACTCCTTATCTTTAGTCTTTTTTTGAACCGTAAACATACTTACATACATGTTCATGGTGACATACTGAATCACAGGATGGTAGAATCATGATAAAAGGCTCATATTTAATTTTTATTGTGAATTGGATAGAAAAGAAAGTTCACATCTGCCATGCAATACAAGATTTCATACTGAGTCATATAATTAATTTTGTGCTTTTAAGACTCTTTTGGAGTAATTTTACTAGAGTAGTTTGGGTTGTTGTTTTATCTTAAATTTTAGATAGCTTATATAATCCTCTTCAATTTTCTAGACTTTCTTAGGGGGTTTGAATCCAAGTTTTCCACGTGGAGAGAACTAAGCAATTGCATTGAGTTACAAGACGCTTGACCTTTTTTTGTTATCAAAATGTTGTGTGGAAACGAAAAGAAGAAGTAGAAATCCTGCGTTTGATTATGTTAATGGTTTTAGTTGAAAATTTTAGAAATTGAAGGTTAATTTGAAACCAATCCAAGCCTTATGGGAATTATGTAATTTATAATTCTAACACAACTCCTAATTAGATTAATATTCTGACAATCAAAATAATTCCGCTATTAGATCACACGTTCTAGTAGGTGTAATTTTAAGTTGGCTTTCCACTGTTCAATGGCCAACAAGGATAATGACCATTGCTATCATAAGAAATAGGATTGGATGATGACATTAAATTTCCTCATTTCTAAATATTTTGCAGCTGCTCTCTTCCCTCTCTTTTGTAGGCTTTCTACTTCTTCTTCTAATTGTATAGTTAAAATACGGGTAGTTCTTTGGATTTTGGCTTGAAGCATTCATTTACATTATTATAAAAAAGAAAAAAAGAAAAAAAAGAGGCATTCAATTACATAAATTCAACCCAATTTCAGATTTAACCAACTAAACTTAATGCCACATGTCTACATAATTTTTTTGTTGGATATATCCTGTCCTTGTAAATTCAGATTCACAACTTATTGTTCTCTCTTCTTTGTAGGTCTGAGGCAGAATGTATCCAAGACATTGTGCAAGTGATATTAAATAAATTGAGAAATACTTTCTCAGCACATACAATGGGACTAATAGGAATAGAATCCCGAGTGGAGAAATTGAAGTCATACTTAGCTATAGAGTCAAATGATGTTCGCATTATAGGAATTTGGGGGACAGGAGGAATGGGTAAGACAACTCTTGCAAGAGTTGTTTATAGTATGGTTTCCAATCATTTTGAAGCTTGCTGTTTTATTGCTAATGTTAGGGAAGAATCTAAAAAATGTGGTTTATGTAAGTTACAAAAATACTTTTGAAAAAACTTTTGATGCTAGAAAATTTGAATCTACAAGATGTCGATGATGGAGTTCAAATGATCAAGAATAGGTTACATAACAAAAAGATTCTTCTTGTTCTTGATGACGTAAATGAATTAGACCAATTGAAGAAGTTAGCTGGGAAGCATTGTTGGTTTGGTTCAGGTAGTAGAATTATGATAACAACAAGAGATAAGCATTTGTTGGTGAATCTCGAAGTAAATGAAATATATGAGGCTGAAGTATTGAATCATGATGAAGCTCTTAAACTTTTTAGTTTGAAAGCTTTTAAAAAGGACCATCCACCTGAAGATTATGGAATGCTATCTCAAGCTTTTGTAAATTATTCTAAGGGTCTTCCTTTGGCCCTTGAAGTTTTGGGTTCTTTCTTGTTCGGAAAAAACATTGATGAATGGAAAAATGGATTGGATAGGCTCAATGAATTTCCAGAAAGAAGAATTCTCGATATGCTTCAAATAAGTTTTAATGGACTACAACCAACAGAAAAGGAAATTTTCTTAAATATTGCATGTTTTTTTAATCACATGTTTCAAGATGATGTCATAGAAATACATGACGATCTTGGGCTTTATCCTAAAATTGGATTAAGGGTTCTCATTGATAAATCTCTAGTAAAATTGCATGGATATCAATTGTGGATGCATGATTTACTACAAGAATTGGGCCGAGATATGGTTCGTCGAGAGTGCCCTAAAGATCCCGGGAAACGTAGTAGATTGTGGTTGTTTGAAGATATTGACAATGTGTTGACAAAAAATACGGTAAGGGGTTATTGAAATAAACTAAGCATGTATCTTATTTTATTATTCAACATATATATATATATATATATATTTTTTTTTTTTATAAAGAATGATATGGAGTTTAAATTATATTAGTCTAGCAATAATATAATACATTTTATACTAATCTCTCTTATTCTTATTAATAGGGAACGGAGGCAATTCAAAGCATAGTACTAAAGTTGCATGAACCAAAAAAGGTATATTGGAATCCTGAAGCCTTTTCAAAGATGGGAGATCTAAAATTGCTTAAAATTTGTGGTATTCAACTTATGCATGATCTCAAACATCTTCCTAATAGCTTAAGAGTTCTTGATTGGAGAGGGTACCCTTCAAAATCATTGATGTCAAGTTGCCAATCAAAGGTAATTTAGGTACCCTTATACTACTTTTTTTTTATATAACGAGTTTGTTTGTAGAAACTAATTGTTTTACTCTCTTTTTTTTTTTCTTTTTCTTTTTTGGCTTTTAACAGAGTTTTGAGAATTTGAAATTCATTGAGCTGAGTGAATCTCCAAAACTTATTGAAGTTCCAGGCATCATTGAAGTCCCAAATCTTAAGAGTTTGGCTCTTAAAAATTGTATAAATTTACGTAGGATTCACCCATCAATTGGAATTCATAAAAAGATTACTATTCTTAATTTCGAAGGATGCAAGAACCTCACAAGTCTTCCAAGCAAGTTTGAAATGGAGTGTCTTACGAAACTTAATTTAGAAGGATGCAAGAACCTCACAAGTCTTCCAAGCAAGTTAGAAATGGAGTGTCTTACGGAACTTAATCTTAGTCAGTGCTCTAAAATAAAAAAAATTCCAGAATTCAGCAGAAACATGAAACTTGTACATAGGCTTTATTTAAGTGGTACTGCAATTACAACACTACCCACGTCAAGTGAGCATTTGACTGTCCTTACTGATTTGGTTTTAAGTAATTGCAAAAATCTTGTGCATTTACCTGATACCATTTTTAATTTAAAGTTGATTACAGTAGTCGATCTTGAAGGATGCTCAAAACTGGATAGACTGCCAGAGAACCTAGGGAATGCCAACTTTCTATGGTATTTGAGTTTGAGGAAAACTGCTATAAGAAAGGTCCCTTCTTCCATTGGTCTCTTAAAACATCTTTATACGCTAGTATTCGAAGGATGCAAGGGGTTATCATCTAATAAATCGTGGTATGAGCTCCTCCCATTTTATTCAATGCCAACAATTCCTCATCCCATCGACTTGCTATTCTCTTCTCTATCTCTATCACCTGCGTCTTCTTTGTTCAGCTTGAATTTAAAAGACTGCAATCTCAAGGCAATCTCCAATGATATTGGTTCCTTATTCTCTTTAAAATGGTTGGATCTAACTGGAAATGATTTTGTTTGCCTTCCGGAAAGCATCATTCGACTTTCGAAATTGACAGTGATGTACTTGAATAATTGCACAAGTCTTCGATCATTGCCAAAGCTTCCATTGAATATTCAATACGTTGAGGCAGAAGGTTGTATCTCACTGGAAATGTTACCAGATCCATTAAAACCAAGCGATTCATTGGAACCATCTCTTTATCTTCAAAATTGCTTTCAATTGGCTGACAATCAAAGCTGCGTAGACTGGTTTATCTCAGGGATAAAAAAATCCCTCAAGCTCTCTCCCTCTCTCCCTCTCTCATTACAAAAACCCGAGCCTTCTTATCCATATGTCATTAAACTTTCTATTCCTGGAAGTGAAATTCCTGAGTGGTTTAGCCACCAAAGCATGGGGAATGAAGTGAACATAAAACAACCTTCTCATTTGTGTAAGAACGTGGGAATTGCTATTTGCGTTGTGTTTTGTACGAATGCTGATTACTATCCCAATCTTAGTTATTCGTTGATAGCAAATGGAAAAAGAATTCATATTGAAAACTTTGACTTATTCGATAAGGTTTCATCAGATCACGTTTCGCTAGCCTATGTGGTTCCTCAATTCTTCGACGAGGAATCAAATAAATTATTGTGGGAAGGAGACGTGAATGGATTCAGTCAGATTAGAATTCAAACTGAAGCCGAATATTCAAGCATTATGAAGATAAAAAAATGGGGGATCCGTATGATACACAAGAAAGACATAGAAGATCTTGATCGAACAATGGTCCAGTGCAGCAACAGCAGCATCACTCCTTATGATGGCATGGATGTTCTCCATCATAATTTCGACAATTCGTCAGTGGCAGTGGAATGTCACAAAGTCAAGCGCAGTCGTGATGATTACAATGGGGCTGAACCCAGTGGAGAAGGAAGCTCAAAAAGGATTAAAAGGCACACAGAAACCAATGGTAACTCTGATTCTGAGGCGTCAAGTGAGTACATGGACTGTGATGAGGAGTTAAGCGATTGTGAAGAATCTAATGAACGAAACCCTGATGGTTAATCAACTTTTCAGTAAGTCACTGTCTTTCCCCCTGTTGGTTTCTGCATTTTCTTTTTCTTTTAGTGTACATTTTTTAATGGATTGCCCACCACATGTTTGAGTAGAGTTGTCAATGAGACTCCTAGTGGTTTGACAACAAAGAATGGCAAGAAAATGCTTTTGTTGGTGTTTTAAAAGCATGCTTTTAATGTGATTAAAAGTAAGTAAACATCAAAACTGGAAGTTTTTGCTGCCAAATCTCATCTTAAATAGACATATCTTTTTCCTTTGCATTTTCTTAGCTAGACTTTTTTTTTCCTATTCTATTTTTTCCTCCCCAGACATTTAGGAGCTTAACAGAATATATATAATGTCAAGTTTGAATGGAAAGGGTGCTATAGCCTATCACATGTATTGCCTCCATCTATAATATAATTACCTCATTTATCTATGATATTAATACTTTAAAACTCATTTTATAATTGCTTTTTAATTATGGAATTGCTTGACATATGATTATTGTTCTTTGGCTCTTGATATTCTTGAAATTTTCCAGGTTGTTTCGGATCATGACCAAGTTCAACCACCCATGCCCATCTCACATGTTCATCTTTATAGTAATTAGACCCAAGCAGGCAAGCAAGTATTCAACAAGATTGAAAATGGGAGAAGGTAGTATGCTTAGATTTGTAAACCCCACTTTACTTGTTATTGTCGTTTTGATGCATTACACCTACAATTTAAGTTTTGTCACATTTTTGTCATTGTTTTGCCATTTTAGCTTGATTTATTACATCTCATAGTAAATTGATAATATACCTTTATAGACATCCAAGTATATACATATGGTTCCAATTTTTTTGCATGTCAACAAAGGGGTGTCCTATGAAACTGTTTAGGTTCTGTAAATGTTGTGGCAGATGGGCTAGTCAAAGATACTTTTAGCCGGGGTGGAATTCTGGATTCGTTTGAAAACTCTTTAGCCAAAATGATTTTGAGAGATTTTACAAATTCATGTTTGTGTTGCTGTCAAGCTCATAAGGTCTCATTTTAAATCTGGTGCTTATTTGGTTGAAAAGGATAATGGCTGTTGCTTAGCAGAAATTGTAGAAACCATGCCGGCAGGTCCTTTTTTATCTTACTAGCACAACAATAAGTGAAGACCTTGAGCATTGGAGCCATTTTGTAGGTTACAATCACCTTCTAAAATTATTGTCGTTCTTTGGAGGATTTTATTGAATTTTCTTCTTGTGAGGGCAGAATTGAGAAGACTTGTGAGGACTTTTTCTTGTGTGTCAAAGATGCAGAAACCTTAGACCTTATTTTTTTCCCTTGTCATCTAGAGAAATTTGGTTTGGTTTGATCTATCCATTAGAACTAATTTCATTCAGCCTTACTTGATTCAAGCATGGATGAAGAGAAATCAGGGCAATTTAGAGAACTTAAAGTACTTCTCGTTGTCTTTTGTCTCTATCTTATGGTTTATTTGGACTTATAGGAACAAGGCAACTGTGAAGAAAGAGCCTTTCCCTGCCACTAATGTGGCCAAGTTTTTTAAATGTTTGTTTGATTTCAATGTGCAGGGTAACTAATAGTTCAAAAATCAAAGAAAAGCCTCAACAGCAGCAAGAAAAGCAAATCCAGACCTTTAGAGAGGGTTCAATTGCAACCAATCCTGTTGGAGGAGAGCTGCAAGGGTAGGGGATGGAACTAGGGGGATCCAATTTCTTTTTAAAAATAGAGAATATGCATGTCCATAGCTGCTTGTGAGGAGTCAAGTGAGTGATTAGTGACCTGAGATTTTTTCATTGGAAGGAATTTTGTGAAGTGACCCAGAAGGTTGATCATCGTTTTTCTCTCTATCGCCCGTAAGTCACCATCCTTCTAAATTCGAGTTTTGTTGGTTGATGCATCATCGCTTTCCCTTTCCTTTGGCATATACTTGTACTCTTTTGGGTTAATTTTAACTTCAAAAAAGTTTGTTGCTAGCTGTACCTTAGTTAATTATTAGCACTTATTCAAACTCCCTTCTAGTTTGTTTAATCAAAAAACACAACGCAATACTCCTAGCTAATTTGATATACATATAAAAAACTGAGTCTTATGAAAGAAATAATGATTAGGGCCATCTTGGTTTAGTGATTGTGTTACTTGTTTGTGCTGGTTGCCCCCTTAATGTTGGATCATTGGACTATTTCATGAGGTGAATCTGTCACATGGCCAAGAGACAAAAAGATAAGTGCAGTCTGTTGTATGCTTTTTAATTTCTCTCGTCATTGTTTTAAAAATTTTCAAGGTGCAAAAACAATATATGCATGCCACTGCAAACATTACAATCGAAATTATTTTTTATCTCATTACATATCATATATGTAAAGTCATGCATAGATTGCAGTCAGAATGATTAGTCTAGCTAGGAGTAGCATCTAGCTTCCTCCCTAGTTGAAAGTTCTCTAAAGTTGTGTACTAACCTTCAGCCAAAGAAAATGCTCTTTTTTTTTTCTTTTTCTTTTTTTCTGTTCAAGAGAACAGCTGCGTTTTCTGTTCTAGTTCTTGTTCCTTTTATTTTTGTTTTGCTCCGAAAATTCTTATTAATTTAAAGTATGACAACAGTTATATAACTTTTCCCCACTCCACTTGCTATATAGCTAAAGACAATCAGGATTCCAATTCTAAAATGTACAAACTTTACAATCAAATGTAGTTATAAAATTTAAAATCTTCAGCAACGAGGAACTTGATAATAACTTTTATGAGGAATTGATTTGGATATTTAAAATATCTGTAAAGAACAAATCATTAAAACAAGTTCTTGATACGTCCAAATATCAACATTATTGACAATTGATTGTATCGGAATTAGTCTTCCTAGAGGTTGTGTCTAGCTTCCTCCCTTGTTGAAGGTTTTTTAGGGTTGTTTACTAACTTGAAACCAAAGCAGATGCTCTTTTTCAAATTAAGAGAATAACTGATTTTTCTATTCATTTCTTTTTATTTTTTGCTTTTGCTTTTCTCTGAATTTTTATTATTTAAAAGTACGACAACAATCATAAAGTTACTAAAATGACTTGTATTAGCATGTTTGAGGACATTGTTATTGCAATTCTCATAATGCAACAATCGTTAGAATCAAATCAACATATGGAGAATCAAATCACATGTTTGAGGAGCTTGATCATAACTTACCTTAATGGAGATTTAATTTTGATACGCAAAATTTCTTCAATGACCAAGTCATTACCACGTTCTTGGTACATCCAAATATTGTCATGTTGTTGACAATTGATCAGTTCATTGATCAACAGAGAAAGGTCCGCATCAGCAGCAATAATATTCTTGGTGAACTGCTTAAACTATCAGCATTGGGAACCTAAACTTGTACCTATATGTTAATAGATTTTCCATCACCAACTAATTGAGAAGCTCTCACAGGAGACAATCTTCAAAGTTAAAAGCATTTAGTCCAATTTTATGTGTCACCAAAAAAATGTTGTGAATGACTGCATATTACTCAATTGTTAGACCTATCTTGTCAGATCTGTGATTTACCATAAGAGTAGCGCATTTGGATCTATTACTAAATGACCTTAAGCCATCTAATGCCTTTATTCAATGTTGGGAAATCATCAAAGACTTCATCTTCCCATGTAATGCTTGTCAAGAAGAGTTGGTGAGACCTTTATAATATTTGAATTTCATTTTTAAAGTGTCATATCTTTCTTCCTTTGATCTCTTATTTAGATATTTCTTTCATTCATTCTTTCTTCTCCTTCCTCTTTTACTTCAGAGATTTAGGAGTTTAATAGGTGCCCGTGACATATCTTTTTTCTATTGTGCTTTCTGGTATATATAATTTAGTAGACAGGTACTACCACATGTAAGTGCCCCGTTACTTTTTAATAGTAATAGTTTGAAACTCTTTTTATATGTAGTACTGCTCTTTAATTGTTTAAGCTTTTACCAAATAAATTTTGTGCTATTTCCTCTTGATGTTCTTGAAGTTTTCTAACTTTTATACCTTTAACTCTAAATGAAATTATTGACTGAAATTTGTACTTACCTGTATCAGATCACGAGCAGGGCAAAACTGTACATGCTCATTTCACAGGATAAAACAAACCAAAAGACTTATCTCCATAGGTAACTAAGCTTGGCTACCCTATCAAAGTGACTAAACTACAATTAGAATCAAAGGATAACAGAAGTTAAACCTGAGCATACAACAAACTTAGCCATAAATTACTAACCTAATTCTCTGGTGCATATTCAATTAGGCAAGCAACTGTGCAGAAAAGGTTGAAAAATAAAGAAGGTATCCTGCTTTAATTGATAAGCCTTGCTCTAATTGTTATCGTTGTTTTGATGCGTTACATCCAGAATATAAGTTTTCATATTTTTCTGCTTGGTTGTCTTTTTAGCCTGATGTATTGTATTTTGTAGTGGAACGATCCTACAGTTTCATTTTGGTGTGTTTTGTCCAGAATTTAAGTTTAGTCGTGTATGTGTGTGTCAATCTTTTTCAATAATACTAAAAATATTATTTCGCTAGGTTATAAAACCCATACTTTAGTAATCCCTCAATTAAGTCAAAATAAGCTACTACTATTAATAGGTATTTAAACTTATCTTTACACTTTGGCTTGAAAACAGGACCTGATTAGAGAGCTGTACTCTCCACAAGTGGCTGCTCAAATTTTAGCTATCCCTATCTCAAGCTGTTGAGTTATTGATAAGCTGCTATGGCCACATACAACACAACATAGTGAGTGAAACCAAGTGTCTTGTGCAATGAGGAAGAGAACTTGGATCGTTTATTCCTAAAGCACAGTCTTGCTTGGGCTGTATAGCCTCAACACAATGGTGTTTGAGGGACGAGGGTGCAAAACAGTGTACTCATGATGTGCTAATGCTCAGTAAAGTTTTGTTTTGTAGGTGTGCACAAGCCTATGATGCACAACATGTTGATTAGAGAAACTACTAGAGTGTCCCAGGGCAAGCGTGTCCAGTCGTGGAAGGATGGCAAGTGTTGCTGACAGTTGAAGGGCACTGGCAGAGCAGGTGCAAATGGGTTTGTTTTGCCTATGTAGCTAAATCATGTGCTGGCAGATAATTTTTTGGCTGTTCCAGTAATGCTGTATGCAAAAGAGTGGAAGCTTACTGTTTAAGAAGCATTTTTCCCAGGCTTGTTTTTTTGGTTAGTGGAAGATTGGAGAACCTGTGTTTGGAAAAGAAGAAGGTTCCTTGGCAACTTGCTGCGCTGACTGAAGAACACAAGTGCAAGGGAGTTGGAGAACGCTAGTGGTGTACATTGGCTGTGCATGGGAGTCACTAATGAGGCTAAAGCCCAGGTTACTCTTGCTTCTAACTCTTTTATGAACATTTTTTGGGCTTGTAACTCTATTACTAGAGTTAACTTTAGCAGTCTGGATAAGATATAGCCAATTTGTTTCAATAGTGGGACTTTAGAGTTACTTTCAGCAAAAACTGTTCATGTTTAGTTGATATTCTCCACATGTTAATAGATAGTCAAAATTGCCAATGAGCTGGGTAGCTCAAATGTTATTTTCTACCCCCTCAAATTTTATACCAACAGGTAATCACAAGGCTCATAAACCTGAGAGTTGCCTTGGAACGTCAATCAACAAGGCTAGCCAAATTTGGATAACAATGGTAAATTACTGATTCTCCCAAAAGTTTAAGCTATTAGGAAATTCTGAATTTAATTATTTAACCATAATTTTAACACTTCCTCTCACATGTGGACCTAAAACTCTTCCTAAAGTAGGGCCCAACTTGTGGCGTTTTTAACATTTTAAATTAAAGATTGAGTGGAGATAGGATTGAACTAAGGATCTCGTGCTTTTATACCATAGTAAATTACATATTCACCTAAAAACATAATAAATACTTAATTAATAATTTATCAAAGAGTGGAGACAGGATTGAACTAAGGATCTTGTGTTCGTATAGTTGCAAGTCGCAACTCAAGAGTTATCAATAGCAAAGTTGAAAATTACTAGATTATAAGCGAATCTAGCTAAGGAAGAAGCATTGCCTTGCAGGCTTGCATTTAAAGCAGATAAAAAATTAGCTCACAGTTTCTCTTAGCATCTTCATCATACATTTTGTCATAGTGAAAGGTCTGAACTTTGTACAAAAGGGCAAAGATTAGTGGCAACATCACTCAAAAAGATCAAAAATTGACAAACAATGCAATTAGTAATCCTATCTGGTGACATTTTTACTTTTTACCTCATACAAATGTAAAAGAAAACTAAAGTAATATGACCTGCTTGAACACTTTCTTCAGCTACTTTACACTGCTAATACTAAATTAATTAGTGGATGTATTAGTCATAAAGTTTCCAGATTTCACTAAAGCATTTGTACATGATACATCATGATGGAACCTTGATTGTGAATAGATATATAGAAAGAAAGCCATACGAATAAAAAAAAAGTTTATAGCTTTTCAAAAAATGTATTACGAGCAGGACTTATATAGCTTGGCACTAGGAAATTACGCAAAATGTGTAGAAGTAATTGTCATCAAATTTCCACTACAGTACTAATCCCAGGAAAAAAAAAAGTTTTCATAAAAGCATGATAAAGCATATTCATCCCATTACCACCACCACCAGCAGAAGATTTTGATTCATTAGAATCTACTCATGCATGTGTCTCACTCTCTCACATCTTTGAAAATAGTTTTGCCCCATTAGTTAATCTTCTTGAAAAATGGGTCAATGCAAGGCCAACACAAAAATTTACACTTTGACTTGGAACACAGGACCTGGTTAGGGAGCTATACTCTCCTGAAGTAGTGAAGTGGCTGCTCAAATTTTAGCCACCCCTATCTCAAGGTGAGGAGCTACTAATAAACAAATATCACCTCAATGTAACACATGGTGATATCAAAATTAAGCTACTGTTGAAAGTAGGGGGAATTCAGGTAATGGATTCTCATTGGAGGGTCATAGCTCTTAGATGGAGACGTCAGTGGGAATTGAAGCTTCCTTTGAAGTTAATAATTGCTGTGTGGAAGTTTGGCATGAGGACTTACTGATTAAAACAAAATAGTGAAATGAAACATAGTGAGTGATAGTAATTGTGTGAGGAAGAGGAAAACTTGGTTCATTTATTCTTGAAATGCAATCTTGCTTGGGCTGTATTGTTTGGATAGATTTGAGCCTTAGAACTGAGTTCATTTCTCCCTGCTCTTTGAAGTGGTGGTTGGCTCAGTGGATGGAGGATCCAAATTTTCAAAAACAGGAATATATTATGTTCTCTAGATTGATGTTTAAGGGTGCAAAATAGCTTCTAAAGAAGTGCTAATGCTTTGTTTTGCAGGTCTGCACAAGTCTTTAATGCACAACAAGCAGATCAGAGTAACTGCAGGAAAGTACCAAGGCAGGTGTTTCAAGTTGTGGAGGGTTGTAGGTTGCTGACAATTGAGGGACACTAGTAGAGATAGTGTGAACGGGATGGTTTTGACTTTGTAGCCAAATCAAGTGTCGGCAGGCTGTTGCAGTTCTTCCATATGCAATCAAATGGCATGCAGCTAGATGCCACTGTTCGGAAAGCATTAACTAAGGCTATACAGCTTGGTTTTTGTAGACTTGTTTCCATAATTTCTATGAGTGGAGGACCTCTTTTTGAGAAGAAGGTTTCCTTGGCAACTTGCTGTGCTGATTGAAGACCACAAGTGCATGGAAGTTGGAGAACACTAGTGGTTGTATATTTTGTGCATAAGGGAGTTGCTATGTTGGGGCCTTGCTGTTGCTTCAAAGTCTTCGAATATTTTTGGACTCTACTACCCGCCAACGCTTCAGACATTATTTTGTATTAATCAACCATACCCAAAATGAAAAGAGAAGACGAAAGGAAAGAAGTTAAATTAACACCTTTTATGGACTAATTTAAGCTATGGCATGCAACTACATGCAATCATTAACATTGTAAGACATCATATAAGAGATTCATGTCCTAGCGTGAAAATCATATTCAACTCTCCTTTTAGATTCAAATAAGAGCAATTGAATTAACTATCTAATGGCTCTGACCTAGTAGCATGCTTTATTTTTTTGGTGCCGTACAAATGGATTGTTATGTCAAACTTCTATCAAATACAGAAATTGAAATTTCTCTTCCTTATGTAAAGGTTGTTATATATTTCGATTGTTTTTATTTTTCCCCATCTGAGTCTTTTGGGTCACATTAAAATAATTTTTTAACAGAAATCTGGCTCCAGCCAAAGTCACATTAAATAATTTTTTTACATAAAAACTTGGCTCAAATTGGCCAGAGGATAATGATAAGAAGATAAATGAAGTTTAGAATGACATACATTTTGTTTGTTATTGGAAGGTTGAAATTTGCTTAATGGTTAATTTCTGCCATGCTGCAAAAACATGAGCATTTGGTTTCATCCAAGGTTAGGCAAAACGTATTAAGAAATCTCATTAGTACTCGTTCTTTTTTGTTTCAATAAATATCACCAGTGAACTTATTGAAACTCTCATATAGCTCATGATGCAAGTCCATTTGCAAAGTCAAAAAATTTGATGGAAGGGTTCCCACTGAAGTTTTAGAATACATTTTCAATCTTCAGATATTATAAATTCTCCAAAAAAGAAATCTTTCAAATATTAAAAATAATTTGAAACAGTTACATCTAAAATTAGTAATAAGTCTTCAACTGCCTTCTAAATACCCCCCCTGCCTTCCTTCCATTTCTTTTTTTAAAAATCTCTTTTTCAACGAACGCGACGAGCTTTCTCTTCTTGTCCTATCCCTAACGATTTTTGGGCATTTGCTATACCTTCTGGATCTGCAATACAACAAATCACATAAACTACATTACACATCGAAAATCAGCTGTCCTGTAATGGAAGGGAAACATGTCAAAGGTTTGATCGCACGACACAATTTTTTTTTTTTTTTTTTTTGACGTTCAAAGAACTTGAGTGCAATCATGAGACCAAGATTAGCATTTAAAAAAAAAATTATAATAAGCATGAGACAAAGTTAGCTATTGTTTGAAAAGATCAAACCAAAATATAGAATCAAGAGAAATGTCTACCAATTCTGAGTATAAAAGTTTTGCAATTTAAATCACTTGATTGGACATTGAAAATCTTTCTAAATTAGTTGTATTCCCTGAATTTATATTTCTTAGTCCTTCTAAAAGATGTAGGAGTCAATCCCATTGTAACTTTCAGTGAAGTTATAGACATGATAGCCCCAAATGCATTGAAAAAAGGTTCAGACCTTCAACAAGCATATACTCATTATGCAGAAGAAATTGCACAACTCTAGGTTCAGTGAAAGAAACAGATTACTAGAAAAATAGAAATAAAAGAGAGAAAAGAGTCGGGGGGAGCAAAAACAGAAGCTGCAAAGGAAGACTAGGAAAAAGAGCCCTCAAAAGTAGTTAAGAGTGACATCGTTATCTTGTTCTATAGAATTTGTAATATATCCTATCTTCTCTGCTACCTATAAATGGCACAAAGAAATCAATACTCACCAAAGAATTGAGTGAAAATGCGCGTAAAGAAGTTCAAGTTGCGGGAAACATTGTAGGCCATGGCAGGTGGAAGAGGTTTTACAATGGTGTCAATGCTGAATACTCGTTGAAGAAACTGCATACACAAAACTCAAAAGAAGTACCATATCACAAACTCAATTATGAACGAATTTAGATGCAAAATTATACAAAGCAAGCAGATGGAAGAAGAAAAGAGGAGTAAAGATACTATTGAGAGCCAAACAAACATAGATGTAAACTGAATAAATTCCAAGCAGTGAGTGATGGATAGGCTATAAAAGTCTCAATCAACAGAAAAACAGAACATGACTATAAAGACTATATCAATTAATTGATATACATCCTACAGACATGCCCTTGCCCATAATAACAATGTGGATATTGATGGCATTCACACACACACACAAAAAAAACCCTCAATCAATTTCAGTGATCTACATCATAGAAGGCACAAATATGTAACCTCACTTCACAAAACTGAGGCTTCAACCATATTAAGAATCAACTATATGAAGCGTCAATAATAAGAAGCTTCAACCTCAGGTTAGTTGCCTTACCACTTATAACAAAAGCTTAAACGATTAATAAATAGTAGATTTAATCATCTAACCATTATTACTACACTTTCTCTCACAAGTGGGTCAATACTCCCCTTTAATAAGTAGAGCCCAGCAGATTTGATTTTGAACTTTTTTTAATTGAGACAGTAGAACAAAGATAGGGTTAGCTCAAGACCACGTAATTTGATACTATAATAAACTATCAGATGTCCCAAAAGCTTAAACTATTAGATAATAGTGAGCTTAATCATTTAACTATTACTCTAATTGTTTGAAACATAATGACCTGCCATGGTCTATCAACTTGAAACTCTATATTGGGTAAAAGTTCTCATCCACTGCAAGAATAAATTTCTTCTTTCTTTCCTTCTGCTTTCAGTTTTCCCTGCTGGGTAGAAGTTATCAACCACTACTACAATGGGTTATCCCCAGTTGTATTTCTAATTTGGTTTATTATAGTAATACTGAGGCTTTGAGTAGTTTAACCCAGAGATATCATAGAATTGCAACACATTGGCCAACTAATAGGAGCTCACATTCCCAATTTATCCTAAAACAAGTTAACAATCTCTGATATAACACATAAATCTATTTAAACACAATTGAGAACAACCAGGAATCCCCAACACTGCTAAAGGGTACACTACTAATGACAAAGACATGAACTTTAAACAACCAATAGCAAGTAACTAGAAAATTAAGAATTGGGTAACCAAAGATACACAAATATACCAAGTAATTCAGAATTTTCTCAACTGGGTAACCAAAGAAACACAATTTAAAGCAATTAATCAAGAAACTAAGAATTGGGTAACCAAAGAAACAAAATTTAAAGCAAGTAACCAAGAAACTAAGAATTGGGCAACCAAAGAAACAAAATTTAAAGCAAGAAATTAAGAATTCTCTCAACTGGGTTAGCAAAAAACCAGGAAACAAAAATGAAAATCAAGAAAATAGAGACCTGGTAGTTACGTTGAAAGCTGTAGCGAAGCTGGGGGTCAATCTCTACGAGGGAATCATCATCGTAATCGTCATGGTCGTGGCGTTTGGACTTATCTTTCTTCTTGCGAGGCACGTGCATCACTGACTCGGCTCCAGGCTGCTGCTTTGTGACTTTGAGCTTCGCGTCTTGGAACTCTTCGGCGGTTTCCTCTTCGCCCCTCCATGGCGCCGATGACATCAACTTCTTCTTCCCAATTGCCATTTTTATTCAGTCGGAGTTTACACAGAGAGAGAGAGATAGAGAGAGAGGTGTAGTGTTGTTTGTGTAGGTGATAAGGTTTGTGTTTGGCTATGTGCCTATGTGGGTTATTGTTGCTTGCATTCTATGTTAGGTTAAAGCCCGTTCCTGTTTAGTGTAACCTTTAAATAAGAGGGAATAGTTATAGACATAAACTTGATGTTTGGTTAGGAGCATCTAATTCATGAAGATTAATGATTTAATGCTACAGATACAATTTCCTCAACAAAAAAAAAAAAAAAAAAAATACAGATACAACAATTTTCAAAATAGTAGACTTGTCAGGTTTTTATTGATTTCGGCCCTATTTTTATTTACTTATAATAACCAGGTACTTTGACTATTGCAATTTTTTTTTGTACATTTGGACTTATTGTTTTTCATAAATATGATGTTTTGGAACTTTAATGCATGCATATGTAACTATAAGTATACCTTCTTATGGTTTATAAACCTATAAGTTCCTAAAAAAAATACTAATCTATAAGTTCTCCATTGTTCTAAAAACCGGACCAGGCCAGTTGGTTCAATCGGTTTGACCGGGAATCGAGAGCCAGTCCGATCCGGTGAAAACCGGTCAAAAACTGGGTTGAACTAGGAATTTTGAAAAAAACTGTTTGACTCTTGGTTCGATTTTTAAAACTATGAAGTTTCTCAAAAAATGTGAGTTAATAATGATTGCTTACGTCCACTCACCAAATTGGTTTTGGATGAGTCTAGATGCACTTTAGTATCTTACGCTATTTGTAATAAAACATGGGAATGTATCTTTTCAAAATTATTGTAATTGTAAATGTTTATTTAAACCAAACAATTTTTCAATTAGTAAATGTCCAGCAGAAATTGCTTGTACAACTCAAAATTGATGGTGCAAAATGGAGAATGGAGATCTGATTATTTTCATTTCACATGTTAGCTCCTGTGGTGTGTGTCCAATTCTTGGAGTTCCATGTTGATTAGAAGTGTACCCATATTTGAGTTTACATGCATTATGTGTGTACCCAAAATGTAGCTATAGGGCTTAAACTATATCTGGACATCACAATTTATTAATACAGTGGGCTTTTGGATTTCTTACAATAAGTAGTTTTATGCTCGGTAACTCAAATGTCTATTTTCCCATAATTACTCTCCATTTTTTCTCCAGAGTGATCTCCCTCTTTTCTTAGTATTTTTCTCTCAAAAATCCAACCCCTTATCCGAAATTTCCTTCTCCTATTTATAGTTGAGGTTAGTGGAAAGGCGATAATTATTTTCTTGGTGAATGGAAGGAGAGGTCCAGTGTTGTTTTCTTTAAGTGGAAGTTTAGTTTTGAGTGGGATGCAGTGAGAGTGGCATTGGAACTTGTTTTGCCGCTAGAGGGGTTGTTCGGCAGAGACATTATCTAGGTAATGGAATGAAAGTCCAATGATATCACTTTTAAGTGTATGTTTAGTTGTGAATGGAAATCGGTGAGAGTGGCATTGGAACTTGTTCTGCCGTTAGAGGGATTGTTTGGTAGAGATATTCTCTAGGTAATTGAATGAAGGTCCAATGATATTACTTTTAAGTGTATGTTTAGTTGTGAATGGGAAATGATGAGAGTAGCATTGGAACTTGTTCTGCCGTTAAAGGGATTGCCCAGTAGTGGTACACCCCAAGTGATGCCGTGAACTCCACGTTTCACCTGCTCGGGAAATGTATTCGTTGAAGGTGACGGGACCTCACCTTCGCTGCTCACGTCGTAAATGTTTTATCTCTTGGTATTGGGCTTTAGATGGGCATCAGAGCTTGCTTGGAATGAGCTCGTGGATTAGATCTATGTAAGGTCATACACGTGGCATTATTATGATGGGTTTTTGCGAACAAATGGGCTTAAAGGGGAGTAACACACTGTACACATTATTATGAACTTCTCTTGGTATCTTTTAGACAAGAGGACTAACTTTGGCATATGGCCTTATCTATACCATACACGTGTTGATGTGCATCCTATCTTGTCTCTAACGGATGTGAATTTGGTTCAAACTGTTCCGTTTTTCTTTGACCCATTTATCCTTCCTCCTTTCTAGACTTTTAGCTATTGGGCTTTTTATAGCCATCTGTGAACATTGGTTTTGGCCCATTGAAACTTAGCTTATTTTGTGATCATAGAATGGTAAAATTTGTAAAATTTAATATGATCTATGAACAATGAAGGAGTTGTACAAGTTGATTCAGGCAAATTTCTTGAAAGTTTCATGAACATGGGGTGCATTACAAATGGAATTGCTGAGTTCTTATCCCAAGAAAAGGACCATGGAACTTGATTTTTCTCAATCCTTGTCTCCTTTGTGATTTTTTTTTTACCACAATGATGATAGAATGGTAAAAAATTTCCACTATACAATGTTGGACGACAAACTATGGTGGTTGTTAATTTGATTTGATAATTGTTCAACTGTGCATGTCACTTTTTTGCCTTTTTCTATGCTATTGTTGGTGATGTTATTTGCCAAGCTGTTGATGATTAGAAAAGGAACCCATGATTTGCGATCATCAGAAGAATAATTGTTTTTTTAATATAGGATCTTAAAAATAATTGTTACAAATGATTATTCCATTCTTATCTATTTTGTTTACTTACTCATATTCTATTATGAAATGTCCCACTTTAAAAGCTTAATAACACAATTTTATAATTTTTCTAACTAGTCCTTTATCATTTGAAAAGTCAATACTAATTTCCTTTCGAGATTAAATTAAGACCGGTAGCTTTGATTTTTTTTTTTTTGAAAATAAAGACTGAAAACTTTCAGTTTTAGAATTTAATAACTTTTTTTCTTTATTTCCATGACAATATTCCCATAAAAAGTATTTTTTAAGTAAAAAAACAAAATGGGAAAGAAAATATTAATGAACCAATGTAAAAAATATTTAAATTTATATTGTAAAGATTCCAGATAAATATATTTTAAAACCCTTGAGAGCTACATTTTTACTATATGACTTGTTGGTGTTATAATGAATTCAATATAGAGTTTATATAGTAGAGAATCATTGGTTCACCCTATACCAATCCAAAAGCTAGTTTGCTAGTTCAATAATTATATGGACCAACAATAAGCTTGGGTCTCTAATAAACTAACCAAACTTTAAGGTTTAGTTTGTTATAATTTCCTATTTTTAGGGTTTAATTTGAACCACCTCTGAAGTATAGGGTTTAAAATGTATTTTGCTCGAAGATTTATTGACATTTGTTGCCTATATATTTCTCAATATGATAGACTACTTTTCTTTAGTCCTACTGTTTAGTTTTTTTTTTTTCTCTTTTTATTTTAACATAATAAGACAATATTGTTTTGTTAAGAACTTTGCAACTCAATTGCATTATCTAATCTTATTTAGGAGAACTGGAATTTGAAATCCCCATACACCACTTTTTAGTAACAATTGAATTTAAAAAATAAAAACTCACTGTTGTTTTTATAGTACAATACATTGTATTTCTGATTTAAAGGCAGGGGGAGTTTATTCTGATCACTCTTTTGTACCCCTATTCTATTTTCTCATCAATTCCCCATCCAAACAAAGGTATATGTACATAAAAATGTCAATTTATCCATTGGTAGAACCGTTTTAATTGGGAATGCCTTCTGGTTTTTCATATAGCAACTTTTGAATTTATTAAGGACCCCACTATCAGTTGCCATCTTTTGAAGTTTCATGTGCATAGAACCGTGGTGGATCTATTAAACCCCTATAGATAAGTTATACCTACTACATTTATTGCTAAGAAAATGAAGTGGTTATAAGTAGTTATAACTACTACATTGAACACACACACACAATTCCCATTTCCCAGCAATGCAATTAGTTGGATAGTAAACTTTTTCTGCCCAAATTGGTAGCATCAAGGACCAAAGATGGTCACCCCACATTATGTTTATTTAGTAATTCTCAGTATAATTCATCCAATAAAAAATTTGTAACAACTGAAAATATATATGAAAGGAAAGTCCCAGCTCCAGTTCTCTCAAGTAAATAAAATCTATGACAAAACAAGAATTGTGGTAAAAAAAATACAGGCAAAAAAAAGAAAGGACAGAATGAAACCTCTATGGACAAAAGGGCCTACCAAGGCGAGCCCTGTGACTTGGGATAGTGAAGTGCCTTATTCTCCCTTCTTGTTCTGTCAAATACCCTTCACAGAGAAAAGCCTTAGAGAACTTGTCCTCCACAACTCTATCAACATCATGCACAAACACATCAGTCTCACCCTCCTCTCTATTCCTAGCCATCAATCCAGCTGTGTATATAGCATTCATTCTTCCTGGGGCATTATCATGGTACCCTGTAGGTGCATCCACCATGATCAAGTCCCATTCTATGTCGTACACTTCACTTGGAAAGAGGGAGGGATTGATAATAGAAATTTTAATTTTATAGAAATTCAAAACGACGTCGTTTTGATAATAGAAATTTAAAAAAATGGAAAAAAGCTGTTTTGAAGGTTAAAACCTGAGACAGGAACATGACAAAAAAACGTGCTTACCACTGAGGCAGCATACATTTCTTTAAAGTATTTTACTTATGATGATATATATCGGTTAGTTTCGATTTGGTTCTGTGTAATAATATATATAGGCCCACAATAAATTATTTATTTATTTGTTATTTTTTATTCAAGTTGGGCTTACATATATATATATATTATATAATTTCTTGATTAATTTATTTTAAAATTATTTTAGTAAAACTTAAAATGATACTGTTATTAATTATATTTAATAAAAAATGACTGATAAGCCCTTCAAATTACAATCACATAAAATGTGATTTAAAAAAAAAATGATGCTGTTATTAAGTTATAAGAAATGTAATACACGCCTATTTTTAAAACATAATATCCAATTTATCATAAAATAATAGAGAAAAGCTCTAATTTTTACCTACTACATAGTTGGTCTTTAAACTTTATAGCCTATAAAAAAGTTTAGTCTATAAAATAAAAAATGATTGATTTTAGTAAAATGATATGACCAAACTAAAAATAAAGTGTGTACATGATTGGCTTAGGTTTGAGAAGCCTTTTATTTTATATTGACCTCATCAAGTCCAAAAATTTCTCACCCAAGCTAACATAACCCAAAATAACTCTAAAAATCAACTCAACTCTACCTGTAAGGGTCAGATTCGACCCGTTTGGTAAGGTCTAATAAAAAAATATCATTAAATCATTTACATTCATTATTGAAAAATTTTACAATTTAGCCTAATATTTGAATTATATTAAAAAACTATCAAAATATTAAAATAAATAAAACCATCAAATTCATACCAAGTCTTTTTTTTTTTTTTTTTAATTTAAAAAAGATAATAATCAACCAGACCCAAAGGCCAAAGTCGTAATTTTGATATACAATTTTACGAGTGGTGTCAGTAGAAAGAAATTATTTAAGCAAAGCTGAACATGACAATTATCAAACAAGTGGACTCGATGAAAAAATGTGGGTTGCGAAGGACATTGAACATCTTAACCGAACCATGTCTGACAGAAGCAGCGGAAGGTTACGAAGCGAAGAGAACCCGTGAAGACTATGATGAGGCTGGAAGCTCTAATGACAAACCTCACCCAAAAAGAATTGCAAGACTCCAAGAAATTATGGCCCACCGTAACTCTGACTGTGAGGAGTCAAGTGAGTACAAAGACTGTAGTGAAGACTGAAGAGCTAAGTGAAAGTGACCTTGAAGGTTAATCAACTTTTTTACCTGTAAGTCACTGTCTTCCTTCTGCAGAGTATGAAAACTTTAAATCTCTCCCCACCCTTCTCACTGCCCTCCTTGTCCTCATTTTAGGAATCCACAAGCACAACCTCATTTTGTTTCCATGGCAGGTTCTTCAAAATGAATAAAGTAGAATTCGATGAATTTATGATTGTGATTGAGGAAAAAGTTGGAAAAGTTAATAATGTCACTAATTGTAATCAACAATTAGATGAAGATGAAAGAGGCATGCACCATGAATTAATAATTGCAATTGAAAAAACAGTTAAAAAAGGTAGTAATGTCACTAATGGAAATCAACAAATTCTGTGAATAATAGTTAGTATTGAACACGATGTATTACAAAGTGGCCTTAGCCATGTGCTTCCATTGTTTTGCAATGTTAGGAAAACATTGTACACCTCATCATCCCATGTAATGCTTGTGCAAAGGCACGGGTCAGATCTTAATAATATTTGAATCTCATTTAAGATTGACATATATTTTTGTAAATTAGATTTTTCGTTCCTTTCTTTATTTTGTTTCCCCTTGGTATATATATATATATATTTTTTTTCAGACATCCAGGAGTTTAATAAAATATTTGTAATGTCAATTTTGAATGGAAAGGCTAGTATCAACCTATCACTTGCATTGCCCCATTGATTTGTAATATGAAAAGTTTAAACTCATCTTATACATAACATTGTTCGTTAATTATGGAAATTATTACCAAATGACTTTTGTGCTTTGGGCCCTTGATATTCTTGAAAGTTTACAGACTTATTTCAAATCATAACCAAGGAAACCATCCATGTTCATTTCATTTGTCTTTTTAGTAATTAGACTCATGCAGGCAAACAACTGTGTATACAAGGTTGAAAATTGGAGAGCTGATTAGATTTATAAAACCTGCTCTACTTGTTATTGCTATTGATGCAATTGTTGCTTTGTCATTTTAACCTGATGAAATACATTTCATAGTGAATTAATAATACACCTTTATAGACATCAAAGTAAGTGTGTGTGTGTGTGTGTGTGTGTGTGGGTTCCTATTTTATTGGTTTTCACCAAAGGAAAAGTGATGTCAAATGAAATTGCTTAGGCTCTTTACATGTTGTGGCATATGTGCAAGTCAAAGATACTTTCAGGTGGAATTCTGAATTAGTTTGAAAACCCTATAGCCAAAATGATTCTGAGGGAATTTTACAAATTCCTCTTTGTGTTGCTGCCAAGCTCATAAGGCCTCATTCCAAATCTGGGGTTTATTTGGTTGAAAACGATAGTGGCTATTGCATACTAGGAATTGTAGAAACCAAGCTGGCAGGTCCTTTATTAATCTTACTGGCACTTCTTCTAGTTTGTCCAACTCTTCCTTTATAGCATCTTCAGGCTTTGAGATTTCTCTTTGTTTGTATTCTTATAATTAAGAAATAGGTGGCAAAGTTGGCCAATAGAGAGGTTGTGGTGAAGGGCATTCAACAACTTACAAATGTTTGGGTTTGACAGGTGGACATATGTCCTGGCAGAGCCTTGATCCCTAGTAACCATTGCCCCTAAGTTCTTTATGAACAATAGCTTGGATAACAGGCGGCAAACTCTGAATCTTGTACTCTTTATTTCTTGTGCTGCTTTGGTTTTAATGTGCGAAAAAAGAATGGCAAGACAAAGCTTTTTGTTGGTGTTTTAAATAGAAGTAGAAATCATGTGCTGGAAAGCAAGTAAACATCAACACTGGAAGCTCTCACTGCCAAAGGTATATTGATTTATTGTTCTATCTCTTTTTCTTTTTTTTTTGGGTTGTCCTTATTTAGAAGTCCATAAACACAAGCTCATTAGTAAAGTCATGAGAGATAGACAGGTAGTTCAAAATGAATAAACTTGAATTCTAATTTGTATATATTTACCTCTTGTCCTTTCCATATATTATGGTTTGCTTTATGTTAAAGTATGCAAAGGGGTTTTACTTATTTGGAACTTTTAAAAGGCTTTTTTTTTTTTTTTGTATGGTTTGATCTGTCCAACAAAATAAGAATCTCGCATACAGCCATTCTAAAAAGCTAAAATCATATACTTCCATTTTATCAGTCACCAAAAAAAAAATATTGTTGTGAATGGCTACATATTACTTGATTGTTAGACTAGATTTGTCATATCAGTGATTTACCATGAAAGAAGTATCTTTTTGCAAACATTAATATATCATAGTGAATGGGAAGTATTACTAAATGGCCTTGGCCATGTCCTGCTTTTATTTTTAAAGTTAGGAAATCACCATAAACCTCATTCTTCCATGTGATGCTTGTGCAGAATCATTGGTGAGTCCTCAATAATATTTGAATCTTATTTAGAACAGACATATCTGTTTCCTCTTCTTTTTCATAGTTATATTATTCTTTCTGTCTTTCTTTTGTTTTGTTTTGTTTTTTTTTCCCCAGACATTTAGGAGTTTAATAGGTTACATCATATATGTGTGTCTGATGTCAAGTTTTGATGGAAATGGGCGCTACCACCTGTAAGTGTTCTGTTAATTTGTAATATAGATGGCTAAAAACTCCTTTTATGCAGGATTGTTCAGTTTAATTATATCGGTTTACTGATAAGCTGATATGGCCTCATACAACTCCTAAACATGGTGAGTGAAACCATATTTTATGCTATGAGGAAGAGGAAAACTTGGATCATTTATTCCTGAAGTGTAGTCTTTCTTGGGCTGTATGGTTTTGGTCAGATTAGACCCTTAGAACTTTGTGCATTTATCCTTGCTCTTTGAAGCAGTTGTTGCCATATCATAAATCTGTTGGCCTTGTGGTACAACCTCAACAAAGTGATGTTTGAGGTGCAAAACAGGCTGGCTTAGGAATTGTTAATGCTTAGTAAAGCTTTGTTTTCCAGGTATGCTCAAGCCTATCATGCACATTTGGATCAGAGTAACTGTAGGAGAGTACTGAGGCGAGTGTGTCCAGTTGTGGAGGGATAGCTGGTGTTGCTCACAGTTAAGCGACACTGGCAAAGAAGGTGCAGATGGAGTGATTTTGCCTAAATCATGTGCTGGCAGGAAAATTTTGAAGGTGTTGCAGTTCTGCCATGTGCAGCTGAGTAGCTGCTAGAAGTCTAGCTGTTTTGCCTTGCATCATTCATCTCTTATATAACTCATTAAAGTAATTTCCATTAGAACTTTGCTTGGATAGGGTGATGATTGTTGATCACAAAGTGTTTCAATTCAAAAGAATCTAGAAGAAAGCTTCTGCAAGCATATTTTCTTGTTAACCACAGAAAGGAGTATCCCCTATTGAATTTCTAATTTGCTATGCATGAAAGAAAGTGTATGAAACAGCATGACATTTCTTTTTTTGTTTCCTTCTTTAAAAAAAATCTTTTAAGTTTTGGTTTAGTGTACTAATATTAAGGTTTTAAGCTCCCTAACCCAGAGTAATATTAAAGAGTTGCAACACATCAGCCACTGGTAGAATATAGGACTTCTTAAAGTTGGAAATCTGTACAGAGCTCACATTATTCCCAAATCATCATTTAACATTTACAATCTATGATGTAACACATAATTCAAAATTATTTGAAACAATCATGAACAACCATTTATTTTCCCAACTGCCAATGCTACTAAAAGGGTTCACCACTAATGACAAAGACCTGAACTTTAGACAACCAACAAGTAAGTAGGCAAGAATTCTCTCTCTCTCTCTCTCTCTCTTTTTTCTCTTTTTTGTTTTGGTGAATAAAAAAAAAAATGTAATCCAAAAATTAATTAAATGCCCACAAAATAGAAAATAGAGGCCTAGTAGTTACGGTGAAAGCTATAGCCACGCTGAGGGTCAATCTCAGCTACAGACTGATTTGTGACTTCGAGCTTCACCCGAGATTTTTCGTCTTTACAGCGAACTCATGGCCTGAGTAAACTTTTTGTAAAACATTCTATTACATTATACTAACTCAACTAGGAATAAGCTTTCTAAAAAGAGTTTAATTGGTTAACAGTTTGATTTAATAATACTTCTTACTATTATTTTATAGGTCTTGTTAGGCACTCACACCTGTTAGGTTAAAATTTTCTAACACAATCAAGTCACTTCATTTTAGGGAGTCAAGGCACTCTTAACTTAAAAGTTCATATTTTTATGAATTTTTACTATTTCTTGAAGTAGTTAGAGTCCGTTTGAACTTTGAAGCCTCTTTAACGATTGTCTAAGACACTTGTGAACAAAAGCCTTATTTTAAAAGTCATGCTATTGAATCAAATTTTCACTTGATTGTCCCTTTGCAACATATATATATGATGTCATCCATTTCACAGTTGATTTCAATGCTTAATTGTTGATAACGTGGCAACTTCTTTCATAATGGGAAATACTGTTTGGGATGATAGGTTACTAAAATAATAGTTGTATATGTGCATTAGGTGTTCTTTGTGATTATGAAATCTCAAAGCAATAACAATTTTGATTTATCTTATTGAAAAATCCAACCGTTTGAGTTGCGAAGATGTAAATTTGAGATATTTAGATTTTAGTTGGTTTATACTTAAAAGTGTCTGCCTTAAGAACTAGTGCACAATCCTCATATACTATCGTCTTCTATTATAAATTCAACAGATATATATACATATGAAGATTTTAAAAAAAACATATTTAATTTTGACATATTATTGATACTAATCATTTTGTTAATGGATTTTGGTGAGGACTCAAATATAATCTTAATTTTTTGCTGAGCCTCAGTTCTTTCTAGCTCTTGAGAAGCTTCCTTGGGTCCATGGTTATGAGAAAAGAGTGAGGCCTTTGGGGTCTTTGAGTTGAAGTGAGCTTGGGTTTTCAGTAATCTTTGATTATGGTGCTGAGAAAGATTAAGAGAGCCTTGCCCACTTTTGCTCTTTCAATGAAACAGAGAGAGCTTTCCCTTTAGCTTCCTTAAATTTCCCCTTCTCTTTAATTGGTTCTTCTTCTT
Organism: Castanea mollissima; assembly: GCA_014183005.1. Classification (NCBI taxonomy): domain Eukaryota; kingdom Viridiplantae; phylum Streptophyta; class Magnoliopsida; order Fagales; family Fagaceae; genus Castanea; species Castanea mollissima. The sequence goes on along the minus strand of JACAVU010000010.1, from coordinate 3,004,924 downwards.
TGAATTACCCAGAGAACCCAATGCCTTATGCTTCATTGAAATACCCATATTATTAGCCCATTCATATTTCAACTCCAGAATAAGTGTTAGTGAGACTGAAATCACAAAGCCATTTATCCAGTGGCGTTCACTACAGTCAAAACTTTCGGGAGTGTCATTAGAGTAAACAGGGGTTCTGGTTTTTTGCAAGCAAGGAGTATTGGAGGAAATCTCTATTTAAGGATTCCAAAGATTCTAGGACAATTACGGTAGGAAGGCAAGCGGCACGCTTGTAGAGATTATATAGAGTTTGTGCCTCAAAGGTGTCCCCTTAGTGGTTTTTTCCATTCGAGAAGTTCTTCATCATACATTGTCATAGTGAAAGGTCTGAACTTTGTACAAAAGGGCAGAGATTAATGGCAACATCACTCATAATGATAAAAAATTGACAAACAATGCAGTTATATACATACTCTGCAGTTTGCAAAGAATTAAACCCAATATAATCTTATTTGGTGACATTTTTACTTTTTGCCACATATAAATGTAAAAAATTTTCTCTAAAATTTGAAAAATCAACAAACAATTCAATGAAAAGAAATGGAACCAATGAAGTCAATTCATGAAAAGGCATGGAACAAATTAAGTTGCAATTACTAGCCTAGGTTTTTTGGACACCCTTTCATTAATCGGCATGTTCAGTTTTTTAAAGAACAATCACAATATTAGCAGTGTGATCCCATTATTCATTTTAAAGAGGCATAGTCATTGGTTTGAAAGGGTAAAGATTCTTCAGTTGATGTCAAAGCAGCTCCACAATAAATAATCTTGATGTCAATTACGAACTTTGCTTCCTAGTAGCCTTCACTTTTTTTCCCCACATTATTTTTAACTCTCTTCATTTTCAGTTTCTAAATGTCTAAGTCACCCTATCTGTGTACTTCTATAGTTTAATTGCCCCCTTTGCCTTTTGTCATAAAATTTTTCCAACTTATCACAAAGAGACCAAAAAAAATAAAAATCTTACTCTAAATAAGAAAGAAAAAAGAGTAAAACAGAAACTGAGTGCAAACACAGTTACACATCCTTATCATTGTTTTCAATGACTTGAAGTGCATAATTATTTTGCACTCTATTTATATTAAATTAACTTGTCGCAAACCAACGCAATGCGTGGGAATAAATAATTATTTTGTATTGTAATATAATGTATAATTTTTTCTCTAAAATTTTTTGAAGATAATTTATTCTTTCTAAAAATTAAAAAATATCTATTCAGCTCAATTATATTTACTTCGGTCTAATTCGGCCCATTTGGTCAATTTTAGTCCCCCTTCGGTCCATTTTAGACTAATTGGGTCTTAACTTGATTCTTTTTGTGGGTTTTCTTTTCAAGTTTAACTCAATTTTTTTTCTTCACTTTTGGGTTGAAAAGTATAAAATTTATTATAATTGGGCTAAAATATTTAGTTTTGAGTTTAAGAAAAAAACTAAAATAGACATTAGAAATTAGAAATACAAACCTAAAAATGCAATAAAAATGATAATTATTCAAAAGTTTTATTCGGTTCATATTGGTTCTATTTGGTCCATTCTATCATCTTCAGTCCAATTTGGTCCATTCGGTCCTACTTAGTCCATTCGGTCCACTAAAGTCTTATTCGGTCCAATTCGGCCCATTCGGTCTTATTCAGTCTTCCGTCTAATTCGGTCCTTTTGGTCCACGTTGACTCTATTCGGTCCACATTGGTCCTATTTTGTCCACTTCAGTGTAATTCGGTCCACTCAGTCCACAATGTCTCTAGTCTATCCACATTGGTCCTATTCGGTCCATTCTGTTCACTTTGAACCACTTCAGTCTTATTAAGACCATTTGGTCCATTTTCATCCAATTCTGCCCATTTTTTCTGCTCTGGTTCTATTTGGTTCACTCTGTCCACTTCGGTCCTATTCAGTTTTCATTTCTCCTATTCGGTCCACTTCAATCCAGTATTTCCATCTCGGTCCAATTTGGTCCCATTCGGTCCATTCTGTCCACTTTGGTCCTATTCAATCCATTCATTTTAATTCAGTCCATTTGGTCTTATTGTTGATGTAACACAAATTATGTTTGCTATCACATTATTATTTTTTGTTAATACAATTAGTAGTTCTATCGCATTTTTTTTTTTGCAATGACTTTTGGGCCCTCAAATTTCACCTTTGGCCCATTACGTTGCAATGATATCTTGCATGGGCCTGTAGGGTGGAATATCCCTCCAATAAATGATAGACAAACAAAATAACAAATTATAAATTTATAATAATTCATGAATTCGACACTTTTATTAGCATCCTATATATATCATGGTACTCACCTTGGTCCCTGTGGTTTATCAAATCTTAAACTATAGAGTTCATAGTAGCTAAAATTGCTGATTTGTTGTAAACTTTCTTTTAGTGCCTTTACAAAATTAATATTATCCAACGATTTGTTGTAACAATAAAAACTGATTTGGTGTTTGATTGGTTTGGGTCATTGGGTGCCAGTGCTTCATCTTATCATATTCTTTGACATATTGAACCAAAGATGCATATCTAACATCGGTTTGAATAGGTTTGTGTGTTGCATTTTTATTTGTTATATTGGTTTGGATTTAGGTCCAATGTTTCAATGTATTGGATTCAACACAAATGAGAACAATTTTTATTTATTGAATTTAAAAAATATATAATATGTTTAATTTTAAAAAATAAGAAAAAATAAATAATTTAATGATATGGAGGATGTTGTTGAATTTAAATATTGAATAAAATAGGATGAGAAGAAAAATAGTTAAAATGAAATGTATAGCAATAAACACCAAATTATTTTAGTTATGCTATCTAACAAAATAACATTATATTTTTATATACTATTTTTATAATGTAGTCGAATAACATTTAACAAATAATGAGAATAAAAAAGATAACAACATAAACATAAACTATATCATATCAACCCAAAGGAGAATTCTAAAGAATACAAAAGTTCATCAACCTAAAATAAAAATGTAAGAAAAAAAAAAAAAACTGAAAAAAAAAAAAATATATATATATATAGAGAGAGAGAGAGGAGAGAGAGAGAGAGAGAGAGAGAGAGAGAGAACCTTTTTTGTGTGGAAAAATAGAAAATTATGCATGGATGAGAGAGAGAATGACAAATTTATAGTATGAGGATAAGAATGAGTAAAAAATAAAGAAAGATAAAGGGATAGAAAAATAGTGATTTTTTTTTTTTTTCTTTTGAGAAATCAGACTCAAAGTCTGGGCATTTATTGAAAAACAGAAAAACCAAAATACAAAACGTTTAGTGAACATCAAAGACAGCCAAGGGAGCACTGTCATGAGGCAAGTCGTCCATCCATGCCTGAAAAACATCTCCAAATTTGGCTTTTTTAGCTAAGGCGTCTGCTACCCTATTACATGACCTTTTAACATGCTTGAATTCAGCTTTGGAAAAACTAGAGGCAAACACTATAATGTCATCAATCAGATTTCCGTATGGTGCCTCGCTCGCTCTGCCATTGTTTATGGCTTTGATCACAAACAATGAATCTCCTTCAATAGTGATTTCTTGAATACTGACTTCAAGTGCAAATATCACCACTCCATAACGGTTCTTGAAAAATAGTGATATTAAAGTAGAGAGTAATGAGGATATGAAAAGTTAAAATCAAATTGAAATTTTAATAATAAATAAGAATAGTTAAAAGTAAGATAAATATGATATTTTGATTGTAAGATAATAGAGTTTTTAATTCACTTTAAATGTTAAAAAAATCATATAAAAAATTGGGAGAAAAAAATGATAATAGCATGGTTGCTAATGTGGCTTAACTGAAGCGTAGTAATAATAAATACTACTCTTCAGCTTCTAGATATATATAGATATAGATTAGTGGATGTATTAGCCATAAAGTTTCCAGATTCCACTAAGTATTTAAATAAAAATAACTTTATAGTTGTTCAAAAAGCAATTAAAGCAGGACTTCCAGAAAATTTCCCAGAATGTGTAGGAGCACTTGTCATCAAATTTCCACTACGATGCTAATCTAAAAAAAAAAAAAAATCACAAAAGCATGATAAAAAGTAAACAAGACTTTACTAGGTACCTGAAACTGAATATTTCTTCTCTTTTTCTTAATTGGGGAGTAAATTACTTGAATATAGCTCTAATTAGGTTCATCCCATGTGACTCGTATAAAGAAGTCAAAAAAAAAAAAACAAAAAATACAAAGTTGAGAGTAAATGCATTCAAGAATAACTAGTCTTTCATTTTTTTAGAGCATTGCCTAAGCACATAAACAAATAGTACAAAATAAATAAGTAGTTATTCAAGGAGGGAAATAAAAGACATAAATGTGTGTAATTGGTCATAAAGCGCTAGAACCTCTTGAAACAACGCTTCCCCACAACAAAGTTTTCCCTCGTCTCTAATTTATCTTCCTTCAATTTTTTTTTAATTTTATTTGAATGTATTTATTATATAAATTGTGGTTCTAAGGTTTATTAGGATATATTATTATTTATTCCTATGAAATTGTGGGTTGGGTGTAGTGGGTCAGTAGATTTTTGATTTGGACTTGATTGGGGGGGGGGGGGGGGGGTTTTGAGGATTGGCATGTGTTAGGAATCAAAATCTTGCGTTTATTTCCTTTATCTAATCTTGTGTCTCACTCTCTCACATGTTTGAAAATAGTTTTGTCCCATTAGATAATCTTACTGAAAAATAGGTCAATGCAAAGTCAACAAAATAATCAAAAAGAGCACCGAAAGAAAGCCCATACAATTTGTGGGGAGTAAAAAGGTCTTAACAGGTATATGGGCCTTTGGGCCACTCTAAGTAAGGCCGACCTATCCTTGATTTGTAAATCTTGTAGTGCCGCGGGCCTGCTCATGTGCCGAGGACCCGAGGACCAATCCGAGGTTGATTTTACTCTCAGATGGGCACAGAAGAATCAGTAACGTTATCATAACAGCACATAAACGACATGATGGAGACCAATGGTTAAGAGGGGTGAACCCCTGGATGTCCTAGAAGCTCCGGTGTTTGAAAAGTACTAAAGGCTGCTGCCTCCACATTAAAGACCCTTCACCTACTACCTTAGCCGCATTAATGAGGAAGTGACATCTGAACAGTGGAAGGGAAACTTCTGGTTACTATTCAAAGGCACTGAGAAAAGAAATATCTAGGCTAAGGTGGAGATAGGGCAACACGTGTATTAGGGATTAAAAAGATGAGTATTTAAGGGGAGACCCAGAACAGAAATAGAGGTCTCTCTCTTTTTGTAATCAAAAGAAAAAAGAAAGAAAACAAAGATAATATAAGAACAATCCTCGGCTTACGTCCGAGGAGGTTAAGTTACAATATTCCTTGTTATTTTTTACGTACTGACAATCTTTGACTTGCCCTAGAACCCTTAAACTCTTCTAACCTGGGTTTCAAACCCACACTCTACAAATTCATATTGTTTAAGGCTCATTGGGCCTGAGCCCATAACTGTTCTTGGGGCCAGGTGCAATTGTGCACTTACACAATTTACCTCACTCCATGAGATAATTTTCCACTGAGCCTGGTATTTAAATAAAAAGTTTTGCACTAGTGCATTTATGCCGTCCACGATACGACGAAGCCTGGTATTTATAACTTTACAAACTTTAAAGCGGATAACCATGAAGCTAAATGTATTGTCCCACGATTTTTTTTATTTTTTATTTTTTATTTTTTATTTTAAAGCCTATTAACCCCTAAAAACTTGCTATAAGAAAACTTAAGTTATTATAGAAAATGTTATGCTACAAAAGAAGTTATTATAGAAAATTTAACATAACTTTAGAATATGTTTCAAAATATATTGTAACTTTAATATATATATATATATATATATACACACACATACAAAACATACATTAAAAAGAATTTAGAAAGAAATAGAAATCCATAGAAATTTAAGATTCAATTTGCTGGTTAGAGAGAAATTCTATATTATATATGTTGATGACGACAAACGGTGAGGCTGCCATTTTAGTCTCTCATAATTATCTTCTATTTTGTTTAACATAGTTGAATAATTTTCTCACTTTCACCCCTACTTACTTTGTCTTAACAATTGATTTGTTGACACTCTCTTTGATTTCAATACTGCAATACCCAATGCCCATTCTTAAATTGATTAGTAGAATAGTCCTAGTTGTTGTTTATGATTCTGCTTTCTTTAAAACATGAAAAGCCCACTTCTTGTTTTTGAATTTAATGGCTCTTTTACGTTAAACAACACTGTTTTATAATTTAATGGCACTACAGAGTCGACATCGTTTTGCCATTAAAGATGAACTATATATATAATTAAAAAATATATTAAAATCATATTGTGTCATTTAAAAAAATTAATTAATTTTTTACCTTTTCAGCTTCTCTAATAATACTTATTTTCCTTCTTTTTGGTATCGTTGGTTATCTTGAAAAAATAAAGTAATTATTATATATAAATTTTAAAAATATTATTATTTTTTATCCTTAAAAAATATTTGTGACCACCCTAAATTTTTTTAAACCCAACATAATTAAAAATAATTAATTAAATTTTAAAAAAAGATCTCTAAATAAATTTATTACTAGCAATTAATAAACAAGTTAAATAAAAAAATTTAGTTCACAAATCTCACAGGTAAACATTGCTTTGCACATAAAGCAAATAGAAAGGTCTCGTACCTTTCTACAAAATTAAAGGGCAAGATTAATGGCAACATCACTCACAAAGATCCAAAATTGACAAACAACATAGTTATACACATACTCTGCAGAGAATTAAACCTAATATAATCTTAAAAGTCTTGTTCTAAAGATTGAAAAATCAACAAACAATTCAATGAGAAGGCATGGAATAGATTAAGTTGCTATTATCAGCCCAGATTTTTTTGGGCACCCTTACATTAATTGGCATGTTCAGTTTTTCAAAGAACAATCACATTATTGCAGAGTGGTCCCATTATTCACATTAAAAAGGCATAGTTCTATATTTTGAAAGGGTTAACATTCTTTAGTTGATGTCAAAGCGGCTCTGATATCAATGATCTTGTTGTTTATTACAAACTTTGCTTGCTCCTATCTCTTACATTTTTTTTCCTCATTATTTTTTAATCTCTTCATTTTCAGTTTCTTAATTTCTAAGCCACCCTATCTGTATACTTCTATATTTTGGTTGCACTCTCCGCTTTTGACAAAACAAAGTTTCCTACTTTATCAAATAGAGACCCAAAAAAAAAAAATCAGCCATACTAAGAAACCCCAAATGAAATGAATTTAAACAAAAAAAGGGGGGAAAAAAGCACAATAGAAACCGAGTGCAAACAAAGTTACAGCTATGTCCTTATCAATGATCTGAAGAGCATAATTAGCTGTGCTTGTACCCTTTTCTTCAGCCACTTTACTCATTGCTTATACTAAATTAATTAGTGGGTGCATTATTGATCATAAAGTTTATAGATTCCACTAAAGCATTTATGAGTGACTCATCACGATGGCATGCTGATTCTTTTTTCTTTTTTGAGAAATAACCTAACTGTTAAACACACACACACACACTTAATTACACTCTCTCATCAAGCTCAAATACTGATTCTTAACAAATAAAAAGAAAACAATATGAATAGAACTTTATGGTTGGTCAAAAAGCAATACAAACAGGACTTTATAGCTAGCTACCAAGAAGTTACTCTTTTCCTTCTTTTCGACAAGTACCACGTAGAAAGTGTAGAGTAATTATCATCAAATTTCCACTCCCAAAAAAAAAAAAAAGTTTCCTCTAAAGCAAGTAAAAAAGTCTAATAAAAGCAAAATAAAGTGTAATCAAAACTTTATACTGGTTACCACGAACTTACACTTTCTTCTCTTCTATTTTCTTAATGGGGAGTAAATGCATATTGCACTAATTAAGTTCATCACATATGATATCACCATCAGAAGATTTTGATTCATTAGAATATACACAATTACACATGCATGTGTCTCACTCTCTCACATGTTTGAAAACAGTTGCCCCATTAGATAATCTTTCTAAAAACTGGGTCAATGCAAGGGCAACCCAAAAAAAAAAAAAAAAAGGAGAACCGAAAGCCCATAGAATTTACCTTGCTCCATTAGATAATAATTTTCCCTGGAAGTGGAAGTGAGTCAAAGTAAAGCATTAAATAAATAAAAAGTTTTCCACTAGAGCATCTATGCCGACCATGAAGCAAAACCTATTGTCCCATTGATTTTTTATTTTTTATTTTTTAAGCTTATTGCCCCTATAAACTTGCTATTACAAAACTTAAGTTATTATAGAATATTGTTTCTCAAAAAAAAAAAAAAAAATTATTATAGAATATTTAACATAACTTTAGAATATGTTTCAAAAAAAAAATATAACTTTAATATATACATACAACTCATACTTTAAAAGGAATTTAGAACAAATAGAAATCCATAGAATTTTAAGATTACATTTGCTATTTAGAGAGAAATTCCTTATTATATATGTTGATGATGACAAACAGTCAGGCTGTCATTTTAAGTCTCTCATAATTATCTTCCGTTTCATGTAGCATTGTTGAATAATTTTTTGTCGTTGTTTTCTCACTATCACGCCTACTTCCAATTAGTTTTTAATGTTTTTACATTTGAAATCTCATACCGGCTTTACAATTTCAATATATCAATTTCTCAAGTGTACTTCACACCCAGAAAAAAAAAAAAAAAAAAAAAAAAAAAAAAAAGAGAGAGAGAGAGAGAGACTTGGTAAAGGCTAATAAATCCAAAGCTGTCAAGTTCCCTTCATTTTTTATTTTTTCTAAGAAAACAAAAGTGCATTAATTGTGTTTGTGTGTGTCAAAATTTGAAAGTCCTATATTATTATCCAAAAACTGTTGAGTTTCTTTTTGTGTTTTCGCATTCTTAATCTTCAAACTTCATTTCTTTATTTCTCTCTTCTATTATCATAATTTATTTTAACAAAATTGATATTTTTCTCAATATTCCCAATTTTTCCCTCAAAGTAATATATTTTTCCAAACTTTATCATGGTCAGTATTTTTTTTTTTTTTTTTGGAAGAGAATTTGATTTGTTTCAAGAAAGAGAGATTGGGTCGCAATGGAAATATGGTACATTTTTCTTCAAAGATTTGAAAAAGGAAATTGCTAAGAAGGTCCATGTGGAAATTGTAATGCCCCAATTTGATTGATTGTGTGATGTGTGTGGGTGTGTGATGAGTCCCACATCGGGTATTTACTGGGTTGAACTGGGCTTTATTAACAACTACAAGGAGCCTCAATCATGACTAGTCCTTTTGAGGTATAGCGCAGATGTGGCTAGCGCTTTTCCTTGGGTCGTTACATATGGTATCAGAGCCAGCCCGGTAACCCGTGTGGGCTCGGAGACACTACCCACAAAGTGGGCCCTAACGAGGACGTTAGGGATTTAAGTGGGGAGATTGTGATGCCCCAATTTGATTGATTGTGTGATGTGTGTGGGTGTGTGATGAGTCCCACATCGGGTATTTACTGGGTTGAACTGGGCTTCATTAACAACTACAAGGAGCCTCAATCATGACTAGTCCTTTTGAGGTATAGCGCAGATGTGGCTAGCGCTTTTCCTTGGGTCGTTACAATAAATGTTTTGATTTCACTATAATCTCTAAAACATGCGGTGCAGAAATTTAATTCACTTAGCAGATTGGCAACTTTCATAATGTTGTGCCTTGAAACCACTTAGTCATTTGAAATCTTGAACTTGTTTCAATTTTAAAAATAAAAATTAGGCACTCCTTTGCTTTTTGTACAAAGCCCATGAAGCTAATTGATGAAATAGAGTAACATGATCCTTTCCATTTTACTTAAAATGTAGAGTCCATTTCACAACTAAAATAATCATAGATGAGCACAATTTATAGAATTTTTAAGAAATGGAACAAAATTACTGGAAATAAGGTGACTACTTTTTAGCACTGGAGGAAATCAAAGTACACAAATTTAAGAATATCTTTCTGAAGACATCCTAGCAAACTCACATGAAAATGATCAAAGGTCTAGACTAGTCACAATCATAATTGATATTTGTATATATTGCCTACAGGAAATATTTCCAATCAAATCTTAGTGCTGAAAATTGGAGTTACGGGGCACCATTGAAATGAAGTAAACAAAACATGTTGGCATAACATAAATTACCACTTTAGAAGTTTTGACTGTGGGACGTTAATTTGGATTGTAGCAACCATCTCAGATCTTAAATCATGCCTGTAAATCAAACTATGTGACACAATTGCGGAGTACAGTATACTTCAAAGCTTAAAACATGTTGCACATGGTGTCCGAAAACCTATGGAACAGTTCACAAAGATTTTTAAAATAATCATTCATTAGAGGTCTAAATCTTATACCAAGAAGCATAAATATAAATAAATACAATGTCTATAAACCTCATTTACTCATCTTAACTTATTGAAAATAAATAAATAACTAAATTGAACAAACCTAGCAATCAGAGAGCACCTTCTGGTTCAAGAAACATATTAGTAATTACTGGTATTGACATGAGAGCCTAAGAATGATCTTAATCCTTCAAGGAACAAGACATGAGTACTCTTGAGCAAGCAGCCAGCTCCCTCTCTCTTTCAGGCAGCATTGTCTCAACATAGGACAATATAAAATTCTTGATGTAAAAAATAGAGTTAGCCAGCTCCTACCAGTGATAACAATAACAAAACCAAGAGCAGTGACATGTGATCCTTGATTCCTTGTCTAGAGTACGGAAGTGTCAAACCAAAAGTAGAAACCTGTCCCTTATAGAGAGGACTTCACATCTTCATGTCCACCAGCAATTCCAAAATCTCAAAGAGAGTGAGAGAGAGAGTCTTGTTAAACCCATCCACCTGCAGGTACTGCATTTATTGCATCTCATGATGTAAATTGGATTTAATCTGGGCATATGATACATACAAAATTTCATTCCCTAACTCCTAACCCTCATCCCCTACCCCAACTTTTAACATTTTCTGAAATGCATAATGTTTTGCCTGTAGTAAATTCACTCTGGATAACTTTTGCATTCAAATGTCACAAAAATAAAATAAAAGAACAAGACATAAGGGGCTGTAAGACTTGATGGTCAAGAAATACCGAGAACAAGAGCTTTTGCAATTTTAGATAATTAATTCATGAAGATGGAGATATTGAAAAATGTCAATCATAGAATAAGAGCATGGTTTTGAAGTGGAGAAGAGCATCATGAGTACTCTTTGTTGGTAGAATACCTATTAAGTTTAATGAAAAATTTAATAAGACTACTATAAGACCGGCTATGTATCAAATGTTAGGCTGTTAAGAAAAGAACATATTCTTAAAATTAGTGTCCCTGAAAGGAGGATGTTATTATAAAAAAATAAAAATGTGAATGCTGATATGGATAAGTAGAAAGGAACGATAGAATTTGAACTAGGATATTTGTTTAAAGATACGGGTGCCTATATTTGTGAAAAGATGAGGGAGAGTCACTAAAGATGATTTGGAACGACAACTCCAGCTTTGAAAATTTGACAACAAATATTTCACCTGTATGCTCTTGTATGAGAATTAGAGGATGAAGCCTAGGACTAACTAGAAGAAATCTACAAGTGGATTTGATTCTAACAATCTCTTGCAATGTTATATCATTGCTTGAACAAGGAACTTTTAGTAATCTGTGGAAGTGTGGATACAAAACCCATCCACAGCCAAAGAGAGCATTTCCCGGTGGTGATCTGAAAAGGCCAAAATATTAGGCATGTTCATATGTTGCATAAAAAAAGAAAAAGGAATATTAGAATATTGGTTAAATAATTATATTTACCATTACCTATCAGGTTCAGCTTTTGGTATGATCAATTATTTATCATGGTATCAAATCAAGTGGTCCTGAGTTCTAACCCAATGTTTTCTATATTCCACCCCCCCCCCCCCCCTGTTTTTTTTTTTTTTAATGTCATACTCATTGCACAAAGCTCCTACTTTTGCAGGGTTTGGGAGAGGTTTGGTAGGCAACTTTACCCCCAATTTTTTTTTTATATAGATTTTTAAAGAAGCTAATTCTCTGGCCTTGCACCTAGTTGAGTCCCACTTATTAAGGGGGAGTGTTGGTTAAATCATTAAATGAACAATTTCTTAACACCTTAAACTTTTGAGACAACTACTAACTTATCAAAAAAATAAAATGATTAGAGAGGTTAAAAAAAGAAGCAAAAGATTCAAATGAATTGAAATTTGTAAGGGCATTAATGCAGGGGTAGTCTAGCAGAAATCATGATGGAGTACCTGATGGATGAGCTTTGGAATGCTGCCACTGTTAATACTCTTTTAACGAGACTCTTCCTTTTGAATTTCCCAACCTCAATTCCCTCACTAAGGAAATGTCTCCTACAGAGTATATATTGAATTCAATAACTATGTGCAGAAGGAACAGAATTATAATTTCTGAATATTCCCTTGACATTTTAACAGAAAATAATGAAGTTCTACAAATTTCAAGATCATGGTTCAGGCTCGATTTTCCAGAAGGAAATGCTTTCCTTTTAGTCAATTTCAATGTGGAAAACAAGGTTCAGTAATTTTTTCCACTGTTCTTGGAAGTCCAGTCTTGAACAAAAGCAAACAACACATGCTACCGAGGCCTACCTCCCGACTCCAGCAATAACAAATCTTTGGAAACTTCTAGTATAATTCTTGAAAAAGATGAGGCAGTACAGCTGTTTGTAGAAATCTTAAAGAAAGAGGAGGTTAGAACACTTACCGGAAGTCTTGGTTGCAGTCCTGTAGAGGAAGGTTGAGCTGGTTGGCTGCAGTCACCCTGGAATTTGAAAGCAAGTAAATAATTTTCAAAATCACATGCTCAAATCTCACAGAGATATTTACAGCATATTATTGTTGGAAGCACTAAATGAAGAGCATGCAAAGAAATGCATATCAACCAGAATAACATGTAGAATGGTGCAGCACCCTTGAAAATAAAATGTAAAAGACAAGAAAAAGTTTACAGGCAAATGCTGGTAGTGAGCAGAGAAAGCCACAACATTGACCAAAAGCCAAGGATTATCGATAGCCAATTGAATTCTTAATTCAATAGTAACCAAAATCAAAGGCAGAACATACTACAAATTGCTTGAAATTTTGAATCCTTGCACATACACTTTATTTTGCAAAAGTTGTCAATCTGTATGCGATAGACATCAGCAATCTTGGGAGATACTTCCCTAGACTCCATACACCGTAGTCATAGTTTCTATTTGAATAGTGGTCAAATGATTTAATTCATCATTTCCTAACAACTTAAGCTTTTGAGACAAACAATAATTTATCATAGTAAGTTTGAATCATATCTCCACTCTACATCTCATTTAAAAGGTTAATAATCTCACATGTTGGGCCTCAATTATTAAGGGAGAACCTGAGCCCATGTGTGAGAGGGAGTGATAGAATAGTTAAATGATTAAATTGGTTTGCACCGTAACAATGCCTCTTGTGACTGGTCAATTAAAGGATTTTCTGCATATAGGAAAGAAAAAAGAGAGAGACATAATAATGAACAAGGTTTTATATTCACTAGCATACTATTTATCAACAAGTATCTTGTTGTTCCATATCAATTACATTTACTCATTAATCTCCTCACTAATTTATTGACGCACACACACACAAGGAAACAAATTACTGGAAATAACCAAAATACTCAATAAAATTGGAAAAGTACAAAAAAAAAAGTATGAATTTAGGAATATTTCAGTAGACATTCAAGCAAACTCACATGAAAAATGATCAAGTTCTTGAGGTGTTACTAACTCATGAGCTGAAATTGTAGCGGTGAGGTACTGTAGTCTTCATTGCTCTTCAGACATCACTGGACATATGGCAGTCCAAAAACTGAGGCAAACAGAACATGCTGGCAGCACAGACATCATTGTTGCTTACTGGATGTAAATTTAGCTCTTCAGAAGTTTTGATCTCAAGAGGTTTATTTGGTTGGTAGCAACCATGTCGGATTTTAAACAGAGTTTATAATTGTTCCATTCATCAATGGGTTGATTTGAAGCAATTATCCCATATACAATTGTCAAAGGCTTCAACAATTTGCACATTTTTGGGTCTGGAAACCTACAGAAGAGTTGGCAAAGATTCAAATATTATTTATGATTACAGGTCCAAAGTTTATACCGGCAAACACAAACTCAATTGAACAAACCTAACAACTGCAAAGCATCTTTGGCTTTAAAAAGCGTATTAGAAGTTGCTGGTACTGGCAATGCCTTAACATTGGCCTTGATTTGTCATGGAACAAGCACCTGAGCAATCTTGGGCCAGTCTTCCCACCCTCTGCCTTTGGCACCAATGTCTCACCATAGGACAATTGATAATTCTTGGTAAACAGCCCTAACTGTCGAGGGCAGCAAGAGCAATCATGTGCTGAACCTTTTAATCTCTCTCAAAGTAGGAAGAAAAGAAAGAATCAAAAGCAGCAACCTGTCCACTGGAAAGGACTTCACATTCACCACAAATTCCCAAATCTCAAAGAGCGATAGTCCCTCTCCACACACAAGCAGTGTGTTTTAGTGGCTACGTAGGAAGTCATTGAAGCAGCATTAGCTTTCAATTTCCCCAGTGTCTACCTGAGATTATATAGCATGCCATATTGCCCAAGTCAAATCCCAATATTACTTATAAAGTCTAAACTTATAAAACAAATGTGCTAATCATCATATGCATGAGCTGGAAAATTGTTCTACCTTAGGTAATCATTCACTCAAACGTCTTTTTCTTGTACTTCAAAAATCCGAACTAGAAATGCGGTGAATGTATACTGAGGCAAAAACAGCTCCAGCAAGAATCAGCTTTACAGTGACTTGAAAAGATATCATGCATTAAGAAGTTCTTACACAATGCAAAAGAATCAGCAGCTAGAAGTGGCATGGAATTGACGTGGGCAGGTGGGGGTATGTGAGTCACTTGTTATTGACAACTGAAAGTGACACTGCAAGAGAAAGGGAAAAGAAATGAGCATATATCGCCATGTTGAAAATACCCTAGTTCATAAAATTTATGTTAACTGTAGCATGATCCAGTGCTTCCTTCTTCTTCTCTCTCTCTCCATTTAATTTCTTGAGATCCAAAGCCTCTTGTTAAACAACATTTAACAGCATCTCTTACTATATGTACCAAAATATTTTTTACTACTAGAAAGATTTACTTTGATATTTAAAAAATTCTAACCTCATTTGGATGTTTTGAAGTTTTCTATAATTTCAATTTAAAAAACTAAAGTGAAACTTTTTTCTTTAAAAAAAGAGAACTGAAAAAATAAAATTAAAACTATGGTATCATGAAACATGGCACATAGAGGTAGCGAATAACTCATTTGATGCCTTTAAAAACATAAAGGATGTACCCTAAATATATTATAATAAATCCCAATTATAATTTTTTTTACAAAAATACATTATCATGAAAAAAACCAATAATACAAAAATTTATAGCTAATAGCCACTGATTACTTTGTTGATTTAAACTTCAGTCAAATAATTTGAAGAAAAATTCCCTTTCTTTTTTCTCTATACTTTAAACAAGTCGATTGCTAATTTGAGTTTGCTGTTGGTTGTAGGCCATTCTTTTTTTTTTTTACATGTTCTTTATGAATTAATGAAATTTCATAAATAAAATGAATTCCCACTTATCCTATTTTATTAGTTGTATTATCATATTTTTTCAAGCTCTTTCTAAAAAATTAGGATGAAGCAAAACGATTTTGAGCAACAAAAAAAAAAAGTTAAATTAACAAACTGTTTTTATAGGAGTTATCAAGCTTGACGAATAGATAAATTATCTTTGGAAAAATACACAGAATGGGTTAATTTAAGAAATTTCTTGTATAAGGTTTAGATTAACACTGCCCAAATTAAATGCAAGTTTGATTTTGATCAAAGGCAGGAATCTCCATTATTTAAAAAATAAATAAATAACTTTGAATAGGAAGTCTTGGTAATAAAAAACAAAACTCCAACACTGCTGGCGGATGGGATTGAGCCATAAGCAGAAGAAAATAAAAATAGTGCAGAACAAGTACCTGGGCTAAAGAGCGCTTCTGGACTCATGGGCTATGTGAAATCACTTTGTTGTCAATCTCTATGTAGGGGATGCGAGCAATTTTCAACCAATCCACCCTATTTCTTTCATACCGTTTCAGCAAAGGGCATCCCTCAATATATAGAAAAGAAAGGGAGCGAGGCAAGTTCTTTTCTGGCAAGCACTGGAGCTCCTTGCACGACCTAAGCGACAACTCTTTAAGCGAGGAAAGGTGTTGAATCCCATTACCATTGAGCGTTTGCAGACGTGGAAAATCTGAGATATAGAATTTGAAAAGAGTAGAAGGCAACAACCGCTGATCCGGAAAGGAATCCACTTCTCCTTGATAGGAAATATCGAACTCCATGAGAGAGTGAAGACCCTGTAAACCCCACTCCACGCGGGGAAAGAGTTTGTTGCAGTTGTGGATTCCAAGTCTTTGTAAATTGGAGGGAAAATGACAATTAGCAACAGATTCGAGTTCTGGACAGCTTACCAATGTCAAAGCCACAAGAGATGGGAGGAGGGTGTGCATCCCTTTAGGCAGTGACTTTAACTTTTTGCAATCAGAGACTACAATCTTTGTCAAATTTGAGGCGCACAGTCCTCCACTGGGAAAAGAAACAAAATTAGGACAATTTTTAATTTCCAAACATGTGAGAGAAGTAAGATCCTGGTGAGATCCCTCTAATGCTGAAAGAGATTCAAGATTTTCACACTCCCACATTTTGACTTGTTTAAGCTTTGGGAATAACTCCAATGGTAAAGACCAAAGTGAACCAGGACCCTTTTGTACTTCCAAGCTTTCAATTGATGGATAGTAATGAACCCTTGGCAATTGTAATACCTCACAGATTAAATTTCCCAGTGATTTTAATGTAGTGGGTAGACTACCCCTTGCAAGAGATGCATGGCATCCTCCAATTGTGAGACTTTGGAGCCTGGGTGGTAATTTCTTCAACTGCACCTTATCACAATCTATCAAGTGCAATTCGTGGAGAGCCAGAGACCTAGGAAGTGAAGTAACAAGCTGCTGACAATCTCTAACTTCAAGTACAGTTAAAGAGGGAAGGTGATTGGGCAGATTCCCAATTAGCTTGGGACATCTAATAATGTGAAGCTTTTGGAGGGTAGTGAAAACTTGCTTTCAAATGTCTCCCATTCCTCCCACTCTGGCATGTCTATAAATGTTAAAGTTTCAAGGGATTTGAATGGCTTAATTGTAAAAGAGTCACTCTTATAGAACTCACGATTCACTTTCAATAAGCCATTAAAGCCTTCAATTGAGAGTTCCTTAAGTGCAGATAACTTCCCAAGTGGAGGCAATAAGCAGCAATGCTTACAATCAGAAAGCTTCAGCGACACCATATGAGAGAATGAACTATCTCCTAACCAGTCTGGAAATTTTGTACCAAAATAATATCGAATGGTGAGAGATTTCAAGTTTAAATGAGGACACAACTCCTTAAGCATGTTTTCTTCATTTTCTGAACTGACAGGGTCATGCTTCAATCCCCATTCCAGCTCCAACTCCGACAAATACTTCATATCCTTCAAATTAGCCTCCTTGGCATCTCTAGTGCAATGCAAGTTTGAAATAGACAAAGTCCCAGAAAGATGTTGAAGCTCCCTTAACTCTCTAATGCTAGACCCATCATCTTCGCCCACAAAAAATTACTTAAATTTTGGAGACTTCTCAATTTACCCATTTGTAATGGCATCACTTTCAAACTGGTTCCTCTTATATCCAGGTAGCGCAAGTTTACTAGTCTTCCCATGTCTTTTGGCAACTCAACTAGGAAATAACATTTCCACAATAACAAGGTCTGCAAATTATACAGAGTACACACAGAACCAGGTAAGTGTTGGATGTTAGTGCTACTAAGATTCAAATAACGTAGATGTTTTAAGTTTCCAATAGAATCAGATACCCTTATGTTTTTATAGGTAGACAATGATAACACCCTTAAACGCTGAAATGTGAGCAACAAATCATCTATCACTGTTGTTGTTATCTTATTAGATGGCGAAGACCTTTCAAATGACGATTTTAGCCCCAAGAAGGTTCGCAAACCCTTGGCTTTATAAGACACCTCAAATTTCCTAGAGGCATCAAATTCGGTTGTAAAATATGACAAATGGCGCGTCTTCTTGGTCAATTCACAAGGATTGTCGATGTCCAGCCTAAAACAAAATTCCCCAAATATTGATTTTGCCAAGTCATTAACGAGGTCATGCATTATGAAACATGATTGGCTGTTACTTGATCGTTGAAAAAATGACCTTGATACTAGATCATCAAAGTATTGTTCTCCTATTTCTTCCATACTCACATTTCCTTTGGATTGTTGCAATAAATCTTCTGCCATCCACAACAAAACTAATTGCTCCTTTGAAAATTCATAATCCTTTGGAAAGATGGAACAATATGCAAAGCATTGCTTCAAATGAGATGGGAGATAATGATAGCTCAATCTTAAAGCTGGAATTATACCACTTTCATCTTCTGGTAGATTCCAAATATCACTCCCCAAGATCCTTTTCCACTCTCTTGGATCTTGTTTTGAGCGCAACAAACCCCCCAGTGTTTTTGCGGCTAAAGGCAAGCCTTTACACTTGAGAACAATTTCTTTACCAATTACTTCTAAGTCTTGATATTCACTAGATGTTCCATTTTTAAATGCATGTTTTGCAAATAATAACCAACATTCTTCATCTGACAATTGCTTTAAATGATGAGGTGAAAAGGGGCACACAAGTGATGCAACTTTTTCACTGCGTGAGGTGACAATGATCATAATCTTTTTTGCCCCACATCTAAAAATTCTAAATAACTCATCCCATGCAATATAATTCTCATTCCAAACATCATCTAAAATGAGGAGAAATTTTCTCCCCTTCAAGCTCTCCCTTATTCTACTCTGCAGCAAATTCAAGTTTTGAATGTCACAATTAGACATATTGATATCCTCAAGAATAGTTTTTGCTATTCTGAAACTATCCATTTTTTCTGAAACACAAACCCAAGCTTTGAGATCGAAAGCCTTCTTTACTCTCTTGTCATTGTATACAAGCCGAGCAAGGGTTGTTTTACCAACCCCACCCATGCCCACTATAGGAATAACACATATCTCATCACAACTTGCATCATGCAATTGCAACTTCTTAAATATTTCCTCTCTATCAATGTCTCGACCATATACACCATATCCTTCAGGGCAACAAGTTGTCAATTGTCGCGGTGGTGGTGGTACTCCACCAGCAAAAGCTTTGAGACCCAGGACATCCTTTTGTTTCATAATATATTCTAATCCCTCCAAGATAGTTTTCAGCTCCGATTCTATCCTTTTCTCAAATGAATCTGTAAAAGTAGGGATCCAGTCACGTACCTCAATAGTGCCTGCTCCTGTTTGAAACTCAGCTTCTAACTTGAGTTTCAAGGCTTCAGTGGCAATCTCATCCAGAAGGTCATCTGCAGCATAAACAACATCTTTGAGATCGTCCAGCCACTTCTTCACGGTTAAATTTGTAATTTGCTTCTCCTCCGCATCGATGAGAACCGCATCAGCAAAATTCAGCTTCAACTTCAGATTCTTTAGCATTTGATCACTGATTTTCTTTCGCTTGAAGTAGTTGATGACCTCGCGAGAAGCCAATCGGTCAAACGCCACCTGAAGGAATGCGGAGAGCAATGGTCCACCCACGAAGGCCGCAGCCATGTTTTTCCTCTTGCTAGAAGACGGAGAAGTCGATGGAAGGAAGTGATTGCAGTGAGGGAAAAAAATGCTAGTAGAGATGCGTTCTGTGAGAGAGTGAAGTGCTTTGCAATGGCTTCCCTTTTTCTTGAGTTTTAACTTTTTTTGAGAATCAAACTAAATCAACTTACATTGAACAAAAAAAAAATAGCCATAATCAGCCAAAAGTACAGAGATACTGTGCGGGGAGGAACCTCCTCCATCCCAAAAAAAAATAATAATAATAATAACTTTTCAGCGTGAGTGGTGAAAAAGTCATAGTTGCGCGTTGTTTTGGATCCCAATAATCTACTTTTTCTTTTTCTTTTTCTTTGTAAGGGAAATACTGGCTGATATATTTAGAGTAACAGTGATATATTTAGAGGAATAGTTAATAGTTTATTTAAAAAAAGTTTTATGAAAAAAATAATAATTAGAGGGGTTTAGTAAAGTAATTTGAGATTAAATTTTTATAATTTAAGATGAGATTTTTGTAATTTGAAAATATGTGTGGGTAAAAAAGTGCGTAAAATATGTATAATGTTGTTTAAAATGTAAAAATATGAGTCTGAAATGGGCTACCAAATAGGCCCTTAATTTTTTGACAATTTTTTTCATAAGAAGTGGTATTAAAAAAAAATTTAAATGGATTGTTAATCATTATCTTAAAGTCACCTATTAGTATGACCATTTTATTAAAGAGTAATATTATGGACATATAAAAATATAAAATTTTCTGTCACAATTCGCTATATAGTGAATTATAATTGATAAATGTATAATAAAGAGCAATGTAAAGACACACTTTCACCACTCAACCTGTGATTAGTTAGAATATAAATTGTGTATTTGTACGTGTTCCTACTTTTATATTTATTTTTAATAGTATCTTTTTTGCACGTACAACTGTCATCTCCTTTTTCTTCCTTTATCGGGATATGTAAAGAATGGGACATAAAAAAATATATAAAACTAAATACAAAAATAAATATTGCAATGAATTTTAAACTTTATTTTTTAATTTTTGGAGAAAAGCAATGAATTTTGAACTTAATTGCGTAAAATGTAATACTTCATTTGCATTTATTTTTCAGCGTTTTGCTCTTTTTTTTTTCTTTTCTTTTTTCGCTGCAGCATGCTTTTCAAGGACAAATGGCTACTGTTCATGAACAGTAGCTATATATTTCTGACTTCTTAGCCATTTTTTGCCGTGAACAGTGCATTCGTGCACTATTCACGAACCCCAAATTTCATTTTCAGCTATTTTTTATTAAAATGGTTCTCACAATACTATTCACACATTTAAAAATTATTTTGTTACAGTGTTTTCAATTTTCAATTTTCAATTTTCAGTAATAAATTTTATCCAAACACACCTAAAATTTATTTTATTATAGATGCACCGATGCTCAGTCCTCTCAAATACTCAAAAAGTGTTAAATATTTTTACACCTTGTTGATAAATTATGTAGTTTATATTGTGATAAAATATATAAACAATATAATATTAAGTTCCTTAAAAAGTGTAGACATACAAATATTAGGTATTTTTACAATAAATTCTAAATAACAAATTATTAGTGACGGTTATAAGTGACTAAAAAATTAATTTAAATAGTTTATTATAAGCTAGTTTTTTACTTTTAACTTTTATATATTATTTTAAAACTTCACTTTTTTTTTTCTTTTTTTATCACTTTTTTAAAGAACAAATATATTTTTACACACTTTCAAGTTCAAAAAAGCAATAATAAAAAGCTAAATAAAGTAATACCAAACTCTGGCATGTTGGACTAGGAATTAATCAAAATATCATTATTGTTGGCACTCGGCGACTACACTACAAATTCATATCTACAAAATATCATTATTATTTTACTTTTTTTTAGTTTTAGTAAGTATTAGTAGTTATAAACTTACCATGAATTTCAGTTTTATTTATATAATTATAATTATGAATTATTTATGAAATCAATGGTTTGGCCATTGATCCAACCCCAATTGAAACTGAAAATCAGGCCTTTTCCAACTCTTTTTCCAAACTATTTTATTTTAAAGGACAAAGATATATATATATATATATATATATATATATATATATATATATCTTCTAGTGTGCATTGTGTCAATACTTGGCAATTCTTATAATAAATTATTCTAAATGAATGGTGCCATGTTGAAACTTCAAGAACTTCGAACATGACCTCGAAAATGAACTGGGGGTTGGAAGCTATCACTTTTCAAGTTTTGTCAAAGTAGCAATGTGAGCCTAATTAATTATAAACCAATTTCCAACTAATGTAGCCTTGAAAAATGATATGTCCACAACAAATTCTAAGTGATAAGTTGTTATTATTGGAGTAAAAAAGTAATCTTAGTCTAGTAATATTTTATTATTTCTAATTTCGCAATAATTATTTAAAGTTTTAGTAAGTATTAGTAGTTATAAACTTGTCATGAATTTCATTTTTATTAATATAATTATAATTATGAATTATTTATGAAATCAGTGGTTCGGCCATTGATCCAACCCTAATTGAAAGAGAAAATCGGGCATTTTTCAATTCTTTTTCCAACCTAATTTTTTTTTTTAAAAAGGACGAAGACAATATATATATATATATATATATATATATATATATATATATATTCCAGTGTGCATTGTGTCAATACTTGTCAATTCTTATAATAAATTATTCTGACTGAATGGTGCCATGTTGAAAGTCCAAGAACTTCGAACATGACCTCGAAAATAAACTGGGGGTTGGAAGCTATCACTTTTCAAGTTTTGTCAGAGTAGCAATGTGAGTCTAATTAATTATAAAACAATTTTCGTATTAAGAAATGATATGTTAACAACATTTTTACAATAAATTTTAAATGTCAAGTTGTTATTGTTGGGGCAAAAAAATAATCTTAGTGTTAGGTTCAAATTTAAACCAATAACTACTAACCACCTATAATTTGTTATGAAAATATTGTGGATGTAATACTTCTCTATCACCTTAAAGTCAATTAGCGCTTATACTGGAAACTGAATAATTTGGTGATTGAAATTTTTTAAACATTAGCCATCGTAGAATTTAATCTCGTATAGACTTTGATATTTCTTTTGTGATCAAGCATATACTGATAGTATACTCAGTTCGTGGACTAAAAACACGCACATCAAAAAATTGCCATAGCTTTTGAGTAAAATTTCTTTGTTGAAGAAGAAAGATTGTGTCAAACAATGTTTGCTGCCTTTAATAAGGAGGAAATATTGCAGGGGTTGATGAGGAAATGTGGGACAGTCTGTTATGAAGATACGTTTGTGGCTTCATTAATAAGGCGGAGGCGTGGAATCATGGCATGGCTAAGGTAGGCACTAGACACGCAGAAGAGAGTTGGAGGTGTGTGGTAGGTAGTAGGTACAGTTGTAAACAAGTTGAGTCCAAGTGATCAATATTAAAAAATCTGGATTATTCAAATAATTTTACCTCGAACATAAGTTGGGGAACTCACCACTAAACTAGATTACAAATTCAATAATTTGATTTTTTTTTTTTTTCTTGTTGAACAAATTCAATCTTGTTTACAAGTTCCTTGATTAATTTATTCTTCTCCCATATATAATAAAGACTAAAACTAAAATAGTTTAGTCATTCAAAAATCTATTCTAATAACTAATAACTAAATTCTCTTTGAAATTCTATTTGTTGAGTTATTTAGGCCCTTTAAAACACAATTGGATTAACCTAGTTAATAAGTCAAGTTATTACTTAGTCCAAATTCCAGATCTAGGTTAACACAATTATATAATCATATCAATGTAAAGTGTGAAATATAAAAACACAAAGCTATGATGACCTAGGAAAACCAAACCAGTAAAAAACCTGGAGAGGATTTAACCTAACTATCCTCATGGTAAAACCGAATCCACTATGAAAAAATCAAAGTTGTACAATAGCAACTTATACCACTAACATTCTATTACTACCCACCAGTAGAAAACTTACTAATACAACCACGTGCAAGCTCCAAGACTACGGACTCTTTCTTTCTTGGATTCTCCAGCAAGTACAAGCACTCCCGCTTGTGTATCTTTAAACTCTTATAGCAGCAACTGAATGCTTATCAAGTTCTTGAAGTAATCTCCTTCTTGATAATCCTAAGCTTGCGTGAAGGCAAGCACCTCTCGAATCTCACAAGATATTCACACAAACAACAATATGAGCCACCTCAAAAACGTGGCTAGGGTTTGCCTTTTATACCTAGGGCAAAACATAAAACCCTACACGTCATATGGGCTTAGGGCTGAGTTGGAAAATCTGCAGAAAAAACAATCTGCACGACTTTCGATCGGTTGAATCTAATTCTCGATCGATCGAATTAGGCAAAATTGCACAGTAACTTCTGCAGTTAACTCGATTCCAACTTTACATGAATGACATACTTTGAGCAAGTCTAAAACAAGACTAAACACCTGTTTTGATCATGGTTTGTCAACAATACACATTAGAGTTCTAATACATTTGTTCCTAAGTACTTAAAACCTAACAAACTCCTCATTTGGCAATCCGTGACAAAACACAACTAACAGCTCAAAGTTTACAAAGAAAAGCCCTTTACAAAAAAATGTCCATTATAACAAATCCAATCCTAACTACTATCCATCAATTGCAAGTGTAGATAGCAGCATGACTGAATCAACCTGTATATTTCCTGAAATACTAAACAAAATGCACAAACGTATGTGTGAAAAATAAACATAAGTCAATGAATAACTCATAAGCATAAGTCAATAAGCAGTGAAACAAGAAAAAAAATAAATGTATCTCCCCCTAACATGAATTCATCAAGAGACAAAAATGGTAAATACAAAGTGAATCACCTAGATACAATCTGATCTCCACAGGCTCACAAAGACAAACTCACAAACTCTCCAAATCTCCCCCTAACTACAAAAAAATCTACTCCCCTTTTTTGTGACAGAATGCCAAAGGGCAATCAGAATCCATTATCAAAAGGAGGTGGCGAAGACGAACGTCTAAGAAGCGCCAAATTTGCTCGCAAAGCTCGGATCTCATCAAGCAAGTCCACTAAAATCTGACCATGAGCCGCCTGAACGGTCACGACAGTCTCCAAGGTACGACGAATGTCAAAGTCATCCGAAGTTGATGGTGGAGAGACAGTAGCAATAGCAGCACCTATAGGATCAACAAACTCCTCACCAAAAGGAAAACCTGTAGAAGAAGAAGGGTGTGTGGTACTAGAAGACTCAACACGAGGACGTTTAGAGCGCTCTCTCATCTGAGCAACCCTCTGCTTAAGAAAAGTGGCACCTATGGGAGCAATAATGTGTACAGGCTCAAAAGCGAGGAAGTCATCTAAACCTAAAAACAACAAAACCCTATGAATGAAAACAGAATGAAACGAAGCATGAGTAGTAGAGGGACTCCTATAAACTTCGTTCAAAGAACGAAGAGACAGATGAGGAAAACTAATAGGAGCATCCGTAACAAGAGCATACAAAAATGCACATCTCTCCAAAGGAATGGTGTGCAGATGAAAGATAGGCCACAAGGAATGACACACTATCCTAAAGATAAGATAAGTAAACTCAGTGAGCTCAGCAGAAGTGATCTGAGGATCAGAACCCCACCGAATAGAAGTACCAGTGATGTAGGACATGATATCGTCTAAGGGAGGAGACACATCATAAGGGTAAACAGGATGCTAAACAAGAGGCACCCCAAGAGCATCAGCCACTAACGAAGGGGTAATGGTGTACTCATCACCACGAATCCAACTCCTAAGGATAGTGTTGGAATCATAGACATGAATAGAAAGGTTAGAATAAAACTCTCTAATCAAGATGGCTGGAGGGAGGAATCAAAATCCAAAAGAGGTAACTAGCCTCGACGCTCAAAGTTAGCCCTAATGGCAGGATCTAGCTCATCTAACAAAACTCTATACTCAACCCAAATCTTTCTATTAAATTTAAGTGTCTCAAAGGTCTCTTGGTGCTTCACACTCAAGAATTTGTCACTCTCAAAGGAAGGGGCAAAAAAAGAGGAGGGTGACCTATTGGCTCTAGTCTTCCTAGGCATGATGCTAGAATAAGAACAGAGACACATGAAAAAGAACAAAACAGCACACAAGGGCAGACTGCAAGTTAGCATGACAAAAAAAATCTATATGATGCATGAACAAATAAATGTCATGATGCATGAACAAATAAATGTTATGATGCATGCTGTAATGCAGTGATAACAAGTTCAATTTTTAAGTTTGGAATCATAAAATTGGCTTGAGCAAAGAGTTTAAAACAAAAACTCCAAAATTTTAAAAAACCACTAGTAGAATTTTTACTAAATTGACCAATTGATCATCACACAAGTTAGGTAACAGTTTATAATGATCAAATGCATCAAACAAACAAGCCAATTTCATCAATCAAACTCAATTTGAACAAAATCCCCAATTCGGAGAAATACAAGCCTTAGAATTTTCAATTCTTCACAAAACACCAATTTGATCAAATTAAACACCATAGATCATGATGAGAACATTGTAAGACAAAAACCCATTGATCAATTTCAGAAAATATGGCTTTAAACATCAAAAACTCCAAAATATGCATAAGTCCGAAAATCACCCTTAAATGCATGAAAATATGCATGAATCATGAAATAAAATGCAAAAGAAAGGGTAAAAAGGTCTTACCAGTGTTGGGAGAGGAAAACCTTGCAAAAAGATCGGAGGAAACGACAAAAATGGTGATTGGAGCCTTGACCGAGTCATATAGAGGGAGAAAAAGTTGAAAAACTTTTGAAAAGTGAGTTTAACACGTGAAAAACAAACCTTTTAAAAAATTCTCTACACGATTTTCAATCGATCAAAAAACATATTCGATCGGTCGAAAATGCTTCAATTGATCCAATACCAATCGAGCACCGATTGAAACAGACAAAGGCTGACCAAAATTTTAATCGCAATTTCGATCGATCGAAAAATAGGTTCGACCGATCGAAATTATGGAAAAAAAAAAAGTTTTTGAAAAATAGAGCAATTTGATGCAGAAACTCCTCAAAGCATTGAATATTATAAATAAAATGCATGAGTATGAAATGAAATGTTTTTCAAAAATAGATATTTTGAACCCAATTTTCCCAAAATTAATATTTTCAAACATTTTCCTGAATTCTCAAGTATCAAATCTATTTTGCACAAAACTCAAGGCATTTTCAAACTTGGTTGGTCAAACCAAAAACACACACAATAACATGTACAAAGTTATGCAAAGAGTAACTTGTGTAGTGTGTGCAACTAGCAAGAAGTTTGAGATACATGTGAGGTGATATGTAAGTAGAAATCAACCACAAAATCTACAAAATTTATCACAAAGAATTTGAAAGAGACTATCACCTAAAAAGTTACATCATATAACTCCTACATCTCCTAGATCATAAGCATGCAATTATGTAAGTTTCTTGAGTTTGTCTCATATTGTACACACAAATTTTAATTGTTCAGAAACTTATTAAAAATATCCGGGATAATGTACATACCAATTTATTTATTTGATCTAGCATTAAGTCCAATAATGTACACACCAATTTTAAGCAATTAAACCAAGGCTACACCTTATGTTTTTTTTGTGCATGTACTACACTTTTTCGAGCACTAAATCTTACAATATGCACTAAGGTGTTCATGATTGGCTAGTGAACAGTGGTGAGATGGTTATTTATGCCTCTCTCAAAAAGTTCAAGTCCGACAGTCAAAGATATGTGACTTCAAGATTAAGACAAAGTAATCAAAAACTACAAACATCTTCCCACACAACATGCACTACAAAGCTTAACTAGTAAAGTGCAAAAAAAATAAGCTCATCCAAGCTAAACAAGGTACATAGACATGTTGTGTGAAAATAAATTGACTAACCTTGTTTTCAAAGCCAAAAAAATAAATGCAAAACACAAGTTTCCTTTTCTTTTCTTTTTTATAAAAAAAAAATCCTAGAATGAAATGCATGAATTTTATGCAATGCAAATCCTAGAAAAAACAAAGAAAACAAAAGCAAGAAATACAAAAAAAAAAAAAAAAATTGACACAAAAAGTAGAGCAAAGAAGCACAAGGACCATGTTAGAAAAACTTACTGAAATTGAGCCTTTTGCATCCACAACTTTTTAGATGCATGACTAGCATTGGAGTTCTTATTCACATGGGAATGATTTCCAACTCTAGGACTGGAATAAAGGTTTAGAGCCTTTACCAATTCACCAATGAGTACCATAGGATCTTATGCTTGAGGCACTGGTACTTTTGGTTTGTTTGCTCTCTTAGCTGCTTGTAGCTTGTAACAGTTTGGACGAATGTGCCCAGACTTTCCACAAAAATGACAAGCCCGTGCAGGTTTATCATATGACTTGTTCTTAGAAAGGGTAGACTTCTTAGGTTTAAACTCTTTCAGATCAAACCTAATCTTCTTGGGAGGTGAAACTTCTATGGGTTTGACAACCTCACTCACAGAGGGTTCAGAAGAAGATGAAGGAACAAAGATTGTGGAATTAGGTATAGACACATTGATGCTTTCTACAAAACCTAAACCAATTTGTCGGAAGGAGCTTTTGAACACTCAACATCTGATCAAGTTTGGAACTAGTAGACCTATTAGTTTGTTCTCTGGCAACAGATAGTTCATGTTCCAAAGATTTAACTTTATCAAGCAAACATATTCTCAGTCTTCACATTATTCAAAAGTTCAGTAGCATCAAATAAATTCACAAGCAAATTTTTCTTATCAAGCTCAAGAGTTGCAATTTTCTTTAAGTCTAATTCAACACTCATGGCATCCTTTGCAGCAACTTTGCAAAGTTTATTGTAGGCTTCTTGAAGATCTGCATCCTCAGAGAGTTCCCCATCAGAAAGGTTCTCTTCAACAGTCACACTTTCATTGACTACAGCAGTAGCAGTGAAAACAATGAAGTTTCCATCCTCGTCACAACCAGACTCATCATCAGAAACTTCATCATCACTAAGGGTTACAACCATAACCTTACCCTTAGACCTCAAGAATGTTGGACATTCAAATTTCATGTGATCATACCCTTGACGTCCAAAACATTGAGGACCTATAGAATTATTAGAAGATTGATCTACTTTTTCTCTAGGCTTTTCAATTTTGTTAACCTTAGTGGGATCATTCTTTCTAAAGTTTCTAGGTTCATCAGCGTTTTTACCTCTTACCCTTCTATTGCTATTTTTAAGGAAATTCCTAAAGTTCTTGACAAGGTAAGCAATCTCTGTAGCAGAGAGATCATCATAAAATCCACCAACATCAACATCATCAATAGACTTAAGAGCCATTGCTTTGGATTTGCTAGTTTTGGGTAGGTCCAACTCATAGGACTGAAGAGATTCTACAAGTTCATTAACAGGGATAGAATTCACATCCTTGCTCTCAGTGATGACAATCACTTTGGGTCTAAAATCTTCAGTTAAAAATTTAAAAATCTTCCTAATAATTTTAGGTTGATCATAGATTTTACCAAAGTTGTATGCAGAATTAACAATGTCATTAAGTTTAGCATAAAATTCATCAAAAGATTCTTCATCAAACATCCTAATGCTTTCAAATCTAGTTGTTAATTGTTGCAACTTATTGATCTTAACTGCCTTTGTGCCTTCATGCACTATCTGGAGGATATTCCAAGTAGTGTGAGCAACCTCAACATTAGAGATTCTCTTAAATTCCTCCATAGAAACAACATTAAAGATAGCATTCATAACTTTGCTATTGAAGGCGGCTGCTTCCTTCTGAGAAGTTTGCCACTCACTCACAAGAGTAGTGGGTTTCTCCCATTCGTATTCGACAAAGTTCCAGAATCTCTCATCAACGAATTTCAAGAATACTTTCATCTTGACTTTCCAGTAAGCATAATTATTCCCATCAAAGTGAGAAGGAATAACAAGCGAGTGTCCGTGTTCCATGACAACTAGGGTCAAGGATCAGCTCAAAGATCAAAAGATCTACACACAAGAGCTACCAGCTCTGATACCACTTGTTGAGTTATTTAGACCCCTTAAAATACAATTAGATTAACCTAGTTAACAAGCCAAGTTATTACTTAATCCAAATTCCAAATCTAGATTAACACAATCATATATTCATATCAATGTAAAGTGTGGAATATAAAAACACAAAGATATGATGACCTAGGAAAACCAAACTGGTAAAAAATCTAAGGATGATTTAACCTAGCTATCCTCAAGATAAAACTAAATCCACTATGAAAGAATCAAAATTGTACAATAGCGACTTAGACCACTAACATCCTATTGCTACCCACCAGTAGAAAACTTACTAACACGACCATGTGTAAGCTCCAAGACCACAGACTCCTTCTTTCTTGGATTCTCCAGCAAGTACAAGCACTCCCGCTTGTATATCTTTAAACTCTTATAGCAGCAACTGAATGATCATCAAGTTCTTGAAGTAATCTCCTTCTTGATAATCTTAAGCTTGTGTGAAGGCAAGCACCTCTCAGATCTCACAAGAGATTCACACAAACAACAATATGAGCCACCTAAAAAACGTGGCTAAGGTTTGCCTTTTATACCTATGGCAAAACATAAAACCCTACACGTCATGTGGGCTTAGGGCTGAGTTGAAAAATCTGCAGAAAAAACAATCTGCACGACTTTCGATCGGTCTAGTCTAATTCTTGATCGATCGAGTCAGGCAAAATTGCACAGTAACTTCTGCAGTTAACTCAATTTCAACTTTACATGAATGACATACTTTGAGTAAGTCTAAAACAAGACTAAACACCTATTTTGATCATGGTTTGCCAACAATACATATTAGAATTCTAATACATTAGTTCCTAAATACTTAGAACCTAACACTATTATTTGAATTAATTAGATAAAATAATTTTTATTTATGCACTTATAGAAGCACTAACATTAGGTGTGCAAAATGCTAAATTTTTAGCATTTAACACACCAAATACAAAAGATCACCTTCATGAGTTTTGTTGAATGTCAAATAAATTTGGCATTTGCAATAGTGATGTTCTAACAATTAATAGAACTGTACCAACAAATGTGCTGCTTATTTTTTGGTATTTTTCATTTAAACTTTCTCTCTCTTCCATACAAAATATTTTTGAGTTAAAAAAAAATAAAGAAAGAAAATTTAAATAAAGTGATATAAAAATCGAATGGAAATAAGCTGCCTTTGGCCCCTATTGAGGCCGCATAGTATGGTCTTTTTAGTTCTCAGTAATGATTATCAATTTTACTTTAGGCTCCCCACCCGTGTTGTTGCACAAGACCTTCTCTGCCCACTTTGTTTTTGTCGATATTGGCAAAGCTATGCATTTCTTTCAAATACTATGAAGGCATATTGTCCATTTTTTAAGAAGAAAAACGCATTCGTGAGAAGTTTGCATTAAATTGGGTAGTACTAAAAAAAGGAAAAAAAAAAAAAAAAAAAAAGAGAAAACAAATCTATTAGACTTAATTGAAATGAAAAGTGTAGGGGAAGGATAGTTTTGCACTCTATAATGGACTGCTATTTCACTTTTTCTTGTATAGGATGATTTGATTTTGTACATTGAAAGGAAAATTATTGTGAAATTTAGTACATAATTAATCATAGATTATATTCGGAATATAAAAGAAAGCCAAATATATTGATAAACAATTGTTTTGAATGTATTGAGAAACAATTAATTTGTCTCTCTTTTTTTTTTTTTTAATTTTGTGAATATTTAATGGATACTGGTTTATTTTTCATTAGTATATTTAACATGGAATTTTAGTGTTTTTCCAATTCATGACTTATAAAATATTTTTACTCATGCTTTGGTTGCCCAAAACTAAAGTCCGGATAAAATATCTGATTGATGAATAATGTGTGCTTTGTCAATACTTGTTGATTCATAAAATAAATTTTCCTGACTTTAGGTGCTCCCTTGGCTAGAGTCAATATGGATAATATTGGATCAAGTGGCACATCCAGGCAAGACCTATCACTTTAATTCAAGTTTCTCGGGATAAATCAGAGTAGCAATGTGAACCACTCAGAAATCAATGGCCTTTGGTCATGAATCCAAAAAAAATGTGGTTGAACTTTTTAAGCGTTAGCCATCACTTCATTTAAAAATTAAAATCTCATATACACTTTGATTTTTTCTTTAGTCGAGATCAAGCGTTTGGATGAATTTTACATATGATTTATTTATTTCAACTTTTTATGGAAGTATTTGAAGGGGAAGATTTGGGTCTTGTTAATGGATGTCCTTAGAGCAATTGTTAATAAATCATTTTAGGAAAGTTTTGACACTACTTTCATGGAAAATATAAAAAACTATTTAAAAAATTAATTGTTTTTTCTTTCCCATAAAAAGTTTCTTAACATAATTTTAAACTAATACCCTTAAAGCATCCGTTAACATTTTTCTTTTTAATTTAAATTAGCAGTTAATTCACACGAGATAATTTTGCAGTATTTAATCTCTCTCTCTCTCTCTCTCACACACACACACATATATATATATATGAAATGGGTTCAAGTTACCCTTGGTGTAATTTTATAGAGTTATACATTTTTTAAACCATTGGATTTAAATTTAAGTAGATCCAATAGTCAAAAATAGACCCTCATTAATACTAATATTCTAATTGATTTCATTTATTATCCCTTATTTGATACATTCCATACTTATTTCTAAACCCAAAAAACTTTATAAGGCTTCAATTGCCTCTTCAGAAAATTATATCAACTCCTAAATAAATAGTTAAGAACTCCTATACTCCAATTCTCTAGTAATTGCAATGTGCACTTGAATTCAGGGAGGACCTAGCTCCTTCAGCTTACCTTGATTGGTATAGACAAGCCCAAATAGATGTAGGAATCATTTAGAAGGGCCACGTTTGGTACAATTTCACACAAAGCCTTATTTGACAACAATCTTAGCATTTACATTTCTGATGTGCAGTAAAAATAATTTTTGAATTGGCATAGTATATCAAAAAACAAGAGTAATGCTAGAGAGTTTTGATTGTGCTATTGGAACATGAAGCATATTGAATTACAAGTTCTTATGGGACAAGAACAGGACAGCCACCATGATTAAACACAAGACAAAACACTTCAACGTGACAAGAACTTACACACATCAAAATGTATACCCAAACTTTAATAAGGAATGACAAATCTCTTTACTTTGCATAACGTCAATCAAATATAAAAGAATCATACTTTTGAAATAATAGGTGGTAAAGGCTTTAGCTTCTCCAACAACTTCTTTGCTTCGAGAAATCCAAGCGATCCTACAAACAAGAATTTTACACATTTCCATTTGTTCAACTCTTAAAGAATTAGATCGTATCTTTGCAACTTCCATGAACAATATTAAAAAATGAAGAACAATATATGACATTAAAAGTTTTAGGCATATAGGACAGTAATAGTTGTGTTATCAACAAAGTACGGCAGGCTGTGGCTTTTCTTTTCTTTTTTTACTGGTGACCTCGCCGTGGAGGTGGAAGAGCCGTGGAGGAGATAGAGAGTCAGTCATATAAAGTTTTTTGGGTTTAAAAATAAGTATGGAATATATTAAATAAGAGATAATAAATGAAATCAATTAGAATATTAGCATTGGGTTCAAGTTACACCTAATGTAATTCTAAGTAATGTTACACCGCTCAATATTTTTTAATTAGATACGAATTTTGACAAATCCACTATTAGATTGCATTATCATCATATATTCTCCATACTTGAAAATTTTCAAGGTGTTTCTACCTCCACCACGTCGTTTGGTGGGGGCTGCTCTTGCTCTTTGTCTTTGGTAAGGGAAGCAGAGGGAGTAAATATAGATTGGTCCAAGGAGGAAGGGGGAACGAAGTTAGGATCTGCTGGGAGTTGTGGAGAAATGGGAGCCAAATGCAAGGCAGGGGGTAGTATATCCTATTAGGAGCCCTAAGCTCCGAGTTGGTGCTAACCCCAACAACATCCCTAAGTTGGGCAATAAGGCTTTCAGATGCCCTGGTCAAGCCCACGTCATAAGCTACTTGCTCGGCCTGGGACATCTTTGCCTCCTTAGCCTCCAGCTGTTTCTTGGCCTGCTTTAACTCCACCACCGTGATGGCCATTTTGTTCTCAGCTTTGCTCTGAGCCTCCAAGGCATCAGTTTCCTGCTTCTCGTAGCCCTTAAGGGCGGAATCAGCATCCCTGTGAGCCTTTTCCACCTCGGTTAGCTGGGTAAGAGTCTCCTTGAGCTTCTTGTCCGCCTCCGCGTGGGCCTTCTCAGTAGCCTCCAACTTATTTTTAGCTTTTCTAGCCATGTTTAAAGAGTGGTTTACCCACTCTTCGGCCATAAAGGCAACTTGGACAGACTACAAAAAAGAAAGAAAGAATGTAAGTATTGGGTTAAGCTTTTACAAGTTAATGTTGTAAATAAAGGAAAGTGGCCATGTACCTTGGCTAAGTCCTGTTTTAAGGATAGGAAGACTTCACGCTTCCTAAATGACCTCAGCTCGGCCATGTCCTCTGGTAGGCATAGAGCCTTCTCTAGGCATTCAGCCACCAAGCTTGAGCTTCCTTTTTGGGGATCCCTCAAGTTGGAATCATCCAACACCAGGTTGCCAGAACTAAGGGTGAAGAGGGGCCTCTAGATGGAAGTTTTCTTAGGTTGGTCTCCCTCAAGCTCTTTGGAAGTCCCAGTAGAAGACTTCTTTTGAGACCCTCTCCTTGTTCAAGCATCCTTGGCAGGGGGTTGGTAGGGAGATTGGGAGACCTCCCCCTCTTCTGCGCCGTCCGCGCCTCCTCCTTGGGCCCTCTTCCATTTCTTTTCAGTAGTGTCCATAGAGGAAGTGCGTGTAGGAGCGGGACTAGGTGGTTAGGGCACCACCACCACGGTTGGGGTGTTACCCCCAGCATGGGCATTGAGCAGGGCTAGAAGGTCGAGCGTTTTCTCTTCGAATCCCATGCCTTTTGGGATATTCGTGGCCTCTTAATTAGCACTGACTTGTGCGGGTTGAAAACCTAGAAGTGTCTGCAGGGTTTTCTTATTGATAGAAAACCTCGAAGTCCTTGTCAGTGACTTCTTAGGGGGCAGGCTCGGGGGTAGACTCCTTGGCTTCGTCATCTGATGGGATGGGGGTCTCTTGTGAGTAAAGGAGCCGGGCAGCTAATGGTGCTGGTAGTTGGGCATCTTGAGTTCCAACAAGCGGAGGTTCGAACAGTAAAAAGCCTAGGACAGCTACGTCTATTAAAGCCAACCGAGGATCCCTGGCTTTAATAATGTACTTCGGGCTCTGGAAATGTTTTGTGGAAGGTTTGTATCCTAGGATGACATGGACAGCCCGGAGTTGACCATCTTTGTTTAGAAAAATCTTAGACCTAAGGATCCGGATTCGGTTTGTGATGTTAACCAAGTGCTTAGCAGAAGCGGTGTGGTATTCGTTTACCGAGGAAAACAGTAAGAGTCATGAGTAAAAAAAAAAGGGTGACGAGAAAAAGAAAATTTGCATGCTGATAAACTCAAGTAATATCCTATGTGCATTTATGGTCCTTGGGAACTCTACCTGATTCCCTTTCTTGGGTGGGACATTGTAGTCCATCATGCCAGTCTCCCGAGACGATGAGGAAGCCCTCGTCCATACCCTTGCTTGAGTCAGGTAGGCAAGAGATTAACCTAACAGAAGGGACTCTACATTTGATGTAGTACTTGGGTTTTTTTTTTTTTTTCCCTTTTTGGTAGTTGTATACCCAGTTTACATTATGCCAGGTGAGGTTGGTCCCTATCTTCCTATTTAGCACATCTACGCACCCAAGGACCCTAAAGACATTTGGAGAGCATTATGTGGGGGTCAATCTATAGTTTATTAGGTAATCCCTAGTAACCCTTCCCATAGGAAGTTCCATCCCGCCTTCAATGAAGGCGATCATAGGAATGACCACGGATTCAGGAGGTCTGTTCAAGACTAGCCATTCACCATATTTATAGTGTCAGATTTCGACGCTATTGGGAATCCTATGTTGTGCCCTAAAGACAGTTATAGCCTCGGAAGTGTCCACTAATTTAGCGTATCTACCCATGGAATTTGATAGTAAGAAAGAGCAAACTTGTACAAAAAAGAAACATGAAGATGAACACACCTATGAGTAAAGGAAAGAATTCCCCTCGGGAGCCTGCTTCAGTTTAGATTGCTAGAATGAGTAAATGAGCTCCAGCCAACCCTAGGCCCTCCTTTTATAAGAGTAAAAATAGGGTGGTAAATTTCCCGCTCATAAATGAGGGAAAATAAGGACCGTACGATCCTAATCAAGCTGTAGAACGTGGGGAGACAAGTAGCTGCTTGACGCCATAAATATGAGATCGTGGATTCTAAAGCGTCAGGAGCGTGCTGGAAGCAGATGAAAGGACATTACCACATGGGAATGCTCATGGCATATGTATAGTTGGCTCGTGTAACTAAAACTTTGCTTTTACCTCAGGGTTAATAGCGAAACTTTTAGGGGGCTATTGTGGGTGTATGAGGACCGATGATGAAGTTTAAGAGTCGCAATGTAGGGTGACAATGCCACAGGCCACGAGCCCAAAGAGGAGGGTTGCTCGAGGAGGTGAAGAGATAAGTCAAAAGTATTCTGAGGCATACCAAGTGGAAATCAAAGATCATGGGGGAAGTTTCTAGTTTAGGGTAGCTTGTAACCTCCGCATTGAATGCCCTGCATCTAGCCTCCTGGCCGCATTAAATGGTGGGCAACAACTTTATTAGCTACATTGATTAAGAAGTGACTTGAATAGTGCAAGTCATAGCTAAGCAAACTCCTTCCACCACCTTCTTCAAATGGAAAAAGAGACAAGTGTCATGAGGGGAGGCTGGTTAGGAAGTGATGGATGGCCAAGATGTGAAGTAAGGGAGAGTATATAAGGAAAAGAAGGTTTTCAAAGAAAGGAATTCGAACAAAAAAACAAAGGTCATTGTAAAAAGATCATAGAGAGAACATGAATAGGGTATTTTACTGTGTAATTTTGGCCTTCTCGGGCAAGCTTGTATTAACATATTGACTTACATATTTTATAAAAGGAGACCTTCCTCCCTTATTCTGATTCTCAGGCTAAGCCCTTTCTAACAAATTTATTGATTTGGGCCTAAGCTGAACCTTGCAAGCTTACTATTTTAAGTGGGCTTGGGCTGACCGAATTTTTGGTCCTTACAATAACTTTTTTTTTTTTATGAGATACATTATAAAAATTTGTATAATGTGATTTTGATTAATAAATTCACCTTTCATGTCTTGTTTTGCAGTTGATTTGTTAGGGATTTGCGTAAAATTAGTGCATTGAGTAAATATCATCATCAATAAGTCACAAACACATGCAATATGTAAGAAAGGTTTGGCATAAAGATATAACACATATATGATAGGAATATCCTCACTTAGCCACAAACACATGCAATATGATTGAAAAGTTTTGCATAAAATATAATATTGTAATGTATATAATAAGAATATTCACACTGGGGTGCTCAATCACCAAAAATGCTATATTAGCATTCCAAATACCAAAAAAACTTGCTTCATCCCATATACTAAATCTAAATATATTTGGCACCTTTTTTGGGACAAATGCTATTTTTTGGTGTTTGGAATTGTAATATAGCATTTTTGGTGATTAAGCACCAAATACATTACTGAAATTCCAAACACCAAAAAACTCCAAATACTAAATCTAAAAGGCTCCCCCTTAAAGGTAAAGCTCGTCACCTTAAGAGCATTCACATCCGGTATCTAAAAAAAATTCCATTTTACCATTTCAAAAACTACTTTATTATTTATATCATACCATTTTTCAACACGATTAACATCCCAAACTCTTTTTTTTTTTTTTCAGTTTATTTAAATATTCTTATTTTTTACTATTTCACTCTCTCTTCCTTTTTCTCTCTTTCTCCCTCTGCCTCTAGCACCGACACAACAAATAAAAAAAAAATAGCCACCATGCCACCACCATGCCACCCACCAACACACTGCCACCTCCACATATCCTAGCTTCACCCACCAGACCACGCCCAACACCCAAACCCAAAAGAACCCATGCCACCGAGAAACCCACCAATCTCCACCGATCCAAATCCACGCCACCACCTGACACATGATACACTGATCCACCTATCCAAACCCATCACCTGACCCACAACTCCAAACCTACCACCTAACCCACGAAACACACAGCTCACCGATCCAAATACAACCCACCATGATTTTTCACCAATCCAAAATCCAAAATTGCATTTATGATGGCACTGTAACGTAATTGCATTTTTTTTATCACAATTCTAAGATTTTACAACACCAAGTAATGGGCAATTTTTGTGCCTTAATGCTAAAATATATCAACATATGGCATATAGGAGACCGGATGTGAATGCTTTAAGAACCAACCAATAGATAGCTAAAATCAGGAGATATTTCAATATTTAAACACATAAAGCCCTTAAACTCATGTTTAAGCAATATTTAGCCAAAGCATTCGTAGCTTTTTGGGTGTTAAATGCTAAGTTTTTAGCACTCTAGATGTGCATACTCTTTGTGGTGAGTAAAAGGACCCAAGTGGGCATTTAGGCCTTTGGGCTCTAACAAGGAGGGTCAATCTACTCTTGAGCTAAGAAGTGATTAGTACTACGAATCGGCCCATACGCCGAGAGTCCGAGGATACAGCCGAGGGCGAGTTTCTCCTCGGACAAATCCAAGAGAACTTGGAGATTCACTACTAAAGGTGAGACAGAATTTTGGAAGGACTGTTGGTTAAAATGGGGAAACCCTGAACCTTCTAGAGGCACCAGTGTTATAGAAAATATCAAGAGCAAAGGCTGCCACCTCCACATTAAAGACTTTGCACCTACCTCCCTGACCGCATTAATGGGGAGGTGACCCCTGAACAGTAGGGCTGAAACTTCTAGTCACTGTTCAAAAAAGCATCAGGGAAAGAAGTATTTAAGGGGGTGAAGGCCAACAAGAAGAGGGCAGTCTGTAACGAAGAAAGAAATTAAGAATTGTAATCTTTAAGAAAGAAAGAGAAATAATACAGGGAAAGTCCTCGGCTTACGTCCTCGGAGGTCTATTTGCAATTGTCGTTTATCATTTACAAGTGTTTGTAACTTTTAGCCTGTTATCAAGTCCTCAGTACCTCTAACCTAGATTTCAAGCCCACACTCTACAAATTTCATTGTTTAAGGCTTATTGGGTCTGAGCCCGTAGTTGTCTTTGGGTCCAGGTGCAATTGTGCACTTACAATTGGCGCCGTCTGTGGGAAATCCAGTCTAGAAGGAGCTGGGACACTATGGCAGGCCTAGGCTCACACCATGCAGAGTCTCAAGGATCACAACCTGAGGTTCTTTTTGAGCGTCTTGAGCGTCGAAGGGATCATGAGGGAAGTGTCCATACGGAATACCCCAGGGTTAGCCATACTCATGGCGGGGGTGGCGCCACCCACGAGGATGGTGCTAAAGCCATGCAGGAGGAGATTAATCGTTTGAAAAGAAAGCTGCACTGTGCCAGACGTAGGCCTTCACCGTCCTCATCTAGTCCTTCTTCAAGGGAGGTTCGGGGAGGTAGTTACAGCTCTAGATCATGCTCACCCCCCAGCATGATGTCCTTTTGTGAGGAGGACGACCAGCCAGCTTACAGACACAAGAAACTCCCTTCCAAGGGCTTGGGGAACGATGCTATGAGTCGGGCGTTGCACCAACTCTCCAAATCTCCATTCTCACAAAGGATTGAGAAGGGGAGGCTCCCCAAGAGGTTTACCTAGCCCACCTTTACCATCTACAATGGCCGGACTGATCCGGTGGAGCACGTGAGTCACTTTAACCAGAGGATGGCGGTGCACTCTCATAACGAGACCTTGATGTGTAAGGTTTTCCCCTCTAGCTTGGGACCTGTTGCTATGAGGTGGTTCAACGGCCTTAAATCGGGGTCTGTAGGTTCGTTTGGGGAGCTTACTAGAGCATTCACTTCACGGTTCATTACATGTAGCAGAGTACCTCGGCCATTGGACTTGTTACTATCCATGACCATGAGGGAAGGGGAGACGTTGAAAGCATATTCCGACCGGTACTGGGAGATGTTTAATGAAATAGATGGTGACTTTGATGAGGTGGCGCTCAATACCTTTAAGGTAGGTCTTCCTACTGATCACGACTTGAGAAAGTCTTTGACCAAAAAACCCGTCCGCAGCGTACGTCGCCTCATGGATCGTATTGACGAGTACAAAAGAGTAAAGGAAGACCAGCAGCAAGGAAAGGGTGAGGAGAAGGTTATCCCGCAGGAGAGAAGGAATTTCAGGTCGGACAGATACCACAATAACAAGCCGAGGAGAGATTACATCGGTCAATCTAGCTCGGCAGCAACTCAGGCCGTGAACACTGTGTTCTGAGAACCAGTACACCAATTACTGGAGAAAGTTCGTAAGGAGCCCTTCTTCAGGTGGCCTAGTAAGATGGCAGGAGACCCTGCGAAGAGGAATCAAAACCTCTTTTGTCAGTACCATCAGGACGTGGGCCACACTACCAAGAATTGTCGGACCCTTTGGAACCACTTGGAGCATCTTGTCAGTGAAGGAAAACTGAAGCAGCACTTGTGTCAACTTAGCGGGCAGGGCAGTCAATCCAGTTCAAACAATCAGAGGAATAATTCGTCTCGGCCGGCGTTGGGAACAATTAATGTTATTTTTGCTGCACCGGGCAGGACCGGCTCAGGTCCCACTAGGGTGATGGCAATTTCTCATCCTCAGGCCAAGGAGTCAGGCAACAAGCCGAAGAGGTTGAAGCTGAATTTGCCCGTCTTGGGATTTTCCGAGGAGGATAAGGTGGGGACTATCCAACCCCATGACGATGCTCTTGTAGTTACTCTTAGGATAGGGAATTATGATGTAAGGAGGGTGATGATTGATCAGGGCAGCGGTGCAGATATCATGTACCCTGATTTATTTAAGGGGCTGAGGTTGAAGTTGGAGGATCTTACCCCTTATGATTCGCCACTTATAAGTTTTGAAGGAAGTGTCGTTGTGCCGAAGGGATAGATTCGCTTGCCCGTCCAATCTGGTTCAGAAACGGTTGAGGTGGATTTCATTGTGGTTGACACGTATTCCCCATATATAGCTATCCTCGCCAGGCCATGGCTGCACGCTCTAGGAGTCGTCTCCTCTACCTTGCATGTTAAGGTTAAGTTCCCTTCTGGGGAATATGTTGAAGAGATCCGCGGCAGTCAATCTGTGGCCAGGCAATGCATATCGGCTGCAGTGCTGCACCAGACGGAAGCCGAGTCTTCGACTTTGATCACCAAAGACTTATAGCAATTAACAACCCCTGATGCACCTGGAGTGGTGACAGGAGAGGAGGCTCATTGTGAGGAGTTAGAGAAATTTTTGATAGCTGATGACCCAGAGAGGTTCTTCCAAGTCAGCAAATGTTTGCCGCACCAGGAGAAGATGGAGTTGTTGGAATTTCTACAAGACAATATTGATGTTTTTGCGTGGGATCCTTACGAGGCTCCGGGCGTAGATCCGAGCTTCATTTGTCATCACTTAAATGTCAACCCCGCCATTGTTCCGAGAAGGCAGCCACCTTGGCGTTCATCCAAAGAGCATTCCGAGGCTGTTAAGGAAGAGGTGCTCAAACTCAAGAGGGCTGGGGCTATTAAAGAAGTTTTCTACCCCGAATGGTTGGCGCATACGGTTGTGGTCAAAAAGAAGAATGGAACGTGGAGAGTATGTGTGGACTTCACGGATTTGAACAAGGCCTGCCCCAAGGATTCATTCCCAATGCCGCGTATTGATCAGCTTGTGAACGCCACTGTCGGACACCCTCGTATGAGTTTTTTGGATGCCTTCCAGGGTTACCATCAGATTCCATTGGCATTAGGGGACCAAGAGAAGACTGCTTTTATTACCCCAACAGGGAACTACCACTATAAGGTCATGTCGTTCAGGTTGAAGAATGCTAGGGCTACCTACCAAAGAATGATGACCAGAATGTTCGAACAGTAATTAGGGAAGACTATTGAGGTGTATGTGGATGATATGGTGGTGAAGAGTAAGACAATACCTTCACACATGAAAGATCTGGTCGACACCTTCCAGGTGCTGAGGAAGCACAAGCTGCGCCTTAACACCTCAAAGTGCTCTTTCGACGTGGGATCTGGAATGTTCTTGGGATATATGATTACCCATAGAGGCATAGAGGTGAACCTAGCGCAGGTCAAGGCTATTCAGGATTTGCAGCCGCCTCGAAACCCGAAGGAAATCCAGAAATTGACCGGAATGATTGCCGCACCGAACAGATTTATATCTCAGTCAGCTGACCGGTGCCGTCCTTTCTTCCAGTTGTTGAACAAGTGGAAAGGGTTTCAATGGACCGAGGACTGCGTGTTAGCTTTCCAACAGCTTAAGCAATATCTTTCTCGGCCACCCATTTTGTCTCGCCCCGAGGCGGGCGAGGTCTTGTTTGCTTATCTGGCAGTGGTCGTTCACACGGTCAGCCTGGTCCTTATAAGGGATGAAAGCGGGGTGCAAAGACCGGTTTACTACGTTAGTAAGTCTTTGAATGAGGCCGAGGTGCGCTACCTACCATTGGAGAAAGCACTTCTGGTCATAGTTCATGCCATGCGTAAGCTTCCTCATTATTTTCAGTCTCACACTGTG
The DNA here is from genome assembly GCA_014183005.1 of Castanea mollissima. NCBI lineage: Eukaryota > Viridiplantae > Streptophyta > Magnoliopsida > Fagales > Fagaceae > Castanea > Castanea mollissima. The sequence continues at coordinate 2,962,354 of JACAVU010000010.1, read as the reverse complement.
GTGGTTCTGACCCAATTGCCTCTCAAGGCGGTGTTACGCAATGCCGATTACTCTGGCAGGGTGGCAAAATGGGGAACCATTTTGGGAGCCTTCGACGTTAAATACAAGCCTCGCACCTCGGTGAAGGGACAGGTCCTCGCTGACTTAGTGGCAGAGTTTACCGAACCATTGCTAGAAGAAACTCTGAAAGAAGCACACATGGATGGAAAATCAGTTGGTGTTATCACAGCCGCAACACTTCCGACTTGGAAAATGTATGTTGATGGGGCAGCTAATCAGAAAGGGTCTGGCGTTGGGCTTGTCCTGATATCCCCTAAGGGAATTGTCTTCAAAAAATCTCTAAGGCTGTCATTCTCGGCTACTAATAATGAAGGCGAGTACGAAGCAGTCTTGGTGGGCATGAACATGTTACGTAGGATGGGTGGAAAGGAAGTCCATGCATTCTTGGACTCTCACTTAATGGTCGGCCAGGTCACAGGGACCATAGAGGCTAGGGACCCAAAAATGCAGGAATATTTGGCCCAGGTCAAGCGTCAGCAAGCTGAATTTGACTCCTTTGTCTTAGCTCATATTTCTAGAAGTGGAAACACCCATGTAGACTCCTTGGCCACACTGGCAACCTCTTCAGCTCAAGGTCTGCCCAGGATTGTCCTTGTCAAGGATTTGCTAGAGCCAACTCTTACCGTTGTCAACGCAGCTCGCATCCATCTGATAAGGCCCGGGCCTAGTTGGATTGACCCGGTCATATCCTTTCTTAAGAACAACATCCTTCCTGAGGACAAGTCTGAAGCAGATAAGATACGTCGAAAGGTGCCACATTTCTGGTTGTCCAAGGACCAGAAACTGTATAAACGATCCTTCTCAGGACCGTACTTGTTGTGTGTGCACCCTAAATCAACGGAAGCACTTCTGGAAGAACTGCATGAAGGGATTTGTGGGAGCCACACCGAGGGAAGATCCTTAGCCCACAGAGCTCTGACTCAAGGTTATTGGTGGCCCAATATGCAGAGGGAGGCTCAGGATTATGCTCAAAAATGTGATCAATGCCAGAGGTTTGCCCCTAATATTCATCAACCTGGAGGGGCACTCAACCCTCTCTCCAGTCTTTGGCCTTTTGCACAGTGGGGATTGGACATAGTGGGGTCATTTCCGAGGGCTGCAGGGAACAAAAGGTGGCTTCTCGTGGGGACAAACTATTTCACTAAATGGGTTGAGTCCAAGCCCTTAGCAAATATCAGAGACGTTGATTCCAAGAAGTTTGTCTGGAAAAACATCGTCACCAGATTTGGTATACCACACACACTTATCTCGGACAATGGCGTTCAATTCGACAGTAAGGCCTTTAGGAAATATTGTGGTGATATGGACATCATAAATAGATACTCCACCCCAGCTTATCCTCAGGGAAATGGGTAAGCCGAGGCCGTCAACAAGGTCATAGTCAGTGGGCTCAGGAAAAGGTTGGATGATGCGAAAGGCAGGTGGATAGAAGAACTCCCACATGTTCTGTGGACATATCGGACTACACCGCGTAGGTCCACGGGAGAAACGTCATTCTCTATGACTTACGGGGCCGAGGCGATCATACCTCTGGAATCTGGTTTTCCCACCCTGAAGACGAGTTCTTTTAGCCAGGAGAATAACGATGGCCTCCTGGAGAAAGGTCTTGATTTACTTGAGGAACAACGCGAGGCGGCTATAGTCCAAATGGCTTATTATCAACAGAAGCTTAAACGGGGATATGATGCCCACGTGAAGCTAAGACCACTCACTCCTGGGGATCTCATAATAAGAAAAGTTGTGGGTGCTTCTAAGAACCCAGCTTGGGGTAAGCTAGGACCAAACTGGAAAGACCCCTATCGCATTGTTTCAGTAGCAGGCATAGGGTCGTATCGGCTAGCTGACTTAGATGAGAGAATTGTACCACGCCCATGGAATGTAAATAACCTTCGAAGGTATTATTATTAATAAAGTGTGCTTTTGTTAGTTAGCAATTCAAAGTTATAAATATCTCAAGGGCTTGCAGTTACTATTCTTAAGAATCAAACAGAAACTTGGTTAAGTGTAGTCCTCGGACCACAAACCTTGTGGAAATTGATGTCTTGTCATTTGTTAAACAGAACCTTAGTTATGCCAGGTCCTCGGACCTCCTACTTTGGGGAAATTAACATTTGAAGTAACTATTCTTAAGAATCAAACAGAAACTTGCTTAAGTGTAGTCTTTAGACCACAAACCTTGTGAAAATTGATGTCTTGTCATTTGTTAAACAGAACCTTAGTTATGCCGGGTCCTCGGACCTCCTACTTTGGGGAAATTAACATTTGAAGTTACTATTCTTAGGAGTCAAACAGAAACTTGGTTGAGTGTAGTCCTCGGACCACAAACCTTATGAAAATTGATGTCTTGTCATTTGTTAAACAGAACCTTAGTTATGCCGGGTCCTCGGACCTCCTACTTTGGGGAAATTAACATTTGAAGTTACTATTCTTAAGAATCAAACAGAAACTTGGTTAAGTGTAGTCCTCGGACCACAAACCTTGTGGAAATTGATGTCTTGTCATTTGTTAAACAGAACCTTAGTTTGGCCGGGTCCTCGGACCTCCTACTTTGGGGAAATTAAAATTTGAAGTTACTATTCTTAGGAATCAAACAGAAACTTGGTTAAGTGTAGTCCTCGGACCACAAACCTTGTGGAAATTGATGTCTTGTCATTTGTTAAACAAAACCTTAGTTATGCCGGGTCCTCGGACCTCCTACTTTGGGGAAATTAACATTTGAAGTTACTATTCTTAGTAATCAAACAGAAACTTGGTTAAGTATAGTCCTCGGACCACAAACCTTGTGGAAATTGATATCTTGTCATTTGTTAAATAGAACCTTAGTTATGCTGGGTCCTCGGATCTCCTACTTTGGGGAAATTAACATTTGAAGTTACTATTCTTAAGAATCAAACAGAAACTTGGTTAAGTGTAGTCCTCGGACCACAAACTTGGTTAAGTGATGTCTTATCTCAGATTACCAACGTTTAACCATCATATGAGTTCTTTTTTTGACTAAGGCATTTTTTAATATCCAAACTAAATTATACAGCTGTTTTGAAGTTATAGTTGTTTGATTGGTGGAGTTAGACTTATTTATTCTGTTCTCCCTTTAACTATTTATTAGTAAGAACTTTCATGACAAGCACAAAAAGAATAAAGTAAAACAAAGACAACATGAATGAAAGTTGAATAAAACTGTTCTTCATTAATTATATACATCAAAGAAAAAAGGGGGAGTACAGAAAGCTCCTATATTAGGCCCTAAGCTAAGGGAGGGGGGTCTTGGAGGGAGCTGCTGCAAGCCCCAGTGCTCTACAGTTCCAGCTCAAAGGTAGACAAGACTTGCTTCCCTTTGTCTGTTGAAGGGATGAGGGGCTCCACATTTTGAATCTGCTCCTTCTCGACACCACCACACTCGTCCGTCTCTTTATGGGAACCTTCAGGTTCTGTAAGATCAGGAACAAGCTCTTGAACCACAGGAGGAAGGGCAGGAGAGGCAACAACAGGAGGGTCTTCAATTTCCTGTATGTCTAGGGGAAGCCAAATGTTCTCGGGCTTCCTCAAATCGGAAGCTTGAGGAACCCCTGCTGCATTCATGGCCTTCTCCCCAGACCTGTTGACAGTACTCTCGACACAAAGCCGCAAAAGCCTCTGTCAACTGTTCTTGCGTTCTAATCACCCCCTCCTGATAGCTGGCCTTCTTCGCGGCCTCCAGTGCGTGCTTGTGGGCACGAGCCTCCTCCTTCGCCCACGTAAGCTCCTTTTCCAAGTCAGAGCGTGCCTGTTGGACTTGGGCGAGCTCGTCATCCTTTTGGCGGAGAAGCTTACGCTGCCCTTCCACTTGGCCCTCCATCGTCTTCAAGCTGGCTTTGGCAACATCCCCCTCTCTTTTTAGGTCGGCCAGCCGCGAGGCGACCTTCCCATTCTCTGCTAGGGCTTGGCTTAGGGACCTTTCTGCCTCTTACCTTAGCTCTTGCTCCATCCCAGCGCGCTTCCGAGAATCCTCCACGAACTTCTCGGCCGCGAAAACTTCTTGGATGGCCTGCAAAGGATGTCAGGAGGTTAAATACGGTAAAGTAGTTACGAAAGAATCTAGAATACGAGTGTAGGGTGAAACTTACCAGAGCTAAATCCCTTTTTAATGAAAAGAACAGCTGAGGCTGGCCCATCTTCTCCAAGGTTTCCATATCCTTGGGCAGCAGAAGAGGACGCTCCAACGCCTCGGCCAAGTGGTGGGCATGGCCTTGTTGGATTGCCCTAATACTGGAGTGGCAAGGAATGGGTGCGCCGTCCAATCTCAAGTCAGGAGACCAGATGGCCAATGCTCGGCACACCTCGGCCAAGTCCCTAATCTCCCCACTCTTAACTGAGCGGACCCGGCCTTTACCCTTATCCAGCTTTTGCTGCTGGGCCGGCGCTGGCTGTTGTTTCAACTTCTTTTGTTCCTTATTACCCGCCCCCTCGGCTTCCACTTTCCTTTTCTTCTTTGGGTCTTCGACCGGAGGCTTGGGGTCGGTTGGAGGAGGGGGTGGTGGCAAGGCAGGGGGAACTTGGGACCCCCTCGTGCCCTTTTTGGCCACTCTCGCGCCTCTTGCGGTCATGAGTCCATTAAGCTCGTCCATGTCTTCCTTAATGGAGCTGTCTTCTGGATGTGCTATCACTAGGCCCGCGATCCCAGAGGTCTCGGCCGGCTCCTCGTCCTCGTTGAAAAGAACAACGAACGGGCTTCCACGAGGTCATGGGGCATCCTCGAGTTGAAATTGATCTATCTCCTCGTCCAACGTGTTCGAAGAGGACACCTGCTCCTCTGGGACAACAGTTGCCTGGGAGTGTGTAGCGAGAGGGACCGCAGCAATCGGTTGTGAGTACAATATGGTGTTAGGGCTGTCAGGAAGGTCGTGGTCGGCCAGGAAGTGTGGTCTGGCTACGTGAATCCTCCTACGCCGCCGATCACCGGCAATGATGGCGTTCTCTATCTCCTGGAAGTCCGAGGATATCGGATCGTAGCCTAGTATCAGATGAGCCGCTCTAAGTTGTAAATCTTCGTTGACGAACACCTCGGAGCGTAGCACGCGATTCAAATCTGCAACGTTGCAGTGGCTTAAGCGTGGGCGCACGAGTTGCTTATCTGCAAAGAAAGACATCAAAATAAACAAACATGGTCAGATTCGTAGAACATGTAATAAATTAAAGTTCGACACTCAAGTAAATGCAAATGCACATTTCTAGATGTTAGAGGGAGTTATGTGGTGGGAAGTTAAATCCTAAGGTGTCGCACCTGGATCTCCCCACTCAACTGGGCAGTGGGAGCTGTCGTGCCAGTTGCCAGAGACAATGAGGTAGTCATCCTTCATGCCTTTATTAGATTTGGGCAAACAGGAGATTAACCTAACTATGCTGGAACGAGATTTGATGTAATAACCTACATTGGTAAGTTTATGGCACTCGTACATGAAAACAACGTCGTGCCAGGTAAGGTTGAGACCCATCTGCTCGTTTAGAGCGTCGACGCTACCTAAAACTCTAAAAACGTTGGGGGCGCATTGATCGGGACACAACTGGTGGTTGCGGAGGTACTCCCTGGTTACGGGTTTCATTGGGAGGGTCATCCCACCTTCTACGAAGGCGACCATTGGGATGATGACCTCTCCGGTTTTCCTAGAACCAGCCACGGCTTCCGCCGGGCAGTATTTTAAACCTACGTCGCTGGGAATGCGATACTTGGCTCTAAAACCTTCCATCCCAGCGGCGGTGTCAACTAGACACTTAAATTTACCCATCAAAAAGGAACGAAAGACTAAGTTTAAAGAGAAAGAATGGTTAAGATGAGAGCCGAGGACAGGATCGGAGGAGAATGGGTCAAAGGAAAAGAGTAGGAACTTACAAGTTTGAAGTGGTGCGAGTTTCTAAGGTTTTCTGCAGAGAAAATATGATTACTGATGTTTTGATGGGATTAGCCTCTGAAGAATTAAATGAAGGCGCAGGTTCCCGAAGCGTCACAACGTGCGGAAAACGGGCTCGAAATTACATTTGTCCCGCCCAAATTTTCATGAAGTAACAAGGGTCGTTGGATGCTCATCTCACCGTTGAACATGGGGGACAAGATGTAACTTACGGTAATAAATGCGAACGTTTTTTAAATTGAAACTGCCAAGTGGCATCGACTGGAACGCGAAACGATCTCCACACGCGTGGTTATTTACAAAACGTGTGGGGGAAGTTCTCGTCAGATCAAAACCCTTTTTTTCTCCTCGGATGTTGAAAAATAGAGTTTTGAGGGGCTATTGTGGGGAGTAAAAGGACCCAAGTGGGCATTTGGGCCTTTGGGCTCTAGCAAGGAGGGCCGATCTGCTCTTGAGCTAAGAAGTGATTAGTATTACGAATCGGCCCATACGCCGAGAGTCCGAGGATACAGCCGAGGGCGAGTTTCTCCTCGGACAAATCCAAGAGAACTTGGAGATTCACTACTAAAGGCGAGACAGAATTCTGGAAGGACTGTTGGTTAAAAGGGGAAAACCCTGAACCTTCTAGAGGCACCAGTGTTATAGAAAATATCAAGAGCAAAGGCTGCCACCTCCACATTAAAGACTCTGCACCTACCTCCTTGGTCGTATTAATGGGGAAGTGACCCCTGAACAGTATGGCTGAAACTTCTAGTCACTGTTCAAAAAAGCATCAGGGAAAGAAGTATTTAAAGGGGTGAAGGCCAACAAGAAGAGGGCAGTCTGTAACGAAGAAAGAAATTAAGAATTGTAATCTTTAAGAAAGAAAGAGAAATAATACAAGGAAAGTCCTCGGCTTACGTCCGAGGAGGTCTATTTGCAATTGTCGTTTATCATTTACAAGTGTTTGTAACTTTTAGCCTGTTATCAAGTCCTCAGTACCTCTAACCTAGATTTCAAGCCCACACTCTACAAATTTCATTGTTTAAGACTCATTGGGCCTGAGCCCGTAGTTGTCTTTGGGTCCAGGTGTAAGTGTACAATTGCACCTGGACCCAATTGTACACTTACACTCTTAACCACCTATTAAAAACAATTAAACATATATTATGCTAAAATGGTGTTTTCGTTCTTAAAGTTTGAATGGCATTCAATTTTTGTTCCTAAATCCTAAGCTTTGAAAAAAAAAAAAAACGTTTTTTTTCCCATAATCATTGAAACCGTTATACTTTTTGTCCTTGAACTTTTTAAAAAATAATAAATAAATTCTTTTGAGCCACTTACCTTAATCTTTAAGGAAAATTAAAAGAGGTAAATGAAGGTGTCGCCATAAAACCTAATAGCCATCTGGTCCAATGCCATTTCACCTATATGTTTTGTTGGAAATGTAGTGGTCATATCCCCTCAACTTTTACTCAGGAAAAAAAATAAATTTAAATAGAATCTCATTATTAAAATTATAATTAGCCCCTCAAATATTTATTAATGTTATATCACTCAATATATTGTTATTATCAAAAAAATATGTTAGATTAAATTTTAACAAATTTTATATTAATCAGAAGTAAAACATTCCTCTTCTATAGCCTAAAAAAAAATGACCGCCGTCGTCTATGAAGAATAGGTGTGCCAATCTCAACTCTCTTCTTTTCCTCAAAAAATAAAATAAAATAAAATCTCAACACTCCTCTGCATATTATGACCCCCCGCCCCTATATTTTTAGTTCTCATTCTCCCAATATCAACACAGTTGCAACAAAATAAATAAATACAGTTGCAACATAGAGAGGTACATGAAAAAAAATATTAATTGGTTAGGTCAGTCCAATTGGGGAGCTTTGGCAGTACCATTGCTGAAATCACTTTTTGTCTCTCTCCTTTCTGTCACATCATTTCTTTCTCCTAATGTAGAGCACAATTTACTATTTCATTATTGTAATTTATTATTTTTGGTATTTTAGGATCTTCTTCCATAACAAATTACATAAAATACCAAAAATAATAAATTACATAAAATCTCTATATTTTGGTATTTTCTTGATTTTAGGATATTCTTCCATAACAATATCTTTATTAATTTCTTCAAAACTATCTATATTTTGTTCTTTGACTTCTACATAATCTTCAAGAACAATAATTTCTTCAACATGCACTTCTTCCTCTAATGGTGGAATATATTGTTGGATATTTTTATAAAAAAAATATCATATTTATTTTAATACTCATTTATGTGAATTGAAGAAATCAATTATCCCTTAACGTCAGATACGTTAATTGTTTAATTTTGAAAATTCAAATATAATTCAAAATTTGAATAATTATTGTCAATGGCTTTAATTAGGAAATCTCTGAAAATAAATGTGAATTTTAATACCATATATTGTCAGCTTTTAGTGTACTTTCTATTCTAAACATTTTGTATTCAAACGTTCTTATTTAAATATGACATAATAATGTTATATATGTAAGAATCTTCAGCACTTAAATGTATAACTATTGCTAAATTGTTTTATGATTAATAAGTTACTATATATACACAAATATTTACTAATTGACTTAATGAAAAGTGGTCAAACAGCTAGCAAATTTTTTGAGAGTAAACGGCTGTACAAACAGCTAGTATTTTCTGTAACATATATTTAGGAATAAAGCTTTTGAAAAGGCATGGTAATAATGGGTATTAAATGCATGGCATTATGATACTTTCCTTTAGTTCTCAACGTACAAGCTTTAGCTAAGGACAAGTTATAGGTCCGGCTATATATATATATATAATATATATATATATATATATATATAATATATATATATATATATATATATATATATTATGGAAAGAAATAAGGATTAAGAGATACATTTTTTATTTTTGAATTACAAAACTGCAAACTTTTCAAAAACAATTTTTTTTCTAAACACTTACCATTTTTTGCTTCTTACTACTCACAAAAAATATTTTATCTTTTACAAAAATTTTCTGGGAAAAGAAAGTACTATAGAGAGCTTATATTCTACGAGTAGTGTAAGCTCACAAGGATAATCAGCAAAGGTAGCTGGGCTGTTGTATCCTGGTGACAACGTGTAGAAACTATTTGTCTAACTACATCGGATATACAGTAGACGGCACGATTTGTCTCAAGACAGTGACTTGGTCCACGCCTCATCTCCGCCACCTCTTTTTTGGTAAAATCAAATTGTGTAATTTTCAAGGAAAACTCAGGTATTATCTCTCTTTTATTTCCAACATATATGGCTCTTTAAAATAATTCAAGTATGAAAGTTTTGGCCAATAATAATCTTGTTTTGTATATGACAAAAGTTCATCACAATCCAAAGGATAAAAGTCGATAGCAAGCATCTTTTTCATCTTTGGCCGGGAACGAGTTTTGTCTTCACCTTGTTGGATTCTATTAGATAGTAATTGTTCCCACCAACGTAAGGCATATCCACAAAGTTTATACAAAGCAAGTTTGACTTTTCTCTCATCACAAATATTCTCATGGTCAAATAAATCCTCTAGATCCAATAACCAATCAAGAAAATCTTTTTTATAAAAATAACCATTAAAACTTGCAATTCGTCTATAAGGTCCATATGAAATTTGTTTACCAATAGGTTGCCTATGAGTTATATCTTCGCGACAGTTATTTCTATTGTTTCCATGTTCCAATGACAGCATCTTAGCAAAGAAATTTGTGAATGCTAGCTTTACTTCACATAATACTTGCTAAGTTTTCTGTCACCGAAATTGCTACAGTCTCATATGTCAGCTACCAAACCAAAATAAGTCAAGACTCTGATACCAACTGATGTCATGAAAGCCAGAAAAAAAAAACACACACACACACACACACAATGCTCTCTTTAATGGACAAAAATTAAACTGTTAATTTTTGGGTTGTTAACCTCAAATCCACGATTCATTGAATCTACAAAGTGATAAACTGGAATCCATCAGAGAAAGAATTTGACAAAAGTCTGTATTTTATTAATAATAGTCTATAAAAAATGTTTACAAACCTAGAGACCTATTTAAGGATTCCGTAAAACTTGACAGACAAGAAAAATATGTGAAACATACTTTTCAACAGTTGCAAGCATTATAGTTATTAAACCCGCTCGAACATTGACCGACTTATGAGCTGAGTCACTAGGTTACCGGTTTAACTAGTGAAACATTAGTCAAACCGCAAGGTCAAATAAAAAAAAATTATATATGTATGTTTTTTTTTTTAAAAAGAATATATGTACTTATATATACACAAACACATACATATACAAAAAAAGTTTGAGAAATCATAATATAAAATTTTAAATTAGAAAATAGACAAATAGCTAAATTAAACTAATCATCATAATTCACAATTAAGGCTTCACAATAATATAGTAGTCTTTTGATGAAATAGAAGTCTAGGAGGTAGGCTTACAAACAAAGAAGTGCATTTGCATGATAATTATAATAAAAATTAGGTTCTCTCCTCTTTATATTATCATATTATAATTCATTAAACAGGAAAGAAGTCAATAAAGTGGACTTATATATGTAATTTTACAAATTTCACAAACCCGACCAAGTAATAAAAACTCATCTAGCTTACATAGTTCGCCACAAACCTGTCAAATTTATTTAACTGGACTTGACTTGGTCTTGTGCACAAATAGTCTATTTAAACAATAAAACTGGTTTAAGTGACAAGTCACCGGTTTTCAGTCCGGGTTTAATTTTTTTTTGTTGAGAGAGTTTCAATCTATAACATCCGCTCTTGATGATAGTTTTTTATCATCAGACCAAGACACCAATCAGTTTTTGGTGTAGGCGGTGATTGAACCTCAGATCTTTTAACACTATTAGAGATTTTACCAATTGAACTATCTAGAGCCCACTCGGTTCAGGGTTAAGAACTATGCATTTATTATACTTTGAAAGGAATAAGTTAGAATTTTTGTTGTTCTTTTTTTGAGAAACCAAAACATTCTAATAAACACCTGGTGTGAATTCAACCTACACCGGCACAACCTCATGAATATTATCCTAATCCATGTACGAATCCAAAAAAAAAATTCAAAGACCTCTCTCAAAGTTTCAGGGGGTCCATCATATTTGTCATGGCACAAATTGTTTTACTTGTCCAAATGAATTATAGCATTGAACATAACGAATCTTACATGAGACAATTCCAAGATGTCATTTCCTTTCGAAATCAGATTGTTTTTTTCACAACAACGGCCCACACTCATAAAACAATGTCCGCGTTTCGCACTACCCGCTTAACACAAAACGCTCTAAAAGGAATGAAATTCTCGGTGTATTCATAGCATCTTCAAAGCAAAAGGGCAAAGGAAAAAAAAATGGTTGGTGGTTTACTTGGCCCCTAGTCACATACAAAGTTTTTATTTTTTATTTTTCGTTGCACAACATGATAATTATTAATCAATTTTTTAAGAAAAACGTATGTATCCAAAAGAAATTTTTTAGACTGACCAAAAAAAAAAAAAAGATTTATAGAATCGTTTGACGCCACAACAATTTTTATACAATGATTTTTTTTTTCAATATTATGATTTTTTACTTTTAATTTTTTAACTAATTAAATAATTTGTTAAGATTTTGCATATGATTATGGCAATGGATCAATATTTAAAGGTACTATATAATGCATAAAATCTAAACACCTCCGAACTTTAAAGGTAAAATCTAAATTATGAAACATCAGGATATAAAATCCAAATATCTCAAAACTTCATGAGGTAAAATTCAGATTCTAAAACTTTAGGGTATAAAATCTAAACACTCTAAAACTTTAGAGGTGTAATTTACAATTTACCCTACATATAATTGACATAAAGTTAGAGTATAATTGGAAGAAAAATGTGCATTTAAAATTTAAAGGTCCTTGTTATCAAAATATAATGCAACTATCTAAATTTTTATACTTTAGGAGTTACCCAAAACTTAAAGACTGTAATTTGAAATTTAGCTCGATTATAAATATATATATTAAAATAATGATGTATAAAAAGATGGATTTTCAAAAACTTATGTGTCAACATTAGAAGAAAAGAGAAAGAGTATGAGAAAGAAATTCTTATTTTAATTGAAGTGATAATATATATATATATATATATATATATATATTTAAAGATTTCAGCTACAGTAGGATGTCAAAGATGACATTCTACTATAGCTAAGATGTTAAAACTTTTAAGTATAGCAACCTTAATGTAGTGTGCTTTTTTAGAATCAGATGTTAAAAAATAGCATATTTAACATTTGAAACATTTGATGAGAATGTTTTTAATACTAGTACTCTTAGCCATCTTATAAATTTACTCTCCAAATAAGTCAATCACTCAATACATTATAATACAAATATTCTTTTTTTCTATTACTATAATTTCAAATTGATTTAGAGTTCAAGTGATAACTCAATGATATATAATATATATAATTGAATTGATTCATTGCATTTATCATATGCAAAAAATCCTAACAAACCATTTAGCCAAAAGAATTAAAATTATAAATTATATTATTGACAAAAATCATATTATAAAAATGGTTACAACATCAAAAAATTCAATAAATATTTTTGTGCATCCCTCTAAAATAAATATCAAGTTGTGCAACATGCACATTATAAAAAATGAAAAGAAAAAAAAAGAAGAAAGAAATCTTTGTATGTGCCAGCATTATCATACATTTCTTTGGGATAATTTTTTTTTCCCTATTGCATTGAAGATGCCATGATTAGTTTTTTATTTATTTATTTATTTACATAAGACAGGATTTCAACTTGTCATGTCTGTTTTATGTTAAATGTATTTATAATTATCATAAACCAATAGAATTTTAATGAAAGCAGAAATTGAACCTAATTTGCTGACATTAAAGTTTCATTTAATTTTCTGCGTGTGGGGGCCATTGTGTCCTTGACATAACTAGCTGTATTCACCCACTATTAATTTGTTTTTATGAGCAGTTGTCCTCAAGTGTCCATCTATAACATCACCGTAGGCATTTGTCGAAAGTTACAGGCGTTCAAATCTTAACAGCTCTCACATGTTAAGCGGGGACCAGCCAGCTCACATCTTGGCTGGCAAAAGAAACATACAGTATCAAATGCTTTTGCAAAAGCTATATCAACTTATTTTGAAATCTCTAATATATATATCTTGAAAGCAATAATTCAACGTGGACTAGTAATAGACTTTGTGAGTCTGTCACGCAACAAATTGGATTAATCCTATAAAAAATAACAAATAGATTAATTGTAGAAACTGATTTGGTCGAAAAAATCACCAATAAGTTGCAAGCACTTTTCAATTCGAGTTAACACCTGCAAAGAGAAAACAAAGAGACCTAGAAGAGAGCACCGGTGTGGTGCCGGCCAAAAACTCTCCGAATGTCAAGTTAGAATTTCTTTACAACCCTAGAGTGCCAGAGTTGAGTCAAATGTGCATACCTCAAGTTATGGGGGTTTTGATGTATTTATAAGGGCGTGGATTTGACTTCCATACCTTGATTACCAAGTTCTTTCCTTTTATGATTAAAACTCTTTCTCTTCTTGTACCTTCAAGAATTCTTTTCCTTATAAAATTCCTCCAATTAAGGCTAACGTGTAGTGCAAGAATTCTTCATATTTATGTTGGCGTGAATTACACTCAAGGCCACGTCAGCCCTAATCACATAGTGTGATTTGAGGTAGCCTGAAGAATGACGGGAGAAATTATACGCATGAATTCTACTCGTCCGTCCACTACGCATCCGTCCTCCTTGGTCATATAACCCGTCACCCTATCGTAATCATTTTAACCATACCGTCATGTTGGTTTTATCCCCTATCAGTTGCCCCCTCATTCCATGATACCGTCATCTCTACCAAGTAGTTTTCATGGAATGACGGTTAGAGTTTCTGACGGAAAGGCTGGAATGCTGCCAAAAATGCTCAAGGACACGTGGGGGGATTTTACTGGTTGTTTGCTGGAATTAATGCGTCCCTTCGTTTACCGCGCTATTCCCCCTATATATATCACCCACAGTATTCACTTTTACACTTTTTAGAAATTTTTCTGCTGTTCAGAGCACAACCGTCGACCTTATTCAAAGAGTAACCGTCTCCTTTGGGAAACCGGGAAACAACGTGCCGATAACTTCTACGTCGTGTTTTTCTCGCTGTCTGCTTGTAAGTTATTCTTATCCAATGTTTTGTTCCCTATTTTTCTTGTTGGTCCCATCGTCGGTATAAATCTAGAGCCTTAGGCTTCCTTTACCCGTCATATGTAGGTGTCAGATGTCTAGTGAGGCGTCAAATAGTCAGTCTTATGCCCGCGAGGGAGCGGGTTACAAAGAGGTGTTCCTGTCAGGTCAAGCAGACCAAGACACCTCCAGCAGGGAGAGGGAACCGTCAGCTAGCTCTCCTTCCCATGAGGAAGATGAAGGGCAGGATGGGGACAGGTCAGAGTATGACTTGACCAACAACCTAAATGGTGTCAACCCACCAGTCCAATCCGTCATAGGTCCTGACGTCTTCAGGGAGTTCGTCCTGCTCCCTCTGTGGACGATGAACGACTTTGTGTCAACCATCAAGCCAGCGCACTTCAACACGCTGAGGCAAAAGTACCAAATACCCGACACCATATCCATCTGTCTACCATTCAAATCAGAAAAATGCTATTAATATGGTCTTGAAGATGTCGGGGTCTACGAGTAAATGCTTAAAGCTGGTCTCCGTTTTCCCCTGAATGCATTGCACCGTCGCCTCCTCCAATAACTGGGTCTGGCCGTCACCCAGATATCTCCGAACGCATGGAGGGTTTTCCTGAGCGTCGAGGTATTGTACGGTGTGATGTCCGACGGAGCTAGACGGTTAACGGTGGAGGAATTTTTCCATTGCTACCGTCCGTCTGAAATTACAAAGTCAAGGGGCATGTACAGCTTTGTGCCGAGGAGTCCGGTACTTAGGCTAATGTCCGAGACCCCGGACTCCAACTGTAACTGGAAGGGTCATTACTTCTTCCTTCGAGGAGATAATTGAATGTGTCGTCCAGGTGATGACGACTACATGCCGGTAGATAAAACGTGGGGGATAATGCCCCCGTCTGGTACGAGTCTGTCTACTCATCAACCGTCACCCGTTTTTATGGGTTTACTCTTAATTTAACCCTTTTTTTTTTTAACAGCGAGGGACCGTCCACCTATTTCAACCGAACAGTTTGGCTTTCTGGAGAAAATTTTTCAAAAGACTAAGTTGTCTGAAAGGACCTGGTCGAAGCTCGTCACATTGGATATGTTACACTGGTACTGTGACGGTCCTAAACCTACATCCGTCGCCCGTCGATACGACGCAGGTGTACGTAAATGTAAGTTCTGGAATCCTTCCGTTGATATTCTTTCTTTATGTAGCCTCTTTCTTAACCGTCTTCTTTTGTAGAAATGGACGACGCCAGGAGACGGGCTATGATCAAACAGGTGGCCAAAAAGAAACAAGGGGGCGACGGTTCAAAGATGGATCCATCACAGGCGGCCCCTAAAAGACCATCCTCTGGCAGATGGGACCGTCACGTTAAAAAGCAGAAACTCGTGACGGGTCTACCTGCCAGCCAGGGGTCCGGCATGGTAAAACAGCCTCCCAAGCTTGGGATTGGCAAGGGTAAGGGCCTGATGACCAACCCGGACCCCGTGAAGGAGAAGCCCCCGTCCTTCTTCGTGAAGACCCCCAATACACTCTCCGTTGTATTGGTTCCATTATAACCGATGATGACTATGAAGACCTTGGAAATCATGCCACCGAGGCCATGGGTGAGACTTGTCTGTTCAGCTTAACTCAGGTTAGTGTCCGTCATAGGCACATTCCGTCATTTTAAATCCGTCTTGTTCCTTTCTGCCTTGAACTTATTTCTATCCAACTTGTGGCAAGGTGTGTTAATGGCCAAGGGCTTGTCAGATCGTTGCTTGGCCCAGGAGAGAGCCCTCAAACGAGTATGCGCAAAGGCAAAGGCGACGGCTGAAGAATTGGACGAGTTGAAATTATGGAGGATCCGTCATAAGTAGAAGCTGACGCTCTCCAAGCAGGCTCAGGAGAACTTAGAAAAAGAGGTGGAGCTGCTCAGGAAGACGGTGAAAGCTCATGACGATAATATTCGTCAAGCCAAAATTGATGCCGTCAGAGAGTATCGTGACTCCGACGCACTTCTGATGGAGCTCGGTTCTTCTTTTAGCGACGGGTTCGATGACTGCATCCGTCAGGTGAAGGCATCATTCCCTGACCTGGACTTAGCTCACATCACTATAGATGCCGAGGCCCAAATCCCTGCTCACCTCGTCGACTCTGAGGGGACGAAGGAACTCTTTGGTGAGGTTCCAGGTGATGACGGGGTCGCTAAAGCCGCAGAAGAAACTACCGTCGTTGATTCTCACCAGCCGTTGCCTGAAGGCCTTGAAGAAACCGTCACAGTCCAAGACTGATACAAATTGTAGTGATAGGGAACAATTATTTTTTTTGTCTTTTGTTTAACTCTTTTTGGCTAAGTATTAGACTTTTTATTATTGAACTCTACTGTATCAGTTATACCTCTTGGGTAACCCGTCCATATTTGGACCTAACGTTTTGTACTATGCATGATCCCTTCAGCATATTTTGGACTATCCGTCCACTTTTATTGAATTTCGCTTTTCTATTCGCCCTATTTATGCAGCTCTTAGTTGATCCGTCCAATGTACTTAATGCATTTCTATCTGCTTTGGATGATCCGTCCGCTGTATGGACAGAAAGTTTTTGTCCCGTTGTATGATCCGTCCACTTTACGGACTTGTAGATTTTCATCTTTTGAAGGGTCCATCCATTTTATGGACTGGTAGAATTTCATCCTTTGGATGATCCGTCCACTTTGTAGACTTGTAGAGTTTCATCCTTTGGATGATCCGTCCACTTTGTGGACTTGTAGAATTCTCATCCTTTGGATGATCCGTCCACTTTGCGGACTTGTACAGTTTCATCCTTTGGATAATCCATCCACTTTGTGGACTTGTAGAATTCTCATCCTTTGGATGATCCGTCATCTTTGCAGACTTGTAGAATTTTCATCCTTTGGATGATCCGTCCACTTTGTGGACTTGTAGAATTTTTATCCTTTGGATGATCCGTCCTCTTTGTGGACTTGTAGAATTTTCAACACCATGCATTTCATATTTTCTAAATAAAAATTTCTCTCATTATATCAGTTCGAAAGACCATATTGTTAATGGAAAAGAAAACTTAGGTTCTAATAAGTAAAAACTATAACTGTTTAAATTTAAACTGAAAATAAGGCGGTAGACATTGTCTTATGCCTGCTGCGCTACTAGTAGTACTTCTTCAGGTACTCCATGTTCCATGGATGGCCCAGTTTCCTTCCGTCTATCGTCTCCAAGTAGTACGTTCCTTTCCTATGCCATGAGATAATTCTGTACGGGCCTTCCCAGTTAGGACCCAGCTTTCCCAGGGATGCATCCTTCGTCGCACCAAGCACTCTTCATAATACCAGATCTCCCACCTGGAAGTCCCGGTGCCGGACCTTGGAGTTGTAGTGTTTTGCCATCATGTCTTGGTATCGTGCCAGTCTCTATGCTGCTGCTGCCCTGACCTCATCTACAAGGTCAAGTTCTAAACGCAATGCTTCATTATTCTTGCTCTCGTCATAGCTTTTCACGCGGTAGCTCGTTAATCCCACTTCTGCCGGTATGAGGGCCTCAGTACCATACGCCAATCGAAACGGTGTCTCTCTTATTGGCGTTCTTGCCGTTGTTCTGTACGCCCATAGGACACTTGGTAGTTCATCCGGCCATATGCCCTTTGCCCCCTCGAGCCGAGTCTTGATAATCTTTAACAAGGACCGGTTCGTGACTTCAACTTGTCCGTTGGCCTGTGGATGGGCGGGTGACGAGTAGTGATTTTTGATGCCCAGCTAAGAACAAAAGTCCCGGAATGCATCGTTGTCGAATTGCTTTCCGTTGTCTGAAACGAGTACTCTTGGAATCCCATATCTGCAAATAATACTTCTCCAATACTAGCCATGAATGGCTATGAAAGGATAGATACTGGCAGACTTCATTGCAGAATTCACTACAATTGAGGAGCAGGGGGCAGAAGAGACGCCCGCATGGAGAATTCACACGGACGGATCTTCCAACAAGCATGCGGGAGGAATCAGAGTCGTACTCCACAACTGCAATTCTCCCCCATAAATTACTTTGAAAACCCATAAAAATTCTCAACAAAATACAATCCACATTCACCCTTTCATCTTTAACCTCAAGCCAAAAGCCAAAACTCCTCTAGCACACCATGACAAAACTCATCTTCAACCTCAAGCCAAAAGCCAAAACCCATAGCAACCATGGCAATCGAAACCCACTAGCACACCAAACATAACCCAAGACCACCAACGTGACCCACCACCCACAGCCAAGACCATTAGACCACCACACAAAATGCAACCTACGACCCACGGCGTCACCCATTAACCTAACCATCACATCCTAATCAACGACCCACCACCATTGCAACAACCCACAACCAGATCAAAACCCACCAACCCAACCAGCACAAACCAATCTGAGAAAAGGAGAAAGGAATGAGAGAGAGAGAGAGAGAGAGAGAGAGAAGTCTATGATAAAAGAGAAAGGGACAAGAAAGAGAAGGAGCATATTTAGCAAAAAAAGAAAAAGAGAGAAGTGGTGGCTCCAGGAAATATTTTCCCAGGCGGTCATTAAAAAACTTAAATTATAAAAAATCTAATAAAAAGAGAACTTCATATATTGATTATGAAAAAAACACGCAAATACCTACAGTCTTACTATTTCCTTCTATGAATTTTCATATTTTGAAATTATTACATGATAGTCTCATTATCAATGTTACAAGCTACATCTCTTTCAAAATTTTAGTTAAAATTTTTTTCTTGGCCCTTTTTTTTTTTTATAAGGACCTAAGATATTGTTAAGGGAACCAAAGTTTGGCTACAAATTTAGTTGTAGCCTAAGGCTATAACTTTCACTAAACAAATTAACATGGCTACATATTTTGAAAATATAACCGCTGAATTGTATTTTCTTTATGTTCTTAAAACACATGTCAAATTTTATGTCAATCAGATGTTATTTATTATTTGATCTATAAACTTATTTTTTATGTATAATTTTAGATTACAAAAACTCAAAATTCAAACATTTAATTGATGACATAGTTATTGATCTTTGATCTTCTTGAAATTTTGCAAGTATGAAAGATATAATAAGAAAATGTAATTCAAATGTGGATTCATCAAAATTCACATCCAATAAAAAAATATTCAGTGGAGTTGTAGCCTTATTCTACAACCAAGTTTATTGCCAAACTTTGTCAAAAGTTTAATTATGTTAGGCCTGCAAAAATTTAGAGCAGTTGCAAATTTTTTTTAAGGATAAAAAAAACATAAATTTTTTTAAAATTTATATATAATAATAATTATTTTTCACAAGTCAATGTGGTCACAAGACCACCCTAGACCCAATGTGGAGCCACCCTAAAGAGAATTCGTTGAGATGGAGCAAAGAGGGAAGAGAAAGAGAGTGAGCAAGAAGAATGAGAGGAATAAAATACATTATTTGTGTATAACTTTCAACTACAATAAACTGCTAAAGATGGCAGTTCACTATAGTTGAGTGTTAAAAAATTTTAAGTATACCACCTTTGATGTTGTGGGTATTTTTAGTGTGTTAGGTGCTAAAATAGCTACCACTGCTGTGAATGCTCTTATTTAGTTATTTTCACTAAAAAACTATTTTAGCTCTCCAACAACCAAAATGCATGCTTTATTGGAGTTATTATATTTAATTTTTTTAGCAACTTGCTACAGTAGACTGCTATCTTTGACAACTACTATAACAACGAGTTAAAATTAAAAATAAATTTTTTAATCACTCACTTCTCTCTCTCTCTCTCTCTCTCTCTCTCTCTCTCTCTCTCCTCTTATAGATATCAGCGTTGCTTCAGCGGAAGTGGTCCAATTTTCCAATTGCTAGGCTTCATGGGTAGTTCAATCTAGTGGATTTTTTGATTTGTTGGTGGTTTTTTGGTTTTTGCTGGTGGTGATTGACGAAATCTGGGAAATTTGATTTGGTTTTTTTCAGGTGTATATTCATATGTGTTTTTTTTTTTATATGGATGTGGGTTTTGGTGGTTGTGTTTCCGTGGTGGTAGTGGTTGATTTTGGGTCATGAGTGGCTATGGGTTAAAGAGAGGGATAAGAGAAAGAGAGAAAGAGAGAAATTAATAAATAAATGAAGTGTTTAACTGTGCTGTGAAAAATAAAAGTATTGATGTAGGGTGAGTTATGAAATGGTGAGTTAAAATAAATAGAATAGTTTTTTTTTAGTGCTAAGAGCTAAATTTTTTAACACCACCAATGTGAATGCTTTAAGTGGTGCTAAAAAAAATTAACTTTTAGCAATATAAAAAGTTACTTTATCTATTTTAACATCTTATTTTACTCTATTTTTTTACCACTTCATTTAAATATTTTTTATTCTTTTTTATTACTTTGTGCTATAATAATGAAAAGACGCCGATCTCCATGGAATCAACTAATTTTTTTTTCTCACTTTGTGCCAATCTACAGTAGATAGTTTGTACATATTTTTAACTTTACCACCACCAATATAGCATGTTTTTTAAGTGTTTTGGGCACTAATGTGAATACTAAGAGCAACCACATTCAGTCCATGGATAATCTTGCAAAATACAAAAAGCAGCTCTTTTTACACATTTTGACAAAAAAAACACCAACATCAGTGGGTGTGAAATTGTGCAAAATTGTGCATAAATATACAAGAGCTATAGTAGCCGTACATATATACACAGTTATTGTAGCTCTTCTATACATTATTTTAATAATTTCTAATTTCGCTCCTTTTTTTCTCTCTCTTCTCCTTCTGCAAAACCAACACCCTCATCATTTGCTTCTTCCTCTGATACACACACTCCCACAGACAAAATCAAAAATCAACCACAAACAACACAAAACCAAACATGCCCACACATGGACACACCAACGAAGACAGAGAGAGTGGATTGGCGTACTTGGATCAGAGTGCTTGGATCGGCATTCTTCTCGCCGTGCTTGAATCGGAGTTCTTCTTGCCATGCTTGGATCAGAGTTTTAGATCAGCGCTGTGCTTGGATCGAAGTTTCAGATGGAAATTTCAGATCGGCGTTTGAATTTCATATGGAAATTTCGGCTTGGATCAGTGTTTCAAAAGCATGTGCATAAAGAGAGAAGAAAAAACACATGTAGAGATAGGTGAAAGAACTATAATAAAAACTTTATCATATATATATATATATATATATATATCATCATAAGCATAAGGTTTGCTATCACAAAGTGGTCACAAGACCAACGGTACGAGAACTAAGTATATAAAAGATGAAGAAAATAAAAGATACATAAGTCTTCACTACATCCCTCAACACGTATAGACAATCCCCCTAACAAAAATCTCATATACTAACTCTCCCCTTAAATACATGACTACTCTCATATCCCAAAACTACTCCTCTGTTTTGTCACGAATGACAAAGGGCAAGTAACTCAAGCAGTCATCTCATCAACACTAGAAGAGCTAGCACCATCATCCTCATCACCATCGCCATCAGAGCCACCGTCGTCGTCCTCATCTTCAGAAGTCTCTGGAGAAGGAGTAGGAGACTCTACGAAACCCCCAAGTCGAGCCTATCACCATGCAATACAACCGACACGAATGTTCACCTGACACAAGTCATCGCTGAGAGTGTCAAGGCAAGCATCTATGCGCTAAAGCTATGCCATAATCGCCTTAAAGGTCACACCATCCACAGAAGAAGAAGGAGTAGATGAGGATGGAGTTGAAGAAGTTGGAGGTGTCATCGTCTCAGTCTATGGCCGCTTAGGTAAAAGCTGGGCCTCACTCCGTTTGACAGTCGCCTCATCAATGGCACACATGACAGGGAAAGGATCCAACACGGGAAAGGTGACAAAAAAATGGCGAAGGATCCTCGTGATAGCTGAAGGAAAGATGAGCTTATCATGGGTTGTTGTATCCTTATATACATCAATAAGGGAGGGGATGAAATGAGAAGGGAAGTCTATAGTAAGGTTCTCTAAGAGAGACAACAAAAATTGAGCACGAGGCTCTGTCATAGAGTTATAGTGAGACAAAGGATGGAGAATGAATGTCATCACCATGTTATGAAACCTCAGACCTTTAGCAAAGGCCGAGCAACGGGTGTTTTGATGACCACCCCAAAAAGGAGTCTCTCAAAATAGAGACATAAGCTCGTCTTTAAACATAGTCTTAAGACGATCACAACCGGGGCAGTTAGGATGTGCTACCCTCGGGACGTGGAGCACCTCAAATACAAGATCTGGAGTGACCAAAATATGTGTATCTCGAACGCGAGTAGAAAATTGAGGTACTTGATAATCGAATCTGTGCATATTGGAGTAAAACTCTTGTATGATCATGGAGGAACAAGTGATCGGGATGCCACAAAGTGCCTCCCAACCCTTACTGTAGATGACAGTGGGAAAGTCAATATCAAAAAAATTAGATAGAATGACTTGGCGTTCCGAATGAATGCCTTGTCGAGAAAAGTTCTCCGAGAAGTCCTTACGGGCTTTCTCATCACGGAACCGAAGATGAGAAGGGGTAGAATTAGAGGAAGATGCTCCAGAATGAAGAGGATTCCGGGACAGAGTGGATTTATGCTTAGGTACCATGATGCAGACTGAAAGGAGAGAGAAGGAGACAAGAAGAAAAGTACCAAACAGTTTAATATCAAAAGATAGAAACATGAAGGTTTGTATGCATAAAAAATGCATGAGCATGTGACATGCAACAATAAAAGTATTATGGGCTCAACCTAATCTAAACCTACCAACACACAAGTTTGCAACAAAGTAAACACACATCTATAATGCATGTGACATTGTTAAAATGCACTTTGATAAAAATGCATTATGATTTAAACTCATTTAAACAAAAACTCACCCCAAAAATTTGGCAAAAACCTCAACAATTTTGAAAAAACCCCAAAAAGTTTCAAAAAATCCCCAAAACTTAGGTAAAAATGAATGAATTGTATGATACTAAATGAAGAAAACTTGATTTGGGCCGAAGATCAAGTGGGGAATGTGAAGAGGTTGAGTTTAGGGTGTTTAAGAAAGGGAGAGACACTTTTCTATCAAGAGAGATCGGGGAGAAATGAGAAAGAATTCGCGCCGACCTTATATATAGACATATACGCAGCTCAATGGATCGAGAGGTGTCAAGAATTAAAAAGTGATAGAAGGAGCTATCAAGAGGTGTCCACAGCAAATAGACCTCAATGGATCGAGAAGCTATCGATGAGCTATCGAGGAGACAGATACTTTCTCGATGGATCGAGAAGCTGTTGAGAAGCTATTGAGACAAATTCTCAAAAACTTCGATGGATCGAAATTGCGATAGCAGCTGTCGAAAAAGGAAGCTCAAGAGGCTCGATAGATAGCCTAGTTGTCGAGAGGTATTGAGAAGCTGTCAAAATTGCTTAAAAACAGTTTTTCAAATGAGAGAAAACACAGAAATGAATGCAATCAAGCATGCTATTTAACCAAAGATCCAATCAACATTTTAAACTCTCAAAAACATCTCTCAACAAGAAAATGTCCAGCATATAGATCCAAAACACACAAAAACACACACACACACACACACACACAACAAGTCTAACCAATTTTATATTTCAAAGACAAGTTAAGACAGTTTAGTAAGCATACATTAACATAAGTATTCCTTGTGATGGCCAAATCACATTGTACCTGCACATGTATCAAGAGTAGTAAAAAATATTACGTGTTGTGTGTAAAAAATATTGCAAGATTGTATAAGTGTCTACATGTATGACGATTTGAGATATAAGCAAATCAATTTAACTCACACACGATCATAACTGCTTGATAGGGACTATCACATTTGAGGTACATCCTATAACTCTCACATCTCCTAGAAAACATGCTTGCAATCATATATAAAACATAATTATTCTTTTTGCTTTTATTTTTTTTTTTTTGCAAATTTTCTTTTAAGAATATCATGCATGGGCATATAAGAGAGGAAAAAGAAATACCCAATTATGTTAAGTTTTTGACATTGCACTTTTGCTATGTCAAAGCATACAGATGTGATTTCATGATTGGCGGGCAACAATGATGAGATGGTTATTTATGTCTTTCTCTTAGGATTTTCTAGTCTTACCCGTCAACAAGAGTAATACGAGTGTTAAGTACAAAAGATTACTTAATCGTACTCATCACAAACACGAGCCACAAAGCTCTCTTGCTTAGTTATACATAGAGATGCTCATCTAAGTTACAAGAAATACAAAGTTTAAAAAACTTTGTTTCAATGGCCATTCAAGGTACACAAGTACCAATGTACACAAACACACACTGTTTTTGTATTTTTCTGATTTTTCAATTTTTTATTTTATGAAAAACAAAATAAAGCAAAACTGAAATCAAACAAACAAAAACATGTTAATTAAAGCAATGTATAAAACAAGACTAACTCAAAACAAGAAAGCAAAACACACAAGTAATGCAAGCAAAAATAAAGAGGGAGAGAGAGAAAAGTGACAAAATCACTTTGAGCATTTTTCCTTCCACACCTTGGAAGAACCTTTCCTTTTAGTGAACCCTTGAACCGACGAAGTAGGGAGACGAATTGCAACCGCTCAAGTTCAAAAGGAACATGAGGGCTTTGAGTAGATCTCCAAGAGGAGTAAGAGAGGATGGAAACTGACTCTGGTTTCTCGATGAGATCATACTATTACTCTGTTGAGTGGCTAACCACTTATAGCAATTAAGTCGAGTATGTCAAGCTACTCCACAATGATGGCAGAGATGTTGTTTCTTCTGTTTAGGCTTTTGGGTATTGTCCTTCTTAGCCCTAGGGTTTTTGGTTTCTTTCTAAGCAAGCTTAGGGGTGCTCCTAAGATAGATTTACCCCTGTCTATATTCTCACTAGCTAAACTAGTTTTGATATCATTGTTCTCAGATTTAACATTATTAGCAGGTGGAGCAAAAATAGTAGTACTAGAAGAAGCAATATTAGGAGAAGAGAAATCATACCCTAAACCAGTTTGATCAGAAGCAGATTTCTGAAGGCTGAGCATCTCATCAAACTTTGCACTTGAAGTTCTCTCCAGCTGAGCTTTGACTTGGAATAGTTCTACCTCAGGCTTCTTGGTCTTCTCAACCAAGAAATTATTCTCAAACCTCAATTCTCCAATAGTCTATGGTAAGTCGTGATTAAAAGCTCAGTGTTGTATTTAGTCCTTAGCAAGGGACAATGACACTGTAGCCAGTCCTTAGCAAGGGACGATCCCAGAAAAGGAGAAAAGTGCACAATTGGTAGCCCCTTAGCAAGGGAGTATACCATTAAGGATCCAAAAAGGGAGCTCCTTAGTAAAGGAGTGCACCTTTAGGTTTCAAAGAAACCACCCTTAAGAAAATGGATGAAAAAGGGGTTCTAGTTCTAAAAGGGGATAGCACAACTATCAACAGGGTATAAACATTGACCACAAGGAAAGTCTAGGAAATTTTTTATTGGCAGAAATCACATTTTCTTCCCTACATTTTCAAGCGATTCTCACTTTGGTCGCTAGATTTTATTTTTACCGCTTTTAGTCTCTATCCTGAAAAACGCTTTGTGTTTTGATCCTTGCCATTACATCAATGATGGAAAATGCACACATGGCAAATGGCGGAATTAAAAAAATATTAAAATAATGTCCAAAATATTAAAAAAAGGTTGGCATTGGAATCAATAGGCTTATCGAACTTAGCGAGCTAGAGCTTCGCGTGCTCGATTCGACGTAACAACGGATTCTTATGTGACAAGCTCGAACCGACGGGCCGAGACATCAACAAGCCACCAAGCAATGAAATCGAATTGAGGTTCGGCTTGCCGAAAAGATCCGTGGCGTCATCGGTGACGTAATCGTAGGTCAAGCAGCATCCGCACACGTGAGTCCTCGTCAGCATCGTGGCTGTGAAATCTCCCTGAGACTTCACATTGAAGAGCAAGCTGAAGTAGAGCAGATTCAGAAGATCCTCCACAAGGCCTAGGTCAGATTCTTCACTCCAATTCTGCTCGTCGGAGGAGGAGGCAGTGGATTTGTAATTGTTGTTGTTGTTGTCATCGTGGTTATGGTTTTTAATGGTTTCGGTGTAGTCGGTGGTGGAATCGGAGAGGGAGAGGTGGAGGCACTGAGTGGAGAGAGAGCTCTTTGACAAGGGCTTGGGCGAGAGGCTGGCGGAGCTTGTCGAGCTCATCGATGAGAGCTAAGATGGCGAGTTTTGAGCGGAGGACTTCTTCTTGCTCCTTGTTGATCGGTTTGCCTTAAGCGATGGCTTCTTCCATCTGAGTTATGCGGTTGAGCTTTTTGCACAGTGCGTGGAGGCGGGATATTATTTTAATATTTTTTAATTCTGTCGTTATCTCAACCCCCCCCCCCCCCCTCTTTACTCCCCCTTACCGATACATTAGAGGGATCATTAGAGTAGAGATTCTTGGAAGACAACATTTATAAATTATATTGTGGAACTGAGGATTTTATTTTTATTTTTATTTTATGGTATTAAATATTGAACAGGAGAATTATTTTGAGGATATTTTATATTTGGTGGAATTAGAGCTCTGACAATTGTGATGAGATTTTAAGTTGCTGGTTTCATTTATTTAATATTTTTTATGGATTATTTAGATTAAATAGACTTTTATTATTTATGATTTTGGGGCGTTACAACTTCAACAATTGCTACTCTAATTTATGGAATGCAAGTTGCTTCTTTTGAGTTTCGGAATGTGTGCACAATTAATCCCTCAAGTTTAAAGCGAGCACAATTAGTCCCTTAAGTTTTAAAACTGAGTTGTATTGGTCATTTTACTAACTGTTGTTAACGGTGTTACTTACGTGACTAACAGAATAATAACGTGGCATTTTTTTTAATGATGTGGAATGTTTTTAATTAAAAAAAATTTAAAAAATAATTTCCGCGTTAGATGAAATTGAAACAGCATTGACCTGATTAAAAACAAATCTAATATTTGTTTAACTTAAGGCACGACGGAGAGAGAGAAGGGGAAGAGAGAGATTGACAGCCACAAGCCTAGCCGCTGGTGGACGCCAAACCCAAGCCTAGCCGCCGCCGGTGGAGACCAAAAAACTAATAAAATAAACATAAAACTATCTACCCTCTCTCCTTTCCCATGCCATTTCTCTATCTTTCTCAACCACCGTAGCTCTCTCTTCCTTTCATGGCCGAATCACCATGGCCAGAGCTTATAAGCACTGCTACTTTCCACCATGTGGATCTCTACCCCTCTCTCTCTATGCAAAACACAACAACTGAAACCCACACGATTCAAAACGCAAAAAGCAACAAGTCAACAACTAAAACCCAGCAAAATGCAACTAGCCACCACTAAACCACCCACTGCCACCATTGATACACCTGCCACCGCTGAACCAACACCCACAACCCGACCCAAGTACCCAACACCTAGACATGGCAATACGGGTCAGAATTTTATGACCCGACCCGACCCGACCCAAAAATACCTAACCCGAACCCGATTTTTTTAACCCGAAGCAAAAACAGGTTGACCCGTGACTCGACCTGATTTTTTTGCGGGTCAACCTAACCTAACCCGAATAACTCGTGACCCGACCCGTTAAAAAAAAATTGCTAAAAAAATATTTAAGCTACATCTTAATACTAGGTGTATAAAGCACAAAACACCAAAACTAATAACCAATATATTATAGATATAAAGTTATACAAGGCTGTCAAGACTTAAGACAACCATTTAAAAAAAAAAAAAAATCTCATTCAATACTAGGCCTAGCTGTAGTCGACCAATGTCCTCCTTTAAGTCTTGTTGGTCCCGTCATTGATGTGACCAATTTTAGTTTCTAAAGAGTTACTGTTCAATGGTGCATAAAAATAAGTCTTATGTTCATTAAAGCGCTAATTTGAATTGAGGGGTAGAGGAATAAAGTAGCGTTAGCTGAAAATTAGTAATTAAAAAAGTAAAGTAGCGTTAGCCTTAGGTTCTCCTCTTAACATTTAACCATGTGGCTACTTAACTAAAAAATACACTTTCATCCCATAAAAAATTAAAAAAATCCACATGGCAGAATCTTAAAGGGAGAACATAAGGAACAACACTTAAGTATTGTACCTAAGTCTTGCTCTTATTGATATGACCATTATAGTTTTCAAAGAGTTACTATTTCTTTTGTGGTACCTAAAAGGAGCTTTTATATTTATTTATTGTTAGCTTGAGTCAACTACATGATACACTCACAAATTCATTCAAAGGATTAAACGGCAATGCAATTTCATCAATTTATTACAAATTTTGTTTACATTCAAACCAATGTATAACTCAAACAATTTAGGAGACATGGACCAAATACTATAGATTGAAATTTTATTATATCTATTTAAAAAATAGAAACAATTTCAATGAAATTTTAGCTGTTTTTCATAGCCCTCTTCAAGCTTACTTGATCCCTTTTGATGTCAATAACTATAGTTTCCAAAGGTTAAAAGTCTTTTAGCTTAATTGACAACTTTTGATATTTTCAATAAAAATGTTCATGGCTCAAATCCCTAATATATATTTTAAAAAAAATTTAATCCACTTTCAAGAAATTTCAAAATGTTATTTATCCTTATCCCTTAGTATATCTCTAAGGGATAACTAAAAAATTTAGTAAAAATATTGGAATAAGTTTAGAAATACGATTTTTCCACAACTTGTTGAGGTGACAGCTTGTAAGTGATAGAAAATAAGTAATGTCAGTAATAAATGCATGGAAAAATGATCACTCACAACTTATCATTTCAATAAAGTATGAAAAATACTGTGAATGAAAGATATGTTTATACTCTATTTATACTCTATATGCATTTTGACAATAAACTATCAACATTGAAGACTTTTTCCTTCATGAATTTATGACTATAAATAATCTTTATCATGCTCAAAACTATCAGAATTTGAAGGATATTAACAAGTGGCATTAAGTGCAATTCATTTGTTTAATTAATTCTATTCATTCTCTCTAAACAGGTTGTCATTGATTTGTTTTTGTAATTGAAAAAAAAAAAAAAAAACTTGTTTGAAAAATATGGGTCAACCCGACCTAACCCGCAACCCATTTGACTCGCAACCCGATTGACCCGTTTAAAAATGACCCGTTTTGACCCGTGACTCGTTTGACCCACAAACCCAATTGACCTGACCCGAACCCGACCCGCCCCGCCCGTTTTGCCATGTCTACCAACACCCACCACCGAAGAAACAAGCCAACAACCACCACCGAAGCAAAACCCACCTCTGTTCATCGCCACTGAAACAACCCAACCACGACCCAGGAATTGAAACCCACGATCCACTAAAACAACCCATAACCCAAGAATTGAAACCCACGATCCACTAAAACAACCCAGGAATTGAAACCCACGGCCGCCATCGCCTTCAAGACTCCACCACACCAACCCCAGCCACAGCCACAACCCCCACGCAAAACACATCTGCAACCCATCCCACCACCATCATCACAAAACACACAAACCCACCACCACAGAAACCCATTACACAAATCCAATGCCAATCCGAAGAGAAGAGAAAGCAAGAGGAGATAATAAGAGAAAGAAAGAAGAGAAAAGGAAGAAGAGGGTCTAAAAGTGATGAAGAGAAGAGAGAGAGAGAGAGATTGACACAGAAGAGTGGGGGAGAGACAACAATATTTAGGCTAAGCTTGGGTTTGGTCTCCACCAGCGGCGGCTAGGGATTTGGTTTCCACCGTCGACCAGTGACTGTCAATCTCTCTCTTCCCCGTCTCTCTCTTCGTCATGCCTTAAGTTAAACAAATATGATATTTGTTTTTAATTAGGTCAATGCTTTTTCAATTTCATCCATGGAAATTATTTTTTTTTTTTTAAATTTAATTAAAAACATTCCACGTCATTAAAAAAAAATGCTAAGTCATTGTTCCGTTAGCCACGTAAGTAACACCGTTAACAGCAATTAGTAAAAGGACCAATACAACTCAATTTTAAAACTTAAGGGACTAATTGTGCTCGCTTCAAACTTAAGGGACCAATTGCGCACACAGGGTAAACTTCAGGGACCAATAATGCAGTTTCACCTCTTACTGGATATTGTGTTTTGTATCTAAGCTATCCAGCGATGAAAAAGAAAAGAAAATAAATTAAAGATTAAAAAAAATCATATTTTGTACTTTCCATTTTCCCGTTAATCTTTTCAGTTTTTTTCTTAAATGGATTTTTTTTAAAAATTAAAATGCTTAGGTGGCTATTTAAATATTTTATTATATATTATTATATTAGTCATGTGTGGACCAACAAGACAAACTGTTTGTCATATATGCATTTTCCGTTAGTAAGTTAACGGTAGGGATCGAATTGACTACAACTTAAAAAGAACAAGAACCAAATTGATTGCTACTAAAATATAGGGATCAAATTGACCATGAACCCAAAATGACTAAAATATAGGGATCAAATTGACCATGAACCCAAAATGTAAGGATCAAAATGGTATTTTCGTCTAATAATAATAATAGTAAGAAGTATTAGTTAAATCATTTACAGACTATAATAAGAATAATAATATAAAGGAAGGAAGGGAGGGAGGGAGGGAGGGAGGGGACAAACCTAGATGTTAACGTTAGTCCGTGACTGTTGAACAGTGGAAGAGGCCTAAATGGCTGAAAGTTTTCCCTTTTTATTGTTAGTCACGTGGGGCTCAAAAAATACCAGAACAGGTTGAAATCAATAATGCAGCAAGGTCTCTGATTTGAATACTTCGAATCTGTGTGGTTGTACTAAAATTCTCAATGGGAATAAAATACTATTTGTGTTGAGGTGCTCAATTCAACCATACGTTTGAATTTAATTTGAGAATCTACAGTATTTCACCTAAGTAATTGTACTTAAATTGTGCACTTTTTCTTTTTGCTTGTGCCACACTGAATTTGGCTTCTTTTTTTTTTTTTTTTTTTTCTTGCAGCACTGCTTGCATTTTGCTTCTTTTCATTCTGATAGATTCAATATTTGTAAACTTATAAGAAAGTCCTAGATAGTGTAGATGGTTGAACTCTTCTATTAGACCGTATGGTACCTTCTTGGTTTAGCGGAAGTCCACGTCCGCTTGGCACTTAGCGCTTGGTACAATTCCAACTGAAGGAAAGTGCTTAAATGCTTAAAGCCTTGTAAAAACGCCCAAGCTTCTTCAAGGTCTCATATCGTTTTCTTTTATGAAAATTGGGTGAAAATAGCCAAATATCACCCTTTTACAAACTTTGTGGCAATCTAGCACTGTTTTGAAAATATTTAGCAATTTATCACTTTTTTAGTACACAAGCTACATAAAATCGAGTTTTAAACAGTACTTGAGTTCACTAAACTTGAGTTCCTAGTGAGTTTGCCACCATGGCATTGGCTGAGTTGGAATTTTGGACTGTTGAATAATTATATACTTTACTAGAGGTCATATAGACTCGTACCTTTGGTGGAATAGATCACCAAGTGCTTGGATCTTGTCCTTTTACTTGCTTTACAAACTCCTCGCGATCTCCTTTGTGGAACACCTCCAAGTCGCAAGAGAGGCTACTAGAGGAAACAATTGATGGTGTCCCAGAGAGATGGCTTATTTTGAAAGAGCACTCAAAACTATACGTATGTTCTAAAAAACTGTGTCTATTATCTTTTTTTTCTAATTGAAATAGGAGTATTTTGAATACTAATAAAGATTCACTCACTATCAGATATATGTAATCCCCAAAAGATTTCATATGATAAATTTAAATTACTCCTCTATTGATATTGATAACTCATATCAATATCTATTAAGTTTAAATTATCCCACTATTGATATTGATAACTCATACCAATATCAGTTAGTTTAAATTTAAACTTACTTATCAGATAACTCATGTGGACGATCCATGGGCCATGGTTTATGGGTTGGGTCAAAACCAACCCAATTTCTAACATGGACATTAAAAAATGCCACCTAGTACTCTCGTTTAAGGAGCTCGGGTACTGTGTATGTAAATAACACATTACTCGAGTGCATGAAACTCGAGTTTACTTAACAAAGAACTCAAGTTTAGCACCATCAAGTTCCAGGTGGCATTTTTAATGTCAAAATTTTAGCTCAGCCAGCGCCACGTTGGCAAACTCACTAGAAACTCGAGTTCACTGAACTCGAGTACTGTTTAAAACTCGATTATATGAAACTCAAGTACTAAAAAAGTGGTAAATTGCTAAATATTTTTGAAACAATGCTAAATTGCCACAAAGTTTTAAGTTTATAAAAACGTGATATTTGACTATTTTCACCATGAAAATTAGATTTATTTTATTTTAGTTTTATAGTATTTTATGCATTGTCCGCCTCCAATCTGGAACAAAATCTTACAATTACAAATTAGCTTAATCACGGATAGTGTCATACAGTACAAAATGCATTTTGTTGCAACTGAAAAATGTTGGCATCGTTGGCTGAATCCCCGACTTCGGCACAAATATTTTGAATTTCTTATTGCAAGAGATTTGAACTTGTTGCAAAGAACACTTCCAATCTTTAATTTGAGAAAAGAGACCTAAATGTCTCACAGGCAACCAAAAGGTCCGAAACTGAAGAACTCATGCTCCATTGTCACGTCAATTTGTGTAAAATTGGAGCTATAAATGTTTTGATTTCACTATAATCTCTAAAACATGCGGTGCAGAAATTTAATTCACTTAGCAAATTGGCAACTTTCATAATGTTGTGCCTTGAAACCACTTAGTCATTTGAAATCTTGAACTTGTTTCAATTTTAAAAGAAAAAATAGGCACTCCTTTGCTTTTTGTACAAAGCCCATGAAGCTAATTGATGAAATAGAGTAACATGATCCTTTCCATTTTACTTAAAATGTAGAGTCCATTTCACAACTAAAATAATCATAGATGAGCACAATTTATAGAGTTTTTAAGAAATGGAACAAAATTACTGGAAATAAGGTGAATACTTTTTAGCACTGGAGGAAATCAAAGTACACAAATTTAAGAATATTTTTCTGAAGACATCCTAGCAAATTCACATGAAAATGATCAAAGGTCTAGACTAGTCACAATCATAATTGATATTTGTATATATTGCCCACAGGAAATATTTCCAATCAAATCTTAGTGCTGAAAATTGGAGTTACGGGGCACCATTGAAATGAAGTAAACAAAACATGTTGGCATAACATAAATTACCACTTTAGAAATTTTGACTGTGAGACGTTAATTTGGATTGTAGCAACCATCTCAGATCTTAAATCATGCCTGTAAATCAAACTATGTGACACAATTGCGGAGTACAGTATACTTCGAAGCTTAAAACATGTTGCACATGGTGTCCGAAAACCTATGGAACAGTTCACAAAGATTTTTAAAATAATCATTCATTAGAGGTCTAAATCTTATACCAAGAAGCATAAATATAAATAAATACAATGTCTATAAACCTCATTTACTCATCTTAACTTATTGAAAATAAATAAATAACTAAATTGAACAAACCTAGCAATCGGAGAGCACCTTCTGGTTCAAGAAACATATTAGTAATTACTGGTATTGACATTAGAGCCTAAGAATGATCTTAATCCTTCAAGGAACAAGACATGAGTACTCTTGAGCAAGCAGCCAGCTCCCTCTCTCTTTCAGGCAGCATTGTCTCAACATAGGACAATATAAAATTCTTGATGTAAAAAATAGAGTTAGCCAGCTCCTACCAGTGATAACAATAACAAAACCAAGAGCAGTGACATGTGATCCTTGATTCCTTGTCTAGAGTACGGAAGTGTCAAACCAAAAGTAGAAACCTGTCCCTTATAGAGAGGACTTCACATCTTCATGTCCACCAGCAATTCCAAAATCTCAAAGAGAGTGAGAGAGAGAGTCTTGTTAAACCCATCCACCTGCAGGTACTGCGTTTATTGCATCTCATGATGTAAATTGGATTTAATCTGGGCATATGATACATACAAAATTTCATTCCCTAACTCCTAACCCTCATCCCCTACCCCAACTTTTAACATTTTCTGAAATGCATAATGTTTTGCCTGTGGTAAATTCACTCTGGATAACTTTTGCATTCAAATGTCACAAAAATAAAATAAAACAAGACATAAGGGGCTGTAAGACTTGATGGTCAAGAAATACCGAGAACAAGAGCTTTTGCAATTTTAGATAATTAATTCATGAAGATGGAGATATTGAAAAATGTCAATCATAGAATAAGAGCATGGTTTTGAAGTGGAGAAGAGCATCATGAGTACTCTTTGTTGGTAGAATACCTATTAAGTTTAATGAAAAATTTAATAAGACTACTATAAGACCGGCTATGTATCAAATGTTAGGCTGTTAAGAAAAGAACATATTCTTAAAATTAGTGTCCCTGAAAGGAGGATGTCATTATAAAAAAATAAAAATGTGAATGCTGATATGGATAAGTAGAAAGGAACGATAGAATTTGAACTAGGATATTTGTTTAAAGATACGGGTGCCTTTATTTGTGAAAAGATGAGGGAGAGTCACTAAAGATGATTTGGAACGACAACTCCAGCTTTGAAAATTTGACAACAACTATTTCACCTGTATGCTCTTGTATGAGAATTAGAGGATTAAGCCTAGGACTAACTAGAAGAAATCTACAAGTGGATTTGATTCTAACAATCTCTTGCAATGTTATATCATTGCTTGAACAAGGAACTTTTAGTAATCTGTGGAAGTGTGGATACAAAACCCATCCACAGCCAAAGAGAGCATTTCCCAGTGGTGATCTGAAAAGGCCAAAATATTAGGCATGTTCATATGTTGCATAAAAAAAGAAAAAGGAATATTAGAATATTGGTTAAATAATTATATTTACCATTTCCTATCAGGTTTAGCTTTTGGTATAATCAATTATTTATCATGGTATCAAATCAAGTGGTCCTGAGTTCTAACCCAATGTTTTCTATATCTCATCCACCCCCCCCCTGTTTTTTTTTTTTTTTTAATGTCATACTCATTGCACAAAGCTCCTACTTTTGCAGGGTTTGGGAGAGGTTAGGTAGGCAACTTTACCCCCAATTTTTTTTTTATATATATTTTTAAAGAAGCTAATTCTCTGGCCTTGCACCTAGTTGAGTCCCACTTATTAAGGGGGAGTGTTGGTTAAATCATTAAATGAACAATTTCTTAACACCTTAAACTTTTGAGACAACTACTAACTTATCGAAAAAATAAAATGATTAGAGAGGTTAAAAAAAGAAGCAAAAGATTCAAATGATTTGAAATTTGTAAGGGCATTAATGCAGGGGTAGTCTAGCAGAAATCATGATGAAGTACCTGATGGATGAGCTTTGGAATGCTGCCACTGTTAATACTCTTTTAACGAGACTCTTCCTTTTGAATTTCCCAACCTCAATTCCCTCACTAAGGAAATGTCTCCTACAGAGTATATATTGAATTCAATAACTATGTGCAGAAGGAACAGAATTATAATTTCTGAATATTCCCTTGACATTTTAACAGAAAATAATGAAGTTCTACAAATTTCAAGATCATGGTTCAGGCTCGATTTTCCAGAAGGAAATGCTTTCCTTTTAGTCAATTTCAATGTGGAAAACAAGGTTCAGTAATTTTTTCCACTGTTCTTGGAAGTCCAGTCTTGAACAAAAGCAAACAACACATGCTACCGAGGCCTACCTCCCGACTCCAGCAATAACAAATCTTTGGAAACTTCTAGTATAATTCTTGAAAAAGATGAGGCAGTACAGCTGTTTGTAGAAATCTTAAAGAAAGAGGAGGTTAGAACACTTACCGGAAGTCTTGGTTGCAGTCCTGTAGAGGAAGGTTGAGCTGGTTGGCTGCAGTCACCCTGGAATTTGAAAGCAAGTAAATAATTTTCAAAATCACATGCTCAAATCTCACAGAGATATTTACAGCATATTATTGTTGGAAGCACTAAATGAAGAGCATGCAAAGAAATGCATATCAACCAGAATAACATGTAGAATGGTGCAGCACCCTTGAAAATAAAATGTAAAAGACAAGAAAAAAGTTTACAGGCAAATGCTGGTAGTGAGCAGAGAAAGCCACAACATTGACCAAAAGCCAAGGATTATCGATAGCCAATTGAATTCTTAATTCAATAGTAACCAAAAATCAAAGGCAGAACATACTACAAATTGCTTGAAATTTTGAATCCTTGCACATACACTTTATTTTGCAAAAGTTGTCAATCTGTATGCGATAGACATCAGCAATCTTGGGAGATACTTCCCTAGACTCCATACACCGTAGTCATAGTTTCTATTTGAATAGTGGTCAAATGATTTAATTCATCATTTCCTAACAACTTAAGCTTTTGAGACAAACAATAATTTATCATAGTAAGTTTGAATCATATCTCCACTCTACATCTCATTTAAAAGGTTAATAATCTCACATGTTGGGCCTCAATTATTAAGGGAGAACCTGAGCCCATGTGTGAGAGGGAGTGATAGAATAGTTAAATGATTAAATTGGTTTGCACCGTAACAATGCCTCTTGTGACTGGTCAATTAAAGGATTTTCTGCATATAGGAAAGAAAAAAGAGAGAGACATAATAATGAACAAGGTTTTATATTCACTAGCATACTATTTATCAACAAGTATCTTGTTGTTCCATATCAATTACATTTACTCATTAATCTCCTCACTAATTTATTGACGCACACACACACAAGGAAACAAATTACTGGAAATAACCAAAATACTCAATAAAATTGGAAAAGTACAAAAAAAAAAAGTATG
This sequence comes from Castanea mollissima, assembly GCA_014183005.1. Lineage (NCBI taxonomy): Eukaryota > Viridiplantae > Streptophyta > Magnoliopsida > Fagales > Fagaceae > Castanea > Castanea mollissima. Next base: position 2,925,415 of record JACAVU010000010.1, on the reverse strand, counting down.
AATTTAGGAATATTTCAGTAGACATTCAAGCAAACTCACATGAAAAATGATCAAGTTCTTGAGGTGTTACTAACTCATGAGCTGAAATTGTAGCGGTGAGGTACTGTAGTCTTCATTGTTCTTCAGACATCACTGGACATATGGCAGTCCAAAAACTGAGGCAAACAGAACATGCTGGCAGCACAGACATCATTGTTGCTTACTGGATGTAAATTTAGCTCTTCAGAAGTTTTGATCTCAAGAGGTTTATTTGGTTGGTAGCAACCATGTCGGATTTTAAACAGAGTTTATAATTGTTCCATTCATCAATGGGTTGATTTGAAGCAATTATCCCATATACAATTGTCAAAGGCTTCAACAATTTGCACATTTTTGGGTCTGGAAACCTACAGAAGAGTTGGCAAAGATTCAAATATTATTTATGATTACAGGTCCAAAGTTTATACCGGCAAACACAAACTCAATTGAACAAACCTAACAACTGCAAAGCATCTTTGGCTTTAAAAAGCGTATTAGAAGTTGCTGGTACTGGCAATGCCTTAACATTGGCCTTGATTTGTCATGGAACAAGCACCTGAGCAATCTTGGGCCAGTCTTCCCACCCTCTGCCTTTGGCACCAATGTCTCACCATAGGACAATTGATAATTCTTGGTAAACAGCCCTAACTGTCGAGGGCAGCAAGAGCAATCATGTGCTGAACCTTTTAATCTCTCTCAAAGTAGGAAGAAAAGAAAGAATCAAAAGCAGCAACCTGTCCACTGGAAAGGACTTCACATTCACCACAAATTCCCAAATCTCAAAGAGCGATAGTCCCTCTCCACACACAAGCAGTGTGTTTTAGTGGCTACGTAGGAAGTCATTGAAGCAGCATTAGCTTTCAATTTCCCCAGTGTCTACCTGAGATTATATAGCATGCCATATTGCCCAAGTCAAATCCCAATATTACTTATAAAGTCTAAACTTATAAAACAAATGTGCTAATCATCATATGCATGAGCTGGAAAATTGTTCTACCTTAGGTAATCATTCACTCAAACGTCTTTTTCTTGTACTTCAAAAATCCGAACTAGAAATGCGGTGAATGTATACTGAGGCAAAAACAGCTCCAGCAAGAATCAGCTTTACAGTGACTTGAAAAGATATCATGCATTAAGAAGTTCTTACACAATGCAAAAGAATCAGCAGCTAGAAGTGGCATGGAATTGACGTGGGCAGGTGGGGGTATGTGAGTCACTTGTTATTGACAACTGAAAGTGACACTGCAAGAGAAAGGGAAAAGAAATGAGCATATATCGCCATGTTGAAAATACCCTAGTTCATAAAATTTATGTTAACTGTAGCATGATCCAGTGCTTCCTTCTTCTTCTCTCTCTCTCCATTTAATTTCTTGAGATCCAAAGCCTCTTGTTAAACAACATTTAACAGCATCTCTTACTATATGTACCAAAATATTTTTTACTACTAGAAAGATTTACTTTGATATTTAAAAAAATTCTAACCTCATTTGGATGTTTTGAAGTTTTCTATAATTTCAATTTAAAAAACTAAAGTGAAACTTTTTTCTTTAAAAAAAGAGAACTGAAAAAATAAAATTAAAACTATGGTATCATGAAACATGGCACATAGAGGTAGCGAATAACTCATTTGATGCCTTTAAAAACATAAAGGATGTACCCTAAATATATTATAATAAATCCCAATTATAATTTTTTTTACAAAAATACATTATCATGAAAAAAACCAATAATACAAAAATTTATAGCTAATAGCCACTGATTACTTTGTTGATTTAAACTTCAGTCAAATAATTTGAAGAAAAATTCCCTTTCTTTTTTCTCTATACTTTAAACAAGTCGATTGCTAATTTGAGTTTGCTGTTGGTTGTAGGCCATTCTTTTTTTTTTTTACATGTTCTTTATGAATTAATGAAATTTCATAAATAAAATGAATTCCCACTTATCCTATTTTATTAGTTGTATTATCATATTTTTTCAAGCTCTTTCTAAAAAATTAGGATGAAGCAAAACGATTTTGAGCAACAAAAAAAAAAAGTTAAATTAACAAACTGTTTTTATAGGAGTTATCAAGCTTGACGAATAGATAAATTATCTTTGGAAAAATACACAGAATGGGTTAATTTAAGAAATTTCTTGTATAAGGTTTAGATTAACACTGCCCAAATTAAATGCAAGTTTGATTTTGATCAAAGGCAGGAATCTCCATTATTTAAAAAATAAATAAATAACTTTGAATAGGAAGTCTTGGTAATAAAAAACAAAACTCCAACACTGCTGGCGGATGGGATTGAGCCATAAGCAGAAGAAAATAAAAATAGTGCAGAACAAGTACCTGGGCTAAAGAGCGCTTCTGGACTCATGGGCTATGTGAAATCACTTTGTTGTCAATCTCTATGTAGGGGATGCGAGCAATTTTCAACCAATCCACCCTATTTCTTTCATACCGTTTCAGCAAAGGGCATCCCTCAATATATAGAAAGAGAGGGAGCGAGGCAAGTTCTTTTCTGGCAAGCACTGGAGCTCCTTGCACGACCTAAGCGACAACTCTTTAAGCGAGGAAAGGTGTTGAATCCCATTACCATTGAGCGTATGCAGACGTGGAAAATCTGAGATATAGAATTTGAAAAGAGTAGAAGGCAACAACCGCTGATCCGGAAAGGAATCCACTTCTCCTTGATAGGAAATATCGAACTCCATGAGAGAGTGAAGACCCTGTAAACCCCACTCCACGCGGGGAAAGAGTTTGTTGCAGTTGTGGATTCCAAGTCTTTGTAAATTGGAGGGAAAATGACAATTAGCAACAGATTCGAGTTCTGGACAGCTTACCAATGTCAAAGCCACAAGAGATGGGAGGAGGGTGTGCATCCCTTTAGGCAGTGACTTTAACTTTTTGCAATCAGAGACTACAATCTTTGTCAAATTTGAGGCGCACAGTCCTCCACTGGGAAAAGAAACAAAATTAGGACAATTTTTAATTTCCAAACATGTGAGAGAAGTAAGATCCTGGTGAGATCCCTCTAATGCTGAAAGAGATTCAAGATTTTCACACTCCCACATTTTGACTTGTTTAAGCTTTGGGAATAACTCCAATGGTAAAGACCAAAGTGAACCAGGACCCTTTTGTACTTCCAAGCTTTCAATTGATGGATAGTAATGAACCCTTGGCAATTGTAATACCTCACAGATTAAATTTCCCAGTGATTTTAATGTAGTGGGTAGACTACCCCTTGCAAGAGATGCATGGCATCCTCCAATTGTGAGACTTTGGAGCCTGGGTGGTAATTTCTTCAACTGCACCTTATCACAATCTATCAAGTGCAATTCGTGGAGAGCCAGAGACCTAGGAAGTGAAGTAACAAGCTGCTGACAATCTCTAACTTCAAGTACAGTTAAAGAGGGAAGGTGATTGGGCAGATTCCCAATTAGCTTGGGACATCTAATAATGTGAAGCTTTTGGAGGGTAGTGAAAACTTTGCTTTCAAATGTCTCCCATTCCTCCCACTCTGGCATGTCTATAAATGTTAAAGTTTCAAGGGATTTGAATGGCTTAATTGTAAAAGAGTCACTCTTATAGAACTCACGATTCACTTTCAATAAGCCATTAAAGCCTTCAATTGAGAGTTCCTTAAGTGCAGATAACTTCCCAAGTGGAGGCAATAAGCAGCAATGCTTACAATCAGAAAGCTTCAGCGACACCATATGAGAGAATGAACTATCTCCTAACCAGTCTGGAAATTTTGTACCAAAATAATATCGAATGGTGAGAGATTTCAAGTTTAAATGAGGACACAACTCCTTAAGCATGTTTTCTTCATTTTCTGAACTGACAGGGTCATGCTTCAATCCCCATTCCAGCTCCAACTCCGACAAATACTTCATATCCTTCAAATTAGCCTCCTTGGCATCTCTAGTGCAATGCAAGTTTGAAATAGACAAAGTCCCAGAAAGATGTTGAAGCTCCCTTAACTCTCTAATGCTAGACCCATCATCTTCGCCCACAAAAAAATTACTTAAATTTTGGAGACTTCTCAATTTACCCATTTGTAATGGCATCACTTTCAAACTGGTTCCTCTTATATCCAGGTAGCGCAAGTTTACTAGTCTTCCCATGTCTTTTGGCAACTCAACTAGGAAATAACATTTCCACAATAACAAGGTCTGCAAATTATACAGAGTACACACAGAACCAGGTAAGTGTTGGATGTTAGTGCTACTAAGATTCAAATAACGTAGATGTTTTAAGTTTCCAATAGAATCAGATACCCTTATGTTTTTATAGGTAGACAATGATAACACCCTTAAACGCTGAAATGTGAGCAACAAATCATCTATCACTGTTGTTGTTATCTTATTAGATGGCGAAGACCTTTCAAATGACGATTTTAGCCCCAAGAAGGTTCGCAAACCCTTGGCTTTATAAGACACCTCAAATTTCCTAGAGGCATCAAATTCGGTTGTAAAATATGACAAATGGCGCGTCTTCTTGGTCAATTCACAAGGATTGTCGATGTCCAGCCTAAAACAAAATTCCCCAAATATTGATTTTGCCAAGTCATTAACGAGGTCATGCATTATGAAACATGATTGGCTGTTACTTGATCGTTGAAAAAATGACCTTGATACTAGATCATCAAAGTATTGTTCTCCTATTTCTTCCATACTCACATTTCCTTTGGATTGTTGCAATAAATCTTCTGCCATCCACAACAAAACTAATTGCTCCTTTGAAAATTCATAATCCTTTGGAAAGATGGAACAATATGCAAAGCATTGCTTCAAATGAGATGGGAGATAATGATAGCTCAATCTTAAAGCTGGAATTATACCACTTTCATCTTCTGGTAGATTCCAAATATCACTCCCCAAGATCCTTTTCCACTCTCTTGGATCTTGTTTTGAGCGCAACAAACCCCCCAGTGTTTTTGCGGCTAAAGGCAAGCCTTTACACTTGAGAACAATTTCTTTACCAATTACTTCTAAGTCTTGATATTCACTAGATGTTCCATTTTTAAATGCATGTTTTGCAAATAATAACCAACATTCTTCATCTGACAATTGCTTTAAATGATGAGGTGAAAAGGGGCACACAAGTGATGCAACTTTTTCACTGCGTGAGGTGACAATGATCATAATCTTTTTTGCCCCACATCTAAAAATTCTAAATAACTCATCCCATGCAATATAATTCTCATTCCAAACATCATCTAAAATGAGGAGAAATTTTCTCCCCTTCAAGCTCTCCCTTATTCTACTCTGCAGCAAATTCAAGTTTTGAATGTCACAATTAGACATATTGATATCCTCAAGAATAGTTTTTGCTATTCTGAAACTATCCATTTTTTCTGAAACACAAACCCAAGCTTTGAGATCGAAAGCCTTCTTTACTCTCTTGTCATTGTATACAAGCCGAGCAAGGGTTGTTTTACCAACCCCACCCATGCCCACTATAGGAATAACACATATCTCATCACAACTTGCATCATGCAATTGCAACTTCTTAAATATTTCCTCTCTATCAATGTCTCGACCATATACACCATATCCTTCAGGGCAACAAGTTGTCAATTGTCGCGGTGGTGGTGGTACTCCACCAGCAAAAGCTTTGAGACCCAGGACATCCTTTTGTTTCATAATATATTCTAATCCCTCCAAGATAGTTTTCAGCTCCGATTCTATCCTTTTCTCAAATGAATCTGTAAAAGTAGGGATCCAGTCACGTACCTCAATAGTGCCTGCTCCTGTTTGAAACTCAGCTTCTAACTTGAGTTTCAAGGCTTCAGTGGCAATCTCATCCAGAAGGTCATCTGCAGCATAAACAACATCTTTGAGATCGTCCAGCCACTTCTTCACGGTTAAATTTGTAATTTGCTTCTCCTCCGCATCGATGAGAACCGCATCAGCAAAATTCAGCTTCAACTTCAGATTCTTTAGCATTTGATCACTGATTTTCTTTCGCTTGAAGTAGTTGATGACCTCGCGAGAAGCCAATCGGTCAAACGCCACCTGAAGGAATGCGGAGAGCAATGGTCCACCCACGAAGGCCGCAGCCATGTTTTTCCTCTTGCTAGAAGACGGAGAAGTCGATGGAAGGAAGTGATTGCAGTGAGGGAAAAAAATGCTAGTAGAGATGCGTTCTGTGAGAGAGTGAAGTGCTTTGCAATGGCTTCCCTTTTTCTTGAGTTTTAACTTTTTTTGAGAATCAAACTAAATCAACTTACATTGAACAAAAAAAAAAATAGCCATAATCAGCCAAAAGTACAGAGATACTGTGCGGGGAGGAACCTCCTCCATCCCAAAAAAAAATAATAATAATAATAACTTTTCAGCGTGAGTGGTGAAAAAGTCATAGTTGCGCGTTGTTTTGGATCCCAATAATCTACTTTTTCTTTTTCTTTTTCTTTGTAAGGGAAATACTGGCTGATATATTTAGAGTAACAGTGATATATTTAGAGGAATAGTTAATAGTTTATTTAAAAAAAGTTTTATGAAAAAAATAATAATTAGAGGGGTTTAGTAAAGTAATTTGAGATTAAATTTTTATAATTTAAGATGAGATTTTTGTAATTTGAGAAATATGTGTGGGTAAAAAAGTGCGTAAAAATATGTATAATGTTGTTTAAAATGTAAAAATATGAGTCTGAAATGGGCTACCAAATAGGCCCTTAATTTTTTGACAATTTTTTTCATAAGAAGTGGTATTAAAAAAAAATTTAAATGGATTGTTAATCATTATCTTAAAGTCACCTATTAGTATGACCATTTTATTAAAGAGTAATATTATGGACATATAAAAATATAAAATTTTCTGTCACAATTCGCTATATAGTGAATTATAATTGATAAATGTATAATAAAGAGCAATGTAAAGACACACTTTCACCACTCAACCTGTGATTAGTTAGAATATAAATTGTGTATTTGTACGTGTTCCTACTTTTATATTTATTTTTAATAGTATCTTTTTTGCACGTACAACTGTCATCTCCTTTTTCTTCCTTTATCGGGATATGTAAAGAATGGGACATAAAAAAATATATAAAACTAAATACAAAAATAAATATTGCAATGAATTTTAAACTTTATTTTTTAATTTTTGGAGAAAAGCAATGAATTTTGAACTTAATTGCGTAAAATGTAATACTTCATTTGCATTTATTTTTCAGCGTTTTGCTCTTTTTTTTTCTTTTCTTTTTTCGCTGCAGCATGCTTTTCAAGGATAAATGGCTACTGTTCATGAACAGTAGCTATATATTTCTGACTTCTTAGCCATTTTTTGCCGTGAACAGTGCATTCGTGCACTATTCACGAACCCCAAATTTCATTTTCAGCTATTTTTTATTAAAAATGGTTCTCACAATACTATTCACACATTTAAAAATTATTTTGTTACAGTGTTTTCAATTTTCAATTTTCAATTTTCAGTAATAAATTTTATCCAAACACACCTAAAATTTATTTTATTATAGATGCACCGATGCTCAGTCCTCTCAAATACTCAAAAAGTGTTAAATATTTTTACACCTTGTTGATAAATTATGTAGTTTATATTGTGATAAAATATATAAACAATATAATATTAAGTTCCTTAAAAAGTGTAGACATACAAATATTAGGTATTTTTACAATAAATTCTAAATAACAAATTATTAGTGACGGTTATAAGTGACTAAAAAATTAATTTAAATAGTTTATTATAAGCTAGTTTTTTACTTTTAACTTTTATATATTATTTTAAAACTTCACTTTTTTTTTTCTTTTTTTATCACTTTTTTAAAGAACAAATATATTTTTACACACTTTCAAGTTCAAAAAAGCAATAATAAAAAGCTAAATAAAGTAATACCAAACTCTGGCATGTTGGACTAGGAATTAATCAAAATATCATTATTGTTGGCACTCGGCGACTACACTACAAATTCATATCTACAAAATATCATTATTATTTTACTTTTTTTTAGTTTTAGTAAGTATTAGTAGTTATAAACTTACCATGAATTTCAGTTTTTATTTATATAATTATAATTATGAATTATTTATGAAATCAATGGTTTGGCCATTGATCCAACCCCAATTGAAACTGAAAATCAGGCCTTTTCCAACTCTTTTTCCAAACTATTTTATTTTAAAGGACAAAGATATATATATATATATATATATATATATATATATATATATATCTTCTAGTGTGCATTGTGTCAATACTTGGCAATTCTTATAATAAATTATTCTAAATGAATGGTGCCATGTTGAAACTTCAAGAACTTCGAACATGACCTCGAAAATAGACTGGGGGTTGGAAGCTATCACTTTTCAAGTTTTGTCAAAGTAGCAATGTGAGCCTAATTAATTATAAACCAATTTCCAACTAATGTAGCCTTGAAAAATGATATGTCCACAACAAATTCTAAGTGATAAGTTGTTATTATTGGAGTAAAAAAGTAATCTTAGTCTAGTAATATTTTATTATTTCTAATTTCGCAATAATTATTTAAAGTTTTAGTAAGTATTAGTAGTTATAAACTTGTCATGAATTTCATTTTTTATTAATATAATTATAATTATGAATTATTTATGAAATCAGTGGTTCGGCCATTGATCCAACCCTAATTGAAAGAGAAAATCGGGCATTTTTCAATTCTTTTTCCAACCTAATTTTTTTTTTAAAAAGGACGAAGACATATATATATATATATATATATATATATATATATATATATATATATTCCAGTGTGCATTGTGTCAATACTTGTCAATTCTTATAATAAATTATTCTGACTGAATGGTGCCATGTTGAAAGTCCAAGAACTTCGAACATGACCTCGAAAATAAACTGGGGGTTGGAAGCTATCACTTTTCAAGTTTTGTCAGAGTAGCAATGTGAGTCTAATTAATTATAAAACAATTTTCGTATTAAGAAATGATATGTTAACAACATTTTTACAATAAATTTTAAATGTCAAGTTGTTATTGTTGGGGCAAAAAAATAATCTTAGTGTTAGGTTCAAATTTAAACCAATAACTACTAACCACCTATAATTTGTTATGAAAATATTGTGGATGTAATACTTCTCTATCACCTTAAAGTCAATTAGCGCTTATACTGGAAACTGAATAATTTGGTGATTGAAATTTTTAAACATTAGCCATCGTAGAATTTAATCTCGTATAGACTTTGATATTTCTTTTGTGATCAAGCATATACTGATAGTATACTCAGTTCGTGGACTAAAAACACGCACATCAAAAAATTGCCATAGCTTTTGAGTAAAATTTCTTTGTTGAAGAAGAAAGATTGTGTCAAACAATGTTTGCTGCCTTTAATAAGGAGGAAATATTGCAGGGGTTGATGAGGAAATGTGGGACAGTCTGTTATGAAGATACGTTTGTGGCTTCATTAATAAGGCGGAGGCGTGGAATCATGGCATGGCTAAGGTAGGCACTAGACACGCAGAAGAGAGTTGGAGGTGTGTGGTAGGTAGTAGGTACAGTTGTAAACAAGTTGAGTCCAAGTGATCAATATTAAAAAATCTGGATTATTCAAATAATTTTACCTCGAACATAAGTTGGGGAACTCACCACTAAACTAGATTATAAATTCAATAATTTGATTTTTTTTTTTTCTTGTTGAACAAATTCAATCTTGTTTACAAGTTCCTTGATTAATTTATTCTTCTCCCATATATAATAAATACTAAAACTAAAATAGTTTAGTCATTCAAAAATCTATTCTAATAACTAATAACTAAATTCTCTTTGAAATTCTATTTGTTGAGTTATTTAGGCCCTTTAAAACACAATTGGATTAACCTAGTTAATAAGTCAAGTTATTACTTAGTCCAAATTCCAGATCTAGGTTAACACAATTATATAATCATATCAATGTAAAGTGTGAAATATAAAAACACAAAGCTATGATGACCTAGGAAAACCAAACCAGTAAAAAACCTGGAGAGGATTTAACCTAACTATCCTCATGGTAAAACCGAATCCACTATGAAAAAATCAAAGTTGTACAATAGCAACTTATACCACTAACATTCTATTACTACCCACCAGTAGAAAACTTACTAATACAACCACGTGCAAGCTCCAAGACTACGGACTCTTTCTTTCTTGGATTCTCCAGCAAGTACAAGCACTCCCGCTTGTGTATCTTTAAACTCTTATAGCAGCAACTGAATGCTTATCAAGTTCTTGAAGTAATCTCCTTCTTGATAATCCTAAGCTTGCGTGAAGGCAAGCACCTCTCGAATCTCACAAGATATTCACACAAACAACAATATGAGCCACCTCAAAAACGTGGCTAGGGTTTGCCTTTTATACCTAGGGCAAAACATAAAACCCTACACGTCATATGGGCTTAGGGCTAAGTTGGAAAATCTGCAGAAAAAACAATCTGCACGACTTTCGATCGGTTGAATCTAATTCTCGATCCATCGAATTAGGCAGAATTGCACAGTAACTTCTGCAGTTAACTCGATTCCAACTTTACATGAATGACATACTTTGAGCAAGTCTAAAACAAGACTAAACACCTGTTTTGATCATGGTTTGTCAACAATACACATTAGAGTTCTAATACATTTGTTCCTAAGTACTTAAAACCTAACAAACTCCTCATTTGGCAATCCGTGACAAAACACAACTAACAGCTCAAAGTTTACAAAGAAAAGCCCTTTACAAAAAAATGTCCATTATAACAAATCCAATCCTAACTACTATCCATCAATTGCAAGTGTAGATAGCAGCATGACTGAATCAACCTGTATATTTCCTGAAATACTAAACAAAATGCACAAACGTATGTGTGAAAAATAAACATAAGTCAATGAATAACTCATAAGCATAAGTCAATAAGCAGTGAAACAAGAAAAAAAATAAATGTATCTCCCCCTAACATGAATTCATCAAGAGACAAAAATGGTAAATACAAAGTGAATCACCTAGATACAATCTGATCTCCACAGGCTCACAAAGACAAACTCACAAACTCTCCAAATCTCCCCCTAACTACAAAAAAATCTACTCCCCTTTTTTGTGACAGAATACCAAAGGGCAATCAGAATCCATTATCAAAAGGAGGTGGCGAAGACGAACGCCTAAGAAGCGCCAAATTTGCTCGCAAAGCTCGGATCTCATCAAGCAAGTCCACCAAAATCTGACCATGAGCCGCCTGAACGGTCACGACAGTCTCCAAGGTACGACGAATGTCAAAGTCATCCAAAGTTGATGGTGGAGAGACAGTAGCAATAGCAGCACCTATAGGATCAACAAACTCCTCACCAAAAGGAAAACCTGTAGAAGAAGAAAGGTGTGTGGTACTAGAAGACTCAACACGAGGACGTTTAGAGCGCTCTCTCATCTGAGCAACCCTCTGCTTAAGAAAAGTGGCACCTATGGGAGCAATAATGTGTACAGGCTCAAAAGCGAGGAAGTCATCTAAACCTAAAAACAACAAAACCCTATGAATGAAAACAGAATGAAACAAAGCATGAGTAGTAGAGGAACTCCTATAAACTTCGTTCAAAGAACGAAGAGACAGATGAGGAAAACTAATAGGAGCATCCGTAACAAGAGCATACAAAAATGCACATCTCTCCAAAGGAATGGTGTGCATATGAGAGATAGGCCACAAGGAATAACACACTATCCTAAAGATAAGATAAGTAAACTCAGTGAGCTCAACAGAAGTGATCTGAGGATCAGAACCCCACCGGATAGAAGTACCAGTGATGTAGGACATGATATCGTCTAGGGGAAGAGACACATCATAAGGGTAAACAGGATGCTGAACAAGAGGCACCCCAAAAGCATCAGCCACTACCGAAGGGGTAATGGTGTACTCATCACCACGAATCCAACACCTAAGGATAGTGTTGGAATCATAGACATGAATAAAGAGGTTAGAATAAAACTCTCTAATCAAGATGGCTGGAGGGAGGAATCAAAATCCAAAAGAGGTAACTAGCCTCGACGCTCAAAGTTAGCCCTAATGGCAGGATCTAGCTCATCTAACAAAACTCTACACTTAGCCCAAATCTTTCTGTTAAGTTTAAGTGTCTCAAAGGTCTCTTGGTGCTTCACACTCAAGAATTTGTCACTCTCAAAGGAAGGGGCAAAAAAAGAGGAGGATGACCTATTTGCTCTAGTCTTCCTAGACATGGTGCTAGAATAAGAACAGAGACACATGAGAAAGAACAAAACAGCACACAAGGGCAGACTGCAAGTTAGCATGACAAAAAAAATCTATATGATGCATGAACAAATAAATGTCATGATGCATGAACAAATAAATGTCATGATGCATGCTGTAATGCAGTGATAACAAGTTCAATTTTTAAGTTTAGAATCATAAAATTGGCTTGAGCAAAGAGTTTAAAACAAAAACTCCAAAATTTTAAAAAACCACTTGTAGAATTTTTACTAAATTGACCAATTGATCATCACACAAGTTAGGTAATAGTTTGTAATGATCAAATGCATCAAACAAACAAGCCAATTTTATCAATCAAACTCAATTTGAACAAAATCCCCAATTCGGAGAAATACAAGCCTTAGAATTTTCAATTCTTCACAAAACACCAATTTGATCAAATTAAACACCATAGATTATGATGAGAACATTGTAAGACAATAACCCATTGATCAATTTCAGAAAATATGGCTTTAAACATCAAAAACCCCAAAATATGCATAAGTCCGAAAATCACCATTAAATGCATGAAAATATGCATGAATCATGAAATAAAATGCAAAAGAAAGGGTAAAAAGGTCTTACCAGTGTTGGGAGAGGAAAACCTTGCAAAAAGATCGGAGGAAACGACAAAAATGGTGATTGGAGCCTTGACCGAGTCGTATAGAGAGAGAAAAAGTTGAAAAACTTTTGAAAAGTGAGTTTAACACGTGAAAAACAAACCTTTTAAAAAATTCTCTACACAATTTTCAATCGATCAAAAAACATATTCGATCGGTCGAAAATGCTTCAATTGATCCAATACCAATTGAGCACCGATTGAAACAGACAAAGGTTGACCAAAATTTTAATCGCAATTTCGATCGATCGAAAAATAGGTTCGACCGGTCGAAATTATGGAAAAAAAAAAGTTTTTGAAAAATAGAGCAATTTGATGCAGAAACTCCTCAAAGCATTGAATATTATGAATAAAATGCATGAGTATGAAATGAAATGTTTTTCAAAAATAGATGTTTTGAACCCAATTTTCCCAAAATTAATTTTCAAACATTTTCCTTGAATTCTCAAGTATCAAATCTATTTTGCACAAAACTCAAGGCATTTTCAAACTTGGTTGGTCAAACCAAAAACACACACAATAACATGTACAAAGTTATGCAAAGAGTAACTTGTGTAGTGTGTGCAACTAGCAAGAAGTTTGAGATACATATGAGGTGATATGTAAGTAGAAATCAACCACAAAGTCTACAAAATTCATCACAAAGAATTTGAAAGAGACTATCACCTAAAAAGTTACATCATATAACTCCTACATCTCCTAGATCATAAGCATGCAATTATGTAAGTTTCTTGAGTTTGCCTCATATTGTACACACAAATTTTAATTGTTCAGAAACTTATTAAAAATATCCGGGATAATGTACATACCAATTTATTTATTTGATCTAGCATTAAGTCCAATAATGTACACACCAATTTTAAGCAATTAAACCAAGGCTACACCTTATGTTTTTTTTTTGTGCATGTACTACACTTTATCGAGCACTAAATCTTACAATATGCACTAAGGTGTTCATGATTGGTTAGTGAATAGTGGTGAGATGGTTATTTATGCCTCTCTCAAAAAGTTCAAGTCCAACAGTCAAAGATATGTGACTTCAAGATTAAGACAAAGTAATCAAAAATTACAAACATCTTCCCACACAACATGCACTACAAAGCTTTAACTAGTAAAGTGTAAAAAAAATAAGTTCATCCAGGCTAAACAAGGTACATAGACTGTGGGGACCCGAGAACTTAAGAGCCGAGGAAGACCTAAGAGCCCGAGGACCCGAAGAAAGAGAAGCCTGCATCTAGCATACAAGATGAAATTTTTCTGGGTATGCCCGGGGATGAGGTGACATAGGTGGTAATTATGTAAGTAACCATTTACAAATATCTGGAGGCCGCAGGTTGATCTGGAAGGTTGCATTAAATACCCAGCAACAACCATCCTGGCCGCATTAATTAGCAAGCATAACCTTTGCCCGTCGCATTAATGTGGACATGACCTGAGCAGTGCAAAGCATAAAGCAGAATCTTACTCCATTACCGACGGACAGGTGTCATGGGAGGAAGACCGCAGATCACTAGGTGTAGGGCTATAATGAAAGCAGGAAAGAATATAAATAGGAAGGAAAATGCTTAGAGAAGGGACTTTTTGTTGTTGGACCCTCTCTACCAAATCTATTGTATAAGGATCTCCAGTTGAATTAAGAAGTGAGGAATAGTTAATCAAATTTGTGAAGCTGAGGTCCTTACAATTGGCGCCGTCTGTGGGAACAACAACAGAATAGGAATTGATGGCGGAGGTATACTTAGAAGGGGAGGAATCAGTAAGTTCACGAAGCAGGGATATAACGACAAGTCTCCAGCGGGACAAAGGGAAATCACGCGATAGTGGTCAAGGGGCTGAGCAGCAGACACTGACTGAGGGGCATATGCCTCGCGACGACGTATTGCAGCGGATGCAATCAGAGATAGCCTATTTACGCAAGTGCTTGGGTAATAAGAAACGGAAGCGTAAAAGTCATGCTAGTTCTTCTAGTGACAGTTCGGGAGTGAGCCCCAGTCGAAGGGGTCCTCTGCTACTCGAACCTACGCGAAGTGTTACTCGTGGCAGTGTGTCTCCGGGTCTAAGGGCAAAGCAACAGAGGGAGACCGGGATGCCTTATACCAGTGGAGGAGATCGTGATGACGGGAATGATGCAATGGGTAAAGCCCTGAGGCAAATTTCCAAATCTCCTTTTGTGGCCAGGATAAATAGGGCGAAGCTACCTCATAGATTTTCACAGCCCATCTTTACTGTGTATAATGGGAGGACCGACCCTGTAGAGCATGTTAGTCATTTCAGTCAGAAGATGGCTGTTTATTCGAATAACGAAGCCCTGATGTGCAGAGTTTTTCCTTCCAGCTTGGGGGCTGTGGCTATGAGGTGGTTCGATGCATTGGCAGAGGGTTCTTTGAGGTCCTTCGAGGAGTTGACGAGGGCATTCGGGGCGAGGTTCATAACTTGTACCCGGATTCCGAAACCTCTGGATGCTCTATTATCTATGACTATGAGAGAAGGTGAAACACTTAAAACCTACTCTGACCGGTATTGGGAAACGTATAATGAAGTTGACGGGGATGTGGAGAATGTAGCCGTGAGGACCTTCAAGGTAGGTCTTCCCGCGGAGCATGGATTACGGAGGTCTCTGACAATGAAGGCCGCATCAGATATGCGTCAGCTGATGGATCGGATAGATAAGTATAAACGAGTGGAAGAAGATCAGATGCAGAGCAAGGCAAAAGTGAAAGGATATTTGGAGAGGAAGGATCTTCGGGTAGGAGGATTTCAAGGTAATCGGCCTAAACGAGATTTTCCAAGTCAGCCGAGGATCGCCGAGTCTCCTTTGATCAACTCATTATTTAAAGAACCCGTGCATCACATATTAGAGAAAATTCGGCATGAGCCATATTTTAGGCCACCTAACAAGATGAGTGGAGATGCGTCTACCAGGAATCAGAACCTCCATTGCCACTATCACCAGGATAAGGGACATACCACAGAAGAGTGCCGGACTTTGCGTGATCATTTGAATCAATTGATTAAGGCCGGAAAAATCAATCATTTGTTGGCAAGACCAGGGGGGAAGCAGGAACCGCAAGATACTCGGAAATATTGGGGTCGGACCCCCCAACCATCTCTAGGCACTATCAACGTCATCCTAACCCAGCCTAGAGGGGAATCTGGGAAACCTTCACGGGTCATGACTGTTCAAAACAGGAGTGGGAAGGGAGATTTAGATGAGGATCAACCAATTAACAAGAGAATGAGATTCTCGTCGGCGCCCATGTTGGGTTTCTCAGATAAGGATAAAGAGGGAACGTTTCAACCCCACGATGATGCATTGGTCGTCACGGTTCGTATCGGGGGGTATGATGTGAAGCGAGTCTTGGTGGATGATGGAAGCGGCGCCGAAATTATGTATCCGGACCTCTTCAATGGCCTAAAGTTGAACGAAGAGGATTTGGAGAAATACGACCATCCTTTGATCGGCTTTGACGGAAACCAAGTGATCCCACGGGGAATGATTAGGTTGCCTGTGCAGGTGGAAGGATCCGTAGTACAAGTAAACTTCATAGTCGTCATGGCACATTCTCCTTACACAGCCATTTTGGCTAGGCCGTGGCTGCATGCAATGGAGGCAGTTTCATCTACTTTACATGTCATGGTGAAGTACCCTGTACAAGGAAGCGTGGGAATATTGCATGGTAGTCAAATTGTGGCCAGGCAGTGCCTAATGTCTGCCACGGTTCAGGCAGGCCGAGGTCCGATACAAGCAGAAGAGCCTGAGACATCATAGCAATTAAAGGAGGCTGCTCGGGAAGTCGGCTCAGGTAATGGTGAAGGCTCGGTCGAGCAGTTAACTAAGGTGGTTATTGGGGAAGATAACGAAAGATACTTTCAAGTAGGATCTAGGCTGCCGATACAGGAAAGAAAAGATTTGATTCAATTCCTGAAGGATAATATTGATGTTTTCGCATGGACAACTTATGATGTGCCGGGAATCAATCCGGACGTAATCTGTCACCGTTTGAATACTAACCCCCACGTAACGCCTAAACAGCAGCCTCCTCGGCGAGCTTCGCTAGAACATGTGGAGGCAGTTAAACAAGAGGTTATAAAATTGAAACAAGCAGGTGCGATCAAGGAAATTTTCTATCCCGAATGGCTGGCCAATACTGTTGTGGTAAAGAAGAAGAACGGGAAATGGAGAGTCTGTGTTGACTTCACTGATCTGAATAAGGCGTGCCCAAAAGATCCTTTCCCTATACCCCGAATTGACCAGTTGGTGGATGCAACCGTTGGGCATCCCCGAATGAGCTTCTTGGATGCATTCCAGGGGTATCATCAAATCCCTTTGTCATTAAATGATCAGGAGAAGACGGCTTTTCGTGCCCCAGATGGTAATTACCATTACCGAGTAATGCCCTTTGGTCTCAAGAATGCAGGGTCTACTTACCAACGAATGGTAACCAGGATGTTTGATGCGCAATTAGGCCGAAACATGGAAGCCTATATCGACGACATGGTGATCAAAAGTAAGAGGACAGAAGACCATCTGGCAGACTTGCAGGAAACTTTCTCGGTACTAAGAAAATATGGATTGCGCTTGAATGCGTCGAAGTGTTCTTTCGGAGTGGGGTCGGGAAGGTTTTTGGGATACATGATCACTCATCGGGGGATTGAGGTGAATCCGGATCAGATTAAGGCCATCCTAGGCTTGCATCCCCCTCAAAATCCGAAAGAAGTGCAGAAGTTGGCTGGTATGATTGCAGCCTTGAACAGGTTTATATCTCGGTCAGCAGACCGGTGTCGCCCCTTTTTTCGCCTTTTACACAAGTGGAGAGATTTCCGGTGGACTAATGAGTGCAACTTGGCTTTCGAGGACTTAAAACAATATCTGTCCAAACCTCCAGTTTTATCAAAGCCCGAGAAAGAAGAAGTATTATACGCTTACTTGGCAGTCACAAATCATTCCGTAAGTCTGGTCTTGATACGGAATGACGATGGGGTTCAGAAGCCGATATATTATGTCAGCAAATCTTTACAAGAAGTAGAACAGCGATACCTACTTATGGAAAAAGCGCTTTTGGCCGTGGTACATGCAACACGGAAACTACCCCATTACTTTCAAGCTCACACCGTAGTAGTACTCACTCAACTGCCTCTACAAGCTATCATGAGAAAGTCGGATTACACGGGTCGTGTAGCAAAGTGGGGAACTAAACTGGGAGCCTATGATATCAAGTACATGCCTCGGACAGCTATCAAAGGGCAAATCCTTGCCGATTTCGTGGCCGAGTTCACAGAAGATCAAGTGAATCCCGGGGGAACCATGATGACGGTAATGTCTGTTGGGCTGGAAAACATCGCTTCTCGGGAAGTTTGGGAAGTTTATACGGATGGAGCATCAAATCGGAAGGGAGCCGGGGTTGGAGTCGTGTTAATATCACCTGAAAAGATAATTATTGAAAAGTCCTTGAGGTTGGGATTCCCTGCCACTAATAATGAGGCAGAGTACGAGGCTCTCTTGGTAGGAGCCCAAATGGTCAAACACTTGGGTGGAAAGGTAGTAAGGTTGTATTGCGATTCCCGATTGATAGTAGGCCAAGTTAATGGGGAATTTGAGGCAAAAGATGAACAGATGAAAAGCTATCTCAAGCAAGTTCGAGGGGTATTGGGTTTGTTTAAAAGTTTCAAGTTGCAGCAAGTCCCGAGGGGACATAATTCACATGCTGACTCACTAGCAATGTTAGCCACCTCATTGGGCTCGCAATTACCACGAATGGTTATGGTGGAAGATTTGCTGTCCTCTAGCTTAACCAACATCTCGGCAGTACGGGTTCACAGCGTACATGTTGGTCCAAGTTGGATGGACCCGATTGTAGCTTTCTTGCAAAATGGAATACTTCCGGAAGATAGGGCCGTGGCCGAGAAGGTACGAAGAAGTGCTCCTCGGTATTGGTTGTCCGAGGAGCAAAAACTCTATAGACGTTCCTACACAGGGCCGTACCTGCTATGTGTACATCCTGAAGCCGTGGAACCTTTGCTGGAAGAATTGCATGAAGGTTTGTGTGGAAGTCATACGGGAGGAAGATCATTAGCCCATAGAGCCATGACCCAAGGGTATTGGTGGCCTAACATGCAAAGAACTTCTCAAGATTACGCCAAGAAATGTGATCAATGTCAAAGGTTTGCGCCCAGCATACATCAGCCCGGAGGAAGCTTAAACCCGTTATCCAGCCCATGGCCCTTCGCTCAGTGGGGATTGGATATTGTTGGACCCTTTCCTCGGGCACCAGGCAATAGGAGGTGGCTCATTGTGGGCACAGATTACTTCACAAAATGGGTAGAGGCCGAGCCGTTAGCCAGTATTAGAGATGTAGATGCGAAAAAGTTTATCTGGAAGAATATCATAACTCGCTTCGGAATTCCTCATACTTTGATTTCTGATAATGGGCTTCAATTTGATAGTAAAGCTTTCCGGCGGTATTGTGCAGCAATGGGAATCAGAAATGGATATTCAACACCGTCCTATCCTCAGGGGAATGGTCAGGCCGAAGCAACCAATAAAGTTATCTTAGCGGGTTTGAAGAAACGTTTGGATGATGCTAAAGGAGGTTGGGTGGAGGAGTTGCCTCATGTGTTATGGGCTTATCGCACCACGCCCCGAAGATCAACGGGCGAGACCCCCTTTTCAATGACGTATGGAATGGAAGCTATAATACCGCTAGAATCGGGCTTTCCCACCCTGAAATCCGACCAGTTTGATGAAGCAAGTAATCACGAGAGGATCCATGATTGTTTAAATACTATTGAAGAAAGACGAGAAGTTGCCAGTGTGAAAATGGGTAGTTATCAGCAAAAGCTCAAACAGACGTACGACAAGGGAGTCCGATCCAGACCCCTGGTGCCAGGTGATTTAGTACTAAGAAAGGTGGTGGGTGTAGCAAGAAACCCTGCTTGGGGAAAATTAGGTCCTAATTGGGAGGGGCCGTATAAAATTGTCTCATTAGCTGGAATAGGGGCTTATCGTCTAGAAGATCTGGATGGAAGGGTGATTCCTCGCCCCTGGAATGTAAATAACTTACGACGTTATTATTATTAATAAAAGAAGTTCCTTTTCTACGTGGCTTCCATTTGTATTAATTCAGCATCATTTGCAAATACTAAGGGGTTAAACTGATCTTAGAACCTGTTCGGCTCCTCGGGCCACAGGTCTAAGTGAAATTGATCGCTTGCAAGTACTAAGGGGTTAAACTGATCTTAGAACCTGTTCGGCTCCTCAGGCCACAGGTCTAAGTGAAATTGATCGCTTGCAAGTACTAAGGGGTTAAACTGATCTTAGAACCTGTTCGGCTCCTCGGGCCACAGGTCTAAGTGAAATTGATCGCTTGCAAGTACTAAGGGGTTAAACTGATCTTAGAACCTGTTCGGCTCCTCGGGCCACAGGTCTAAGTGAAATTAATCGCTTGCAAATATTAAGGGTTAAACTGACCTTAGACCCTGTTCGGCTCCTCGGGCCACAGGTCTAAGTGAAATTAATCGCTTGCAAATATTAAGGGTTAAACTGACCTTAGACCCTGTTCGGCTCCTCGGGCCACAGGTCTAAGCGAAATTAATCACTGGCAAAAGTCTAAGTATTGAACTGACTTTGGCACTTATGGTTCTTCATGGGTTCCTTGGACCATAACTTAAGAATATAAAATCCCATAAGATCATGGCTAAAGTATCTCAAGTATTTCAAGCATCAACACAACACGAATCGTTAAGCTTAGGCGCTTATTAAGACGTTGAACCTCAGATTTTCCTTTTTGAACAGAGGGTCAAGGGTTGGAACTTTGGTCATCAGGGTAAGTTTTTTTGTGTTTCTTATAGTCACAAACATCATGAACCACCTTATAACGAAGTTATGATTACTACTTCGAGAAAAATGGTATTTAAATGCAAAACATAACAAATAAATGGCAGCGCATGATAACACGGTTTGTATATGCAAAAAAGAAAAAGAACTAAAAGATAATTTCTTAACAGATGTTTGTTACAAAATTGGGGGTAACCATACAGCCCCTTACATCCGTAGAAACAAAAAAGAAAGTAAAACAAACGAAACAAAAACCTAAGCAAGGCAAATGAGGCGAGGGTGATGGGATGATTAAGCAGCAATTTGCTTATCTTTTCTTCTCTCTGGGTCCCTTTCTTTTTTCTTCCTTTTTGGCTCTTCAGCCAATTCACCTTCAGCTACTTC
Source organism: Castanea mollissima (assembly GCA_014183005.1). NCBI lineage: Eukaryota > Viridiplantae > Streptophyta > Magnoliopsida > Fagales > Fagaceae > Castanea > Castanea mollissima. Next base: position 2,904,367 of record JACAVU010000010.1, on the reverse strand, counting down.
ATTAGTGGGCTGAGCTGGGGGAGAAGGGTTCCTCGTAACGATGGCTTCAGAAGGAGCAGACGCAGGCATGAGCTCTTCAGGATCATCTGCTGGTGTTTGGGGAGTAGGAGCTAAGCACAACGCAGGGGGGTAGTAAATGTTGTCGGGGGCACGAAGTATTGCATTGGCGTCCACCCCCGCAGCATCCAAAGCGTGACCCCACACTTCCGAGCAGAATGCTCTAGCCACCTCTCTAAGTTGAGCAGTTAAACTGTCAGAGGCTTTTTTCAACCCGGCATCATAAGCCGCTTGCTCGGCACTAGCCTGCTCCTGCTCCCTCTTAGCCAGCAGTTCTTTTGTTTGCTTGAGCTCGACCACGGTGAGGGCGAGCCTGGTTTGAGCTTGTTGCTGAGCTTCAAGAGCAAGATTCGCTTGAGACTCGTAGCTTTTTAGGGCTGATTCAGCATTCTTATGGGCCTTTTCTACCTCGGACGGGCGAGCAAGAGTCTCCTTCAAGTTCAATTCAGCTTCTTTTTGAGACTTCACCGCCGCCTCGGCTTTTTGTTCAGCTTTTCGGGCAAGGTCCATCGAATGATCGACCCACTCCTCAGCCATGAAAGAAGCTTGGACTGCCTAAGACATATTTGAAGTAATAAAGTTAGTCATTATAAGAAATTAATTTGCATACATAAGATGAACGTACAAAGACATTGAAATTACCTTGGCTAGGTCCTGCTTCAAGGACAAGAAAACTTCCCTCTTTCGAAAAGACCGCAACTCGGCCATATCTTCAGGAAGGCATAAAGCCTTCTCTAGACATTCAGCCACTAGGCTTGAGCTTCCCTTCTTCGGATCCCGCAGATTGGCGTCATCCAAAACAGGGCTGCCCGAGCTAAGGGTAAAGTTGGGTCGCCAGACTGCGGTTTTCCTTGTAGATTCACCACTGGTGTCTTTTGATGAACCAGTGGGAGGAACTTTCTTGGAAAGGGCTTTCGCAGCCCTGGCATCTTTTTCAGACGGGTCAAGGTTTTCCCCTTCTTCAATATCTATAACGTTTTTGTTGCTCGGGCCCCGTTTGCGTTTTTTCTCTGTTACTTCCGAGGAAGGGGGCCGAGTAACAGCCGGAGTGACCGGACGAGGGGGAACTGGCGCCGCAGACGAGGAACCGCCTGCATGGGCCTGTAGTAATGCCAGCAAATCGGGCTCTTTCTCTTGAAAACCCATTTGACTGCCTGAAGGTTGGGAATTGGAAGGGGCGTCTGGGCGGTAAAATACTTCGAAGTCTTCCTCTGTAACGTCGGGAAGAGGAAGTTTAGGCGTGGCAACCCTTTCCTCGGCAGTTGGACTAGCAACTTGCTCCGCAGGAGGGTAAATTAGTTGGGCGGCAAGTGGAGCAGGAAGTTGTGCGTCTTGAGGTCCTGCGAGTGGAGGTGCGGCTAGTAAGAATCCCAGGGCAGCGACGTCGATTTGAGCTAATCGTAGATCTCGAGCTCTTATAACGTTCTTCGGGCTCTGAAAGCGTTTTGTAGAAGGAGCGTATCCGAGGATAATGTGGGCTGCTCGAAGCTGTCCGTCCCTATGAACAAATATTTCCGACCGAAGGATCCTGTTCAAATCGGCACGGTTCACGGCGGACAAGTTTGGAGCGGTGTGGTAATCGTCTGCAATAGCAAGTGAAGTTATTAAAGCAAATGCGAAAATTGATATGAAGTACAGGGAAATATAGTTAATCCTAGTTGCTAGGTTAGTCCTCGGGAACCCTACCTGGTACCCCTTCTCGGGTAGGGCAATGTAATCCATCATGCCAATTGCCCGAGATGACGAGATAATCTTCATCCATCCCTTTGCTCGAATCAGGTAAACAGGATATCAGCCTAACAAAAGGGAATCTACACTTCATATAGTATTTGGTTCTATCCCCTTTTTGGCAGTTATATACCCAATTTACGTCCTGCCAGGTCAGGTTGGTTCCCATCTTTCGGTTGAGGGCATCCGTACATCCTAAGATTCTAAGGACATTTGGGGAGCATTGCGAAGGAGTAAGCCTATAATTGATTAAAAAATCCCTAGTGACTCTACCCATAGGAATTTCCATACCCCCCTCAATAAAAGCAATCATCGGAATCAAAACAGATTCAGGTGGCCGAGACACCAATGGAATGTCTTCTACCTCACAGTATGTAATATCTACGTCATTGGGTATCCGATATCGGTCCTTAAAAGCGGCTTTCGCCTCATCTGTATTCACTAACTTAGCGTATCTACCCATTAACCCCCGCTATAAAAGGAGACAAGCAAGCAGGAAGAGAAAAATGAGAAGAAGATGAACACACCTCTGAAGATCGCTTAAGGATGGTCCTCGGGAGCTCACTTTTCTTTCAATCCTTCAAAATGGCAAAATAAGCTTCACCCACTGCAAAAGTTGGCTTTTATAGGAGTGGGGAAAATGGTGACGAAGGGGTTAAAAAGGTAAGAGCGGTAACTTTCCCGCTCATAATTCAGGGTGGAATCTGAGCCGTGAATTTCTCATCCAACCGTAGAACGTGCGCGGGAAAAGAGGCTCCAGACACCATAAATGCTTCATCGTGGAATACGAGGCGCTAGGCACGGATCATGGGGCAGTGAAGGGACGTTTGTACGTGTGAAAATAAAGAAGCGTGTAAGAGAAGTTAAAACTTGGTTATTAATTCATAAGTAATAACTCAAGTATTAAAGGGGCTGTTGTGGGGACCCGAGAACTTAAGAGCCGAGGAAGACCTAAGAGCCCGAGGACCCGAAGAAAGAGAAGCCTGCATCTAGCATACAAGATGAAATTTTTCTGGGTATGCCCGGGGATGAGGTGACATAGGTGGTAATTATGTAAGTAACCATTTACAAATATCTGGAGGCCGCAGGTTGATCTGGAAGGTTGCATTAAATGCCCAGCAACAACCATCCTGGCCGCATTAATTAGCAAGCATAACCTTTGCCCGTCGCATTAATGTGGACATGACCTGAGCAGTGCAAAGCATAAAGCAGAATCTTACTCCATTACCGACGGACAGGTGTCATGGGAGGAAGACCGCAGATCACAAGGTGTAGGGCTATAATGAAAGCAGGAAAGAATATAAATAGGAAGGAAAATGCTTAGAGAAGGGACTTTTTGTTGTTGGACCCTCTCTACCAAATCTATTGTATAAGGATCTCCAGTTGAATTAAGAAGTGAGGAATAGTTAATCAAATTTGTGAAGCTGAGGTCCTTACAGACATGTTGTGTGAAAATAAATTGACTAACCTTGTTTTCAAAGCCAAAAAAATAAATGCAAAACACAAGTTTCCTTTTATTTTTTTTTTAATAAAAAAAAATCCTAGAATGAAATGCATGAATTTTATGCAATGCAAATCCTAGAAAAAACAAAGAAAATAAAAGCAAGAAATCCAAAAAAAAAAATTTACACAAAAAGTAGAGCAAAGAAGCACAAGGACCATGTTAGAAAGACTTACTGAAATTGAGCCTTTTGCATCCACAACTTTTTAGATGCATGACTAGCATTGGAGTTCTTATTCACATGGAATGATTTCCAACTCTAGGACTGGAATAAAGGTTTAGAGCCTTTACCAATTCACCAATGAGTACCATAGGATTTTGTGCTTGAGGCACTGGTACTTTTGGTTTGTTTGCTCTCTTAGCTACTTGTATCTTGTAACAGTTTGGCCGAATGTGCCCAGACTTTCCACAAAAATGACAAGCCCGTGCAGGTTTATCATATGACTTGTTCTTAGAAAGGGTAGACTTTTTAGGTTTAAACTCTTTCAGATCAACCCTAATCTTCTTGGGAGGTGAAACTTCTATGGGTTTGACAACCTCACTCACAACCTCACTCATAGAGGGTTCAGAAGAAGATGAAGGAACAAAGATTGTGGAATTAGGTGTAGACACATTGATGCTTTCTACAAAACCTAAACCAATTTGTCGAAAGGAGCTTTTGAACACTCAACATCTGATCAAGTTTGAAACTAGTAGACCTATTAGTTTATTCTCTAGCAACAAATAGTTCATATTCCAAAGATTTAACTTTATCAAGCAAAACATATTCTCAGTCTTCACATTATTCAAAAGTTCAGTAGCATCAAATAAATTCACAAGCAAATTTTTCTTATCAAGCTCAAGAGATGCAATTTTCTTTAAGTCTAATTCAACACTCATGGCATCCTTTGCAGCAACTTTGCAAAGTTTATTGTAAGCTTTTTGAAAATCTGCATCCTCAGAGAGTTCCCCATTAGAAGGGTTCTCTTCAACAGTCGCACTTTCATTGACTACAGCAGTAGTAGTGAAAACAATGAAGTTTTCATCCTCGTCACAACCAGACTCATCATTAGAAACTTCATCAGAAACTTCATCATCACTAAGGGTTACAACCATAACCTTACCCTTAGACCTCAAGAATGTTGGACATTCAAATTTCATGTGATCATACCCTTGACGTCCAAAACATTGAGGACCTATAGAATTATTAGAAGATTGATCTACTTTTTCTCTAGGTTTTTCAATTTTGTTAACCTTAATGGGATCATTCTTTCTAAAGTTTCTAGGTTCATCAGTGTTTTCATCTCTTACCCTTTTGTTGCTATTTTTAAGGAAATTCATAAAGTTCTTGGCAAGGTAAGCAATCTCTGTAGCAGAGAGATCATCATAAAATCCACCAACATCAACATCATCAATAGACTTAAGAGCCATTGCTTTGGATTTGCTAGTTTTGGGTAGGTCCAACTCATAGGACTGAAGAGATTCTACAAGTTCATCAACAGGGATAGAATTCACATCCTTGCTCTCAGTGATGACAATCACTTTGGGTCTAAAATCTTCAATTAAAAATTTAAGAATCTTCCTAACAATTTTAGGTTGATCATAGATTTTACCCAAGTTGTATGCAGAATTAACAATGTCATTAAGTTTAGCATAAAATTCATCAAAAGATTCTTCATCAGACATCCTAATGCTTTCAAATCTAGTTATTAATTGTTGCAACTTATTGATCTTAATTGTCTTTGTGCCTTCATGCACTGTCTGAAGGATATTCCAAGCAGTGTGAGCAACCTCAACATTAAAGATTCTCTTAAATTCCTCCATAGAAACAACATTAAAGATAGCATTCATAACTTTGCTATTGAAGGCGGCTGCTTCCTTCTGAGAAGTTTGCCACTCACTCACAAAAGTAGTGGGTTTCTCCCATCCGTATTCGACAGAGTTCCAGAATCTCTCATCAACGGATTTCAGGAATACTTTTATCTTGACTTTCCAGTAAGCATAATTATTCCCATCAAAGTGAGAAGGAATAACAAGTGAGTGTCCGTGTTCCATGACAACTAGGGTCAAGGATCAGCTCAAAGATTAAAAGATCTACACACAAGAGCTACCCGCTCTGATACCACTTGTTGAGTTATTTAGACCCCTTAAAATACAATTAGATTAACCTAGTTAACAAGCCAAGTTATTACTTAGTCCAAATTCCAGAGCTAGATTAACACAATCATATAATCATATCAATGTAAAGTGTGGAATATAAAAATACAAAAATATGATGACCTAGGAAAACCAAACTGGTAAAAAATCTAAGGATGATTTAACCTAGCTATCCTCAAGATAAAACTGAATCCACTATGAAAGAATCAAAGTTGTACAATAGCGACTTAGACCACTAACATCCTATTGCTACCCACCAGTAGAAAACTTACTAACACGACCATGTGTAAGTTCCAAGACCACGGACTCCTTCTTTCTTGGATTCTCCAGCAAGTACAAGCACTCCCGCTTGTGTATCTTTAAACTCTTATAGCAGCAACTGAATGATCATCAAGTTCTTGAAGTAATCTCCTTCTTGATAATCCTAAGCTTGTGTGAAGGCAAGCACCTCTCAGATCTCACAAGAGATTCACACAAACAACAATATGAGCCACCTAAAAAACGTGGCTAAGGTTTACCTTTTATACCTAGGGCAAAACATAAAACCCTACACGTCATGTGGGTTTAGGGCTGAATTGAAAAATCTGCAGAAAAAACAATTTGCACGACTTTTGATTGGTCTAGTCTAATTCTCGATCGATCGAGTCAGGCAAAATTGCACAGTAACTTCTGCGGTTAACTCAATTCCAACTTTACATGAATGACATTCTTTGAGTAAGTCTAAAACAAGACTAAACACCTGTTTTTATCATGGTTTGCCAACAATACATATTAGAATTCTAATACATTAGTTCCTAAATACTTAGAACCTAACACTATTATTTGAATTAATTAAATAAAATAATTTTTATTTATGCACTTATAGAAGCACTAACATTAGGTGTGCAAAATGCTAAATTTTTAGCATTTAACACACCAAATACAAAAGATCACCTTCATGAGTTCTGTTGAATGTCAAATAAATTTGGCATTTGCAATAGTGATGTTCTAACAATTAATAGAACTGTACCAACAAATGTGCTGCTTATTTTTTGGTATTTTTCATTTAAACTTTCTCTCTCTTCCATACAAAATATTTTTGAATTAAAAAAAATAAATGAAGAAAATTTAAATAAAGTGATATAAAAATCGAATGGAAATAAGCTGCCTTTGGCCCCTAGTGAGGCCGCATAGTATGGTCTTTTTAGTTCTCAGTAATGATTATCAATTTTACTTTAGGCTCCCCACCCGTGTTGTTGCACAAGACCTTCTCTGCCCACTTTGTTTTTGTCGATATTGGCAAAGCTATGCATTTCTTTCAAATACTATGAAGGCATATTGTCCATTTTTTAAGAAGAAAAACGCATTCGTGAGAAGTTTGCATGAAATTGGGTAGTACTAAAAAAAAGAAAAAAGAAAAGAAAAGAGAAAATAAATCTATTAGACTTAATTGAAATGAAAAGTGTAGGGGAAGGATAGTTTTGCACTCTATAATGGACTGCTATTTCACTTTCTCTTGTATAGGATGATTTGATTTTGTAAATTAAAAGGAAAATTATTGTGAAATTTAGTACATAATTAATCATAGATTATATTCGGAATATAAAAGAAAGCCAAATATATCGATAAACAATTGTTTTGAATGTATTGAGAAACAATTAATTTGTCTCTTTTTTTTTTTAATTTTGTGAATATTTAATGGATACTGGTTTATTTTTCATTAGTATATTTAACATGGAATTTTAGTGTTTTTCCAATTCATGACTTATAAAATATTTTTACTCATGCTTTGGTTGCCCAAAACTAAAGTCCGGATAAAATATCTGATTGATGAATAATGTGTGCTTTGTCAATACTTGTTGATTCATAAAATAAATTTTCCTGACTTTAGGTGCTCCCTTGGCTAGAGTCAATATGGATAATATTGGATCAAGTGGCACATCCAGGCAAGACCTATCACTTTAATTCAAGTTTCTCGGGATAAATCAGAGTAGCAATGTGAACCACTCAGAAATCAATGGCCTTTGGTCATGAATCCAAAAAAATGTGGTTGAACTTTTTAAGCGTTAGCCATCACTTCATTTAAAAATTAAAATCTCATATACACTTTGATTTTTTCTTTAGTCGAGATCAAGCGTTTGGATGAATTTTACATATGATTTATTTATTTCGACTTTTTTATGGAAGTATTTGAAGGGGAAGATTTGGGTCTTGTTAATGGATGTCCTTAGAGCAATTGTTAATAAACCATTTTAGGAAAGTTTTGACACTACTTTCATGGAAAATATAAAAAACTATTTAAAAAATTAATTGTTTTTTTCTTTCCCATAAAAAGTTTCTTAACATAATTTTTAAACTAATACCCTTAAAGCATCCGTTAACATTTTTCTTTTTTAATTTAAATTAGCAGTTAATTCACACGAGATAATTTTGCAGTATTTAATCTCTCTCTCTCTCTCTCTCTCTCTCTCTCACACACACACACACACACACACACATATATATATATATGAAATGGGTTCAAGTTACACTTGGTGTAATTTTATAGAGTTATACATTTTTTAAACCATTGGATTTAAATTTAAGTAGATCCAATGGTCAAAAATAGACCCTCATTAATACTAATATTCTAATTGATCTCATTTATTATCCCTTATTTGATACATTCCATACTTATTTCTAAACCCAAAAAACTTTATAAGGCTTCAATTGCCACTTCAGAAAATTATATCAACTCCTAAGTAAATAGTTAAGAACTCCTATACTCCAATTCTCTAGTAATTCCAATGTGCACGTGAATTCAGGGAGGACCTAGCTCCTTCAGCTTACCTTGATTGGTATAGACAAGCCCAAATAGATGTAGGAATCATTTAGGAGGGCCATGTTTGGTACAATTTCACACAAAGCCTTATTTGACAACAATCTTAGCATTTACATTTCTGATGTGCAGTAAAAATAATTTTTGAATTGGCATAGTATATCAAAAAACAAGAGTAACGCTAGAGAGTTTTGATTGTGCTATTGGAACATGAAGCATATTGAATTACAAGTTCTTATGGGACAAGAACAGGACAGCCTCCATGATCAAACACAAGACGAAACACTTCAACGTGACAAGAACTTACACACATCAAAATGTATACCCAAACTTTAATAAGGAATGACAAATCTCTTTACTTTGCATAACGTCAATCAAATATAAAAGAATCATACTTTTGAAATAATAGGTGGTAAAGGCTTTAGCTTCTCCAACAACTTCTTTGCTTCGAGAAACCCAAGCGATCCTACAAACAAGAATTTTACACATTTCCATTTGTTCAACCTCTTAAAGAATTAGATCGTATCTTTGCAACTTCCATGAACAATATTAAAAAATGAAGAACAATATATGACATTAAAAGTTTTGGGCATATAGGGCAGCAATAGTTGTGTTATCAACAAAGTACGGCAGGTTGTGGCTTTTCTTTTCTTTTTTTGATGGTGACCTCGCCGTGGAGGCGGAAGAGCCATGGAGGAGATAGAGAGTCAGTCATATAAAGTTTTTTGGGTTTAAAAATAAGTATGGAATATATTAAATAAGAGATAATAAATGAAATCAATTAGAATATTAGCATTGGGTTCAAGTTACACCTGATGTAATTCTAAGTAATGTTACACCGCTCAATATTTTTTAATTAGATACGAATTTTGACAAATCCACTATTATATTGCATTATCGTCATATATTCTCCATACTTGAAAATTTTCAAGGTGTTTCTACCTCCACCACGTCGTTTGGTGGGGGCTGCTCTTGCTCTTTGTCTTTGGTAAGGGAAGCAGAGGGAGTAAATACAGATTGGTCCAAGGAGGAAGGGGGAGCGAAGTTGGGATCTGCTGGGAGTTGTGGAGAAGTGGGAGCCAAACGCAAGGCAGGGGGTAGTATATCCTATTAGGAGCCCTAAGCTCTGAGTTGGTGCTAACCCCAACAACACTTAGGGTTTGGCCCCACACCTCCATGCAGAAGGCCCGAGCAACATCCCTAAGTTGGGCAATAAGGCTTTCAGATGCCCTGGTCAAGCCCACGTCATAAGCTACTTGCTCGGCCTGGGACATCTTTGCCTCCTTAGCCTCCAGTTGTTTCTTGGCCTGCTTTAACTCCACCACCGTGATGGCCATTTTGTTCTCAGCTTTTCTCTGAGCCTCCAAGGCATCAGTTTCCTGCTTCTTGTAGCCCTTAAGGGCGAAATCAGCATCCCTGTGAGCCTTTTCCACCTCGGTTAGCTGGGCAAGAGTCTCCTTGAGCTTCTTGTCCGCCTCCACGTGGGCCTTCTCAGTAGCCTCCAACTTATTTTCAGCTTTTCTAGCCATGTTTAAAGAGTGGTTTACCCACTCTTCGGCCATAAAGGCAACTTGGACAGACTACAAAAAAGAAAGAAAGAATGTAAGTATTGGGTTAAGCTTTTACAAGTTAATGTTGTAAATAAAGGAAAGTGGCCATGTACCTTGGCTAAGTCTTGTTTTAAGGATAGGAAGACTTCACGCTTCCTAAATGACCTCAGCTCAGCCATGTCCTCTGGTAGGCATAGAGCCTTCTCTAGGCATTCAGCCACCAAGCTTGAGCTTCCTTTTTGGGGATCCCTCAAGTTGGCATCATCCAACACCAGGTTGCCAGAACTAAGGGTGAAGAGGGGCCTCTAGATGGAAGTTTTCTTAGGTTGGTCTCCCTCAAGCTCTTTGGAAGTCCAAGTAGAAGACTTCTTTTGAGACCCTCTCCTTGTTCGAGCATCCTTGGCAGGGGGTTGGTAGGGAGATTGGGAGACCTCCCCCTCTTCTGCGCCGTCTGCGCCTCCTCCTTGGGCCCTCTTCCATTTCTTTTCAGTAGTGTCCATAGAGGAAGTGCGTATAGGAGCAGGAGTAGGTGGTCGGGGCACCACTACCACGGTTGGGGTGTTACCCCCAGCATAGGCATTAAGCAGGGCTAGAAGGTCAAGCGTTTTCTCTTCGAATCCCATGCCTTTTGGGATATTCGTGGCCTCTTAATTGGCATTGACTTGTGCGGTTGAAAACCTAGAAGTGTCTGCAGGGTTTTCTTATTGATAGAAAACCTCAAAGTCCTTGTCAGTGACTTCCTAGGGGGCAGGCTCGGGGGTGGACTCCTTGGCTTCGTCATCTAATGGGATGGGGGGCTCTTGTGGGTAAAGGAGCCGGGCAGCTAGTGGTGCTAGTAGTTAGGCGTCTTGAGTTCTAACAGGCGGAGGTTCGAACAGTAAAAAGCCTAGGACAACTACATCTATAAAAGCCAACCGAGGATCCCTGGCTTTAATAATGTACTTCGGGCTCTGGAAATGTTTGGTGGAAGGTTTGTATCCTAGGATGTCGTGGACAGGCCGGAGTTGACCATCTTTGTTTAGAAAAATCTTAGACCTAAGGATCCGAATTCGGTTTGTGACATTAACCAAGTGCTTAGCAGAAGCGGTGTGGTATTCGTTTACCGAGGAAAACAGTAAGAGTCATGAGTAAAAAAAAAAAGGGTGACGAGAAAAAGAAATTTTGCATGCTGATAAACTCAAGTAATATCCTATGTGCATTTATGGTCCTTGGGAACTCTACCTGATTCCCTTTCTTGGGTAGGACAATGTAGTCCATCGTGCCAGTCTCCCGAGATGATGAGGAAGTCCTCGTCCATACCCTTGCTTGAGTCAGGTAGGCAAGAGATTAACCTAACAAAAGGGACTCTACATTTGATGTAGTACTTGGTTTTTTTTTCCCCTTTTTGGTAGTTGTATACCCAGTTTACATTACGCCAGGTGAGGTTGGTCCCCATCTTCCTATTTAGCACATCTACGCACCCAAGGACCCTAAAGACATTTGGAGAGCATTATGTGGGGGTTAATCTATAGTTTATTAGGTAATCCCTAGTAACCCTTCCCATAGGAAGTTCCATCCCGCCTTCAATGAAGGCGATTATAAGAATGACCACGGATTCAGGAGGTCTGTTCAAGACTAGCCATTCACCATATTCATAGTGTCAGATTTCGACGCTGTTGGGAATCCTATATTGTGCCCTAAAGACAGTTATAGCCTCGGAAGTGTCCACTAATTTAGCGTATCTACCCATGGAATTTGATAGTAAAAAAGAGCAAACTTGTACAAAAAAGAAACATGAAGATGAACACACCTATGAGTAAAGGAAAGAATTCCCCTCGGGAGCCTGCTTTAGTTTAGATTGCCAGAATGAGTAAATGAGCTCCAGCCAACCCTAGGCCCTCCTTTTATAAGAGTAAAAATTGGGTGGTAAATTTCCCGCTCATAAATGAGGGAAAATAAGGATCGTACGATCCTGATCAAGCTGTAGAACGTGGGGAGACAAGTAGCTACCTGACGCCATAAATATGAGATCGTGGATTCTAAAGCATCAGGAGCATGCTGGAAGCAGATGAAAGGACATTACCACATGGGAATGCTCATGGCATATGTATAGTTGGCTCGTGTAACTAAAACTTTGCTTTTACCTCAGGGTTAATAGCGAAACTTTTAGGGGGCTATTCTAGGTGTCTGAGGACCGATGATGAAGTTTAAGAGTCGCAATGTAGGGTGAAAATTCCACGGGCCACGAGCCCAAAGAGGAGGGTTGCTCGAGGAGGTGAAGAGATAAGTCAAAAGTATTCTGAGGCATACCAAGTGGAAATCAAAGATCATGGGGGAAGTTTCTAGTTTAGGGTAGCTTGTAACCTCCGCATTGAATGCCCTGCATCTAGCCTCCTGGCCGCATTAAATGGTGGGCAACAACTTTATTAACTACATTGATTAAGAAGTGACTTGAATAGTGCAAGTCACAGCTAAGCAAACTCCTTCCACCACCTTCTTCAAATGGAAAAAGAGACAAGTGTCATGAGGGGAGGCTGGTTAGGAAGTGATGGATGGCCAAGATGTGAAGTAAGGGAGAGTATATAAGGAAAAGAAGGTTTTCAAAGAAAGGAATTCAGACAAAAAAACAAAGGTCATTGTAAAAAGATCATAGAGAGAACATGAATAGGGTATTTTACTGTGTAATTTTGGCCTTCTCGAGCAAGCTTGTATTAACATATTGACTTACATATTTTATAAAAGGAGACCTTCCTCCCTTATTCTGATTCTCAGGCTAAGCCCTCTCTAACAAATTTATTGATTTGGGCCTAAGCTGAACCTTGCAAGCTTACTATTTTAAGTGGGCTTGGGCTGACCGAATTTTTGGTCCTTACAATAACTTTTTTTTTTTATGAGATACATTATAACAATTTGTATAATGTGATTTTGATTAATAAATTCACCTTTCATGTCTTGTTTTGCAGTTGATTTGTTAGGGATTTGCGTAAAATTAGTGCATTGAGTAAATATCATCATCAATAAGTCACAAACACATGCAATATGTAAGAAAGGTTTGGCATAAAGATATAACACATATATGATAGGAATATCCTCACTTAGCCACAAACACATGCAATATGATTGAAAAGTTTTGCATAAAATATAATATTGTAATGTATATAATTAGAATATTCACGCTGGGGTGCTCAATCACCAAAAATGCTATATTAGCATTCCAAATACCAAAAAAACTTGCTTCATCCCATATACTAAATCTAAATATATTTGGCACCTTTTTTGGGACAAATGCTATTTTTTGGTGTTTGGAATGGTAATATAGCATTTTTGGTGATTAAGCACCAAATACATTACTGAAATTCCAAACACCAAAAAACTCCAAATACTAAATCTAAAAGGCTCCCCCTTAAAGGTAAAGCTCTTCACCTTAAGAGCATTCACATCCGGTATCTAAAAAAAATTCCATTTTACCATTTCAAAAACTACTTTATTATTTATATCATACCATTTTTTAACACGATTAACATCCCAAACTCTTTTTTTTTTTTTCAGTTTATTTAAATATTCTTATTTTTTACTATTTCACTCTCTCTTCCTTTTTCTCTCTTTCTCCCTCTGCCTCTAGCACCGACACAACAAATAAATAAAAAAATAGCCACCATGCCACCACCATGCCACCCACCAACACACTGCCACCTCCACATATCCTAGCTTCACCCACCAGACCACGCCCAACACCCAAACCCAAAAGAACCCACGCCACTGAGAAACCCACCAATCTCCACCGATCCAAATCCACACCATCACCTGACCCATGATACACTGATCCACCTATCCAAACCCATCACCTGACCCACAACTCCAAACCTACCACCTAACCCACGAAACACACAGCTCACCGATCCAAATACAACCCACCATGATTTTTCACCAATCCAAAATCCAAAATTGCATTTAGGATGACACTGTAACATAATTGCATTTTTTTTTCGCAATTCTAAGATTTTACAAGACCGAGTAATGGGCAATTTTTGTGCCTTAATGCTAAAATATATCAACATATGGCATATAGGAGACCGGATGTGAATGCTTTAAGAACCAACCAATAGATAGCTAAAATCAGGAGATATTTCAATATTTAAACACATAAAGCCCTTAAACTCATGTTTAAGCAATATTTAACCAAAACATTCGTAGCTTTTTGGGTGTTAAATGCTAAGTTTTTAGCACTCTAGATGTGCATACTCTTAACCACCTATTAAAAACAATTAAACATATATTATGCTAAAATGGTGTTTTCGTTCTTAAAGTTTGAATGGCATTCAATTTTTGTTCCTAACTCCTAAGCTTTGAAAAAAAAAAAAAAACGTTTTTTTCCCCATAATCATTGAAACCGTTATACTTTTTGTCCTTGAACTTTTTAAAAAATAATAAATAAATTCTTTTGAGCCACTTACCTTAACCTTTAAGGAAAATTAAAAGAGGTAAATGAAGGTGTCGCCATAAAACCTAATAGCCATCTGGTCCAATGCCATTTCACCTATATGTTTTGTTGGAAATGTAGTGGTCATATCCCCTCAACTTTTACTCAGGAAAAAAAAAATTAAATAAAATCCCATTATTAAAATTATAATTAGCCCCTCAAATATTTATTAATGTTATATCACTCAATATATTGTTATTATCAAAAAAAATATGTTAGATTAAATTTTAACAAATTTCATATTAATCAGAAGTAAAACATTCCTCTTCTATAGCCTAAAAAAAAATGACCGTCGTCGTCTATGAAGAATAGGTGTGCCAATCTCAACTCTCCTCTTTTCCTCAAAAAGTAAAATAAAATAAAATCGCAACACTCCTCTGCATATTATGACCCCCCGCCCCTATATTTTTAGTTCTCATTCTCCCTATATCAACACAGTTGCAACAAAATAAATAAATACAGTTGCAACACAGAGAGGTACATGAAAAAAAAATATTAATTCGTTAGGTCAGTCCAGTTGGGGAGCTTTGGCAATACCGTTGCTGAAATCACTTTTTCTCCCTCTCCTTTCCGTCACATCATTTCTTTCTCCTAATGCAGAACACAATTTACTATTTTATTATTGTAATTTATTATTTTTGGTATTTTAGGATCTTCTTCCATAACAAATTACATAAAATACCAAAAATAATAAATTACATAAAATCTCTATATTTTGGTATTTTCTTGATTTTAGGATATTCTTCCATAACAATACCTTTATTAATTTCTTCAAAACTATCTATATTTTGTTCTTTGACTTCTACATAATCTTCAAGAACAATAATTTCTTCAACATGCACTTCTTCCTCTAATGGTGGAATATATTGTTGGATATTTTTATAAAAAAAATATCATATTTATTTTAATACTCATTTATGTGAATTGAAGAAATCAATTATCCCTTAACGTCAGATACGTTAATTGCTAAATATTGAAAATTTAAATGTAATTCAAAATTTGAATAATTATTATCAATGGTTTTAATTAGGAAATCTCTAAAAATTAATGTGAATTTTAATACCATATATTGTCAGCTTTTAGTGTACTTTCTATTCTAAATGTTTTGTATTCAAACGTTCTTATTTAAATATGACATAATAACGTTATATATGCAAGAATCTTCAGCACTTAAATGTACAACTATTGCTAAATTGTTTTATGATTAATAAGTTACTATATATACACAAATATTTACTAATTGGCTTAATGAAAAGTGGTCAAACAGCTAGCAAATTTTTTGAGAGTAAACGGCTGTACAAACAGCTAGTATTTTCTGTAACATATATTTAGGAAGAAAGCTTTTGAAAAGGCATGGTAATAATGGGTATTAAATGCATGGCATTATGATACTTTCCTTTAGCTCTCAACGTACAAACTTTGGCTAAGGACAAGTTATAGGTCCGGCTATTTATATATATATATATACATATATATATATATATATATATTTTTTTTTTATGGAAAGAAATAAGGATTAAGAGATACATTTTTTATTTTTGAATTACAAAACTGCAAACTTTTCAAAAACAATTTTTTTCTAAACACTTACCACCTTTTGCTTCTTACTACTCACAAAAAATATTTTATCTTTTACAAAAAATTTCTGGGAAAAGAAAGTACTATAGAGAGCTTATATCCTACGAGTAGTGTAAGCTCACAAAGATAATCAACAAAGGTGGCTGGGCTGTTGTATCCTGGTGACAACGTGCAGAAACTATTTGTCTAACTACATCGGATATACCGTAGACGGCACGATTTGTCTCAAGACAGTGACTTGGTCCACACCTCATCTCCGCCACCTCTTTTTTGGTAAAATCAAATTGTGTAATTTTCAAGGAAAACTCAGGTATTATCTCTCATTTATTTCCAACATATATGGCTCTTTAAAATAATTCAAGTATGAAAGTTTTGGCCAATAATAATCTTATTTTGTATATGACAAAAGTTCATCACAATCCAAAGGATAAAAGTCGATAGCAAGCATCTTTTTCATCTTTGGCCAGGAACGAGTTTTGTCTTCACCTTGTTGGATTCTATTAGATAGTAATTGTTCCCACCAACGTAAGGCATATCCACAAAGTTTATACAAAGCAAGTTTAACTTTTCTCTCATCACAAATATTCTCATGGTCAAATAAATCCTCTAGATCCAGTAACCAATCAAGAAAATCTTTTTTTATAAAAATAACCATTAAAACTTGCAATTCGTCTATAAGGTCTATATGAAATTTGCTTACCAATAGGTTGCCTGTGAGTTATATCTTCGCGACAGTTATCCCTATTGTTTCCATGTTCCAATGACAGCATCTTAGCAAAGAAATTTGTGAATGCTAGCTTTACTTCACATAATACTTGCTAAGTTTTCTGTCACTGAAATTGCTACTGTCTCATATGTCAGCTACCAAACCAAAATAAGTCAAGACTCTGATACCAACTGATGTCATGAAAGCCAGAAAAAAAAAACACACACACACACGATGCTCTCTTTAATGGACAAAAATTAAACTGTTAGTTTTTGGGTTGTTAACCTCAAATCCACGATTCATTGAATCTACAAAGTGATAAACTGGAATCCATCAGAGAAAGAATTTGACAAAAGTCTGTATTTTATTAATAATAGTCTATAAAAAATGTTTACAAACCTAGAGACCTATTTAAGGACTTCGTAAAACTTGACAGACAAGAAAAATATGTGAAACATACTTTTCAACAGTTGCAAGCATTATAGTTATTAAACCCGCTCGAACATTGACCGACTTATGAGCTGAGTCACTAAATTACCGGTTTAACTAGTGAAACATTAGTCAAACCGCAAGGTCAAATAAAAAAAAATTATATATGTATGTTTTTTTTTTTTTTTGAAAAGAATATATGTACGTATATATACACAAACACATACATATACAAAAAAGTTTGAGAAATCATAATATAAAATTTTAAATTAGAAAATAGACAAATAGCTAAATTAAACTAATCATCATAATTCACAATTAAGGCTTCACAATAATATAGTAGTCTTTTGATGAAATAGAAGTCTAGGAGGTAGGCATACAAACAAAGAAGTGCATTTGCTTGATAATTATAATAAAAATTAGGTTCTCTCCTCTTTATATTATCATATTATAATTCATTAAACAGTAAAGAAGTCAATAAAGTGGACTAATATATGTAATTTTACAAATTTCACAAACCCAACCAAGTAATAAAAACTCATCTAGCTTACATAGGTCGCCACAAGCCTGTCAAATTTATTTAACTGGACTTGACTTGGTCTTGTGCACAAATAGTCTATTTAAACAATAAAACTGGTTTAAGTGACAAGTCACCGGTTTTCTGTCCGGGTTTAATTTTTTTTTGAGAGAGTTTCAATCTATAACATCTGCTCTTAATGATAGTTTTTTATCATCAGACCAAGACACCAATCAATTTTTGGTGTAGGCGGTGATTGAACATCAGATCTTTTAACACTATCAGAGATTTTACCAATTGAACTATCTAGAGCCCACTCAATTCAAGGTTAAGAACTATGCATTTATTATACTTTGAAAGGAATAAATTAGAATTTTTGTTGTTCTTTTTTTGAGAAACCAAAACATTCTAATAAACACCTGGTGTGAATTCAACCTACACCGGCACAACCTCATGAATATTATCCTAATCCACGTACGAATTGTTAGGATTAGTGCCCTTAAATCCTATTGTATGATGCTATGTATGACATTATGTAAGACATGATGTATGACTTAATATTGTGATTGATAAAGTTATTTTATTATTATCTAAAATAATGGTAACATGAATATGGGACATTATCATATAGTCCATGAGATGCATTGTATGTGATTTATGTGAAAAGTCACAGAAGATATAAATCACAAGTTCTTTGTAAACTCAGAATTTATAGTTCGTAGTCGGTGATGAAATTGGGCATTTCATCTGCGAAGACTATAACGTGTCAACTAAGATGATTTGTCTTGATCATGGAAGTGGATACTTCTAGTTGATATGTTTTAAGAGTTAAGACATATTGAACAGGACCGCTATGAGATTTTTTATTCTCCTAATGACTATCAAATGAATGATAAATCTCACGACTTTTATTTGCATGAACTCTTAATCCTGAGAGAATAATGAACCTGATCATGAGGTGTGAGTTGCTTTGATATATTAGGAGTGAGATCTGAAGTGAAGGTCAAAATCTCAGTATGTTGGGCAACCACATTTAGTGTTGATGGAACATATATTCTCAAGATGGAATTCATAGTCTCTTGATGGAGATATAAAATATTCCCTTGAGATAAGTTTAATGGTTTCAGTTATTCAGAGAGTTAGGCCTAACCACTTTAGTAAGAAATTACTAAAGTATATATATTTATGAAATTGGATTTCATAAATATATAATGAATAACTTTAAAGAATAAAACCGGGTACTCAAGGATAAGATGTAGTAATTTACAAAGTGGCAGTCTACGTTTATGGCTTTGTGTTACTACGAATATTTTATGAAGAGGTTACGTGTATAATAAAGTCTTGGGATATAATTTATTAATAAGGCTTAGAGTGCAATTATATTTATATAGTGGTATTAAATTTAATTAATGGTAACTTTGGACTTGTCAAGAGTTGACGGAAAAGCCCAAGGCCCATTGGAGCTAGTGTCTTATTGGTCCTTTTTGGTCCCACTCCAAGCCACACACTAAAGCCCAATTGGAAAGGCCCAATAGGCCAGGCTAATTAGATAATCAGTTAGTTATAAAGGGAGAAACATACAGAATTTTTATAATAAGAAGAAGAGATTAGAAAAGAAAAAGAAACGGTGTGTGAGAGAGTGTGAGACACACTTTCATTCTCCCTTTGGAAAACTGATTGAGAGACCACACATCTTGGGCGTAAAGTGGAATTGGAGTAAAGATTAAAAGTGTTCCCAAGTGCTTCTAATCTTTGTTTTGAATTTCTCCACACCAAGGTACGTCATCTTGTTCTTAAATTCTAAAATTTACATAGTGCACGTTATCAATCATGAATTAAATAGACCCTAGTTCGTTACTTCCGCTGTGGGTTTTGTATGAGATACAAAACAAGAATTTTTCCTTCACGAATCCAAAAAAAATAAAAAATTCAAAGACCTTTCTCAAAGTTTCAGGGGGTCCATCATATTTGTCATGGCACAAATTGTTTTACTTGTCCAAATGAATTATAGCATTGAACATACCGAATCTTACATGGGACAATTCCAAGATGTCATTTCCTTTTGAAATCAGATTGTTTTTTTCACAACAACGACCCACACTCATAAAACAATGTCCGCGTTTCGCACTACCCGCTTAACACGAAACGCTCTAAAAGGAATGAAATTCTCAGTGTATTCATAGCATCTTCAAAGCAAAAGGGCAAAGGAAAAAAAAAATGGTTGGTGGTTTACTTGGCCCCTAGTCACATACAAAGTTTTTATTTTTTATTTTTCGTTACACAACATGATAATTATTAATCAATTTTTTTAAAAAAAACGTATGTATCCAAAAGAAATTTTTTAGACTGACAAAAAAAAAAGATTTATAGAATCTTTTGACGCCACAACAATTTTTATAAAATGATTTTTTTTGATATTATGATTTTTTACTTTTAATTTTTTAACTAATTAAATAATTTGTTAGGATTTTGCATATGATTATGGCAATGGATCAATATTTAAAGGTACTATATAATGCATAAAATCTAAACACCTTCGAACTTTAAAGGTAAAATCTAAATTATGAAACATCAGGATATAAAATCCAAATATCTCAAAACTTCATGAGGTAAAATTCAAATTCTAAAACTTTAGGGTATAAAATCTAAACACTCCAAAACTTTAGAGGTGTAATTTACAATTTACCCTATATATAATTGACATAAAGTTAGAGTATAATTGGAAGAAAAATGTGCATTTAAAATTTAAAGGTCCTTGTTATCAAAATATAATGCAACTATCTAAATTTTTATACTTTAGGAGTTACCCAAAACTTAAAGACTGTAATTTGAAATTTAGCTTAATTATATATATATATATATATATATATATATATATATTTAAAGATTTCAGCTACAGTAGGATGTCAAAGATGACATTCTACTATAGCTAAGATGTTAAAATTTAAGTATAGTAACCTTAATATAGTGTGCTTTTTTAGAATCAGATGTTAAAAAATAGCATATTTAACATTTGAAACATTTGATGAGAATGCTTTTAATACTAGTACTCTTAGCCATCTTATAAATTTACTTTCCAAATAAGTCAATCACTCAATACATTATAATACAAATATTCTTCTTTTCTATTACTATAATTTCAAATTGATTTAGAGTTCAAGTGATAACTCAATGATATATAATATATATAATCGAATTGATTCATTGCATTTATCATATGCAAAAAATCCTAACAAACCATTTAGCCAAAAGAATTAAAATTATAAATTATATTATTGACAAAAATCATATTATAAAAATGGTTACAACATCAAAAAATTCAATAAATATTTTTGTGCATCCCTCTAAAATAAATATCAAGTTGTGCAACATGCACATTATAAAAAATGAAAAGAAAAAAAAGAAAGAAATCTTTGTATGTGCCAAGTAAACTACCAATTCATGGTATTTAGCATTATCATACATTTCTTTGGGATAATTTTTTTTTTCCCTATTTCATTGAAGATGCCATGATTAGTTATTTATTTATTTATTTATTTACATAAGACAGGATTTCAACTTGTCATGTCTGTTTTATGTTAAATGTATTTATAATTATCATAAACCAATAGAATTTTAATGAAAGCAGAAATTGAACCTAATTTGCTGACATTAAAGTTTCATTTAATTTTCTGCGTGTGGGGGCCATTGTGTCCTTGACATAACTAGCTGTATTCACCCACTATTAATTTGTTTTTATGAGCAGTTGTCCCCAAGTGTCCATCTATAACATCACCGTAGGCATTTGTCGAAAGTTACAGGCGTTCAAATCTTAACAGCTCTCACATGTTAAGCGGGGACCAGCCAGCTCACATCTTGGCTGGCAAAAGAAACATACAGTATCAAATGCTTTTGCAAAAGCTATATCAACTTATTTTGAAATCTCTAATATATATATCTTGAAAGCAATAATTCAACGTGGACTAGTAATAGACTTTGTGAGTCTGTCACGTAACAAATTGGATTAATCTTATAAAAAATAACAAATAGATTAATTGTAGAAACTGATGAGGTCGAAAAAATTACCAATAAGTTACAAGTACTCTTCAATTCGAGTCAACACCTGCAAAGAGAAAACAAAGAGACCTAGAAGAGAGCACCGGTGTGGTGCCGGCCAAAAACTCTCTGAAGGTCAAGTTAGAATTTCTTTACAACCCTAGAGTGCCAGAGTTGAGTCAAATGTGCATACCTCGAGTTATGGGGGTTTTGATGTATTTATAGGGGCGTGGAGTTGACTTCCATACCTTGATTACCAAGTTCTTTCCTTTTATGATTAAAACTCTTTCTCTTCTTATACCTCCAAGAATTCTTTTCCTTATAAAATTCCTCCAATTAAGGCTAACGTGTAGTGCAAGAATTCTTCATATTTATGTTGGCATGAATTACACTCAAGGCCACGTCAGCCCCAATCACATAGTGTGATTTGAGGTAGCCTGAAGAACGACGGGAGAAATTATACGCATGAATTCTACTCGTCCGTCCACTACGCATCCGTCCTCCTTGGTCATTTAACCCGTCACCCTATCGTAATCATTTTAACCATACCGTCATGTTGGTTTTATCCCCTATCAGTTGCCCCCTCATTCCATGATACCGTCATCTCTACCAAGCAGTTTTCATGGAATGACGGTTAGAGTTTCTGACGGAAAGGCTGGAATGCTGCCAAAAATGCTCAGGAACACGTGGGGGGATTTTACTGGTTGTTTGCTGGAATCAATGCGTCCCTTCGTTTACCGCGCTATTCCCTCTATATATATCACCCACAGTATTCACTTTTACACTTTTTAGAAATTTTTCTACTGTTCAAAGCGCAACCGTCAACCTTATTCAGAGAGTAACCGTCTCCTTTAGGAAACCGGGAAACAACGTGCCGATAACTTCTACGTCGTGTTTTTCTTGCCGTCTGCTTGTAAGTTATTCTTATCCAATGTTTTGTTCCTTATTTTTCTTGTTCGTCCCGTCGTCGGTATAAATCTAGAGCCTTAGGCTTCCTTTACCCGTCATATGTAGGTGTCAGATGTCTAGTGAGGCGTCAAGTAGTCAGTCTTATACCCGCGAGGGAGCGGGTTACGAAAAGGTGTTCCCGTCAGGTCAAGCAGACCAAGACACCTCCAGCGGGGAGAGGGAACCGTCAGCTAGCTCTCCTTCCCATGAGGAAGATGAAGGGCAGGATAAGGATGGGTCAGAGTATGACTCGACCGACAACCTAGATGGTGTCGACCCACCGGTCCAATCCTCATAGGTCCTGACGGCTTTAGGGAGTTCGTCCTGCTCCCTCTGTGGACGGTGAACGACTTTGTGTCAACCATCAAGCCAGCGCACTTCAACACGCTGAGGCAAAAGTACCAAATACCCGACACCATATCCATCCGTCTACCATTCAAATCAGAAAAATGCTATTACTACGGTCTTGAAGATGTTGGGGTCTACGAGCAAATGCTTAAAGCTGGTCTTTGTTTTCCCCTGAGTGCATTGCACCGTCGCCTCCTCCAATACCTGGGTCTGGCCGTCACCCAGATATCTCCGAACGCATGGAGGGTTTTCCTGAGCGTCGAGGTATTGTACGGTGTGATGTTCGACGGAGCTAGACGGTTAACAAGGGAAGAATTGTTCCTGTACCTTGCCGTCTCATCAGCAGCAGTAAGTGCAACTCTCATCAAAGAGGAAGGGAAGATACAAAAGCCCGTGTACTTTATCAATCAGGCGCTAAGAGGAGCAAAGGAAAGATACCCATGGATGGAGAAACTTGTTTTCGCTCTTGTGACTGCAGCTAGAAAACTTAAGCCCTATTTTCAAGCACATACCATAAAAGTCTTGACGGATCAGCCCTTACGGAGAGCAATGAGCAATCCTGAAACTGCAGGACGGATGGCTTTGTAGGCTATCGAGTTGAGTGAATACGATATCCAATACCAGCCACAAACGGCTATGAAAGGACAGATACTAGCAGACTTCATTGCGGAATTTACTACAATTGAGGAGCAGGGGGCAGAAGAGACGCCCGCATGGAGAATTCACACAGACGGCGCCAACTGATGAGGTCGAAAAAATCACCAATAAGTTGCAAGCACTCTCCAACTCGAGTCTACACCTGCAAAGAGAAAACAAAGAGACCTAGAACAGAGCACCGGTGTGGTGCCGGCCAAAAACCCTCCGAAGGTCAAGTTAGAATTTCTTTACAACCCTAAAGTGCCAGAGTTGAGTCAAATGTGCGTACCTCGAGTTATGGGGGTTTTGATGTATTTATAGGGGCGTGGAGTTGACTTCCATACCTTGATTACCAAGTTCTTTCCTTTTATGATTAAAACTCTTTCTCTTCTTATACCTCCAAGAATTCTTTTCCTTATAAAATTCCTCCAATTAAGGCTAACGTGTAGTGCAAGAATTCTTCATATTTATGTTGGCGTGAATTACACTCAAGGCCACGTCAGCCCCAATCACATAGCGTGATTTGAGGTAGCCTGAAGAATGACGGGAGAAATTATACGCATGAATTCTACTCGTCCGTCCACTACGCATCCGTCCTCCTTGGTCATATAACCCATCACCCTATCGTAATCATTTTAACCAGACCGTCATGTTGGTTTTATCCCCTATCAGAAACCATCATGAATTAGGGTTATTTGTATTTTTCAATTTTTTTTAGGCTAAAATGAAAAGTTTACCATTTTCCTTCTAGACGGCTGGACCCCCAAGCACATGAGGAAGTGCCAACAGAATTTATTTCAGACCTTTAAGTTTAAAGTGTAATCAATTAAGGCATCTTTCTCAACTTTTGTTAATTTTTTTAAAAAAATTATGGAAGATATTTTTTAATCATTATTTGGTTTTTTTTAATTTGAAGAAAAAAATTAAATTTTGCACAATTAACTACAACCTTAAACAAAATTTGATGAAGAGACCTTAATTGAATAAACTTGAAATTTAGTGGACTGAAATGAATGAAAATAAAATTAAAAGACTAAAATGAATTCTAGTGAAATTTAGACAGTGAATTTTGCATTTTAGCATTTTTTTTATGTGATGTATTTTTCAATTTAAACAATAAAAATTTGCGATTTTAATCTTAATTATAATAAACCTTAGAAATATATAGACATGTAATTTTTGTTGAATCCACGTGCGAAATACACATGTAATGTAAAAGATGATCCCTTTAAGGAGTATATGTAATAATTATTATTCAATAAAATAGACTTGGAATTCAATCTATGGGGTTTCTTTTAGTCCCCTTGATTTACTATAGCTTTTTTTTTTTTTTTTTTTTTTTTTTTTTTTTTTTAAAGTAAAAACCATAGCTATTTTATTCATTCAAATGCATAATGCATCTCACAATAGCCTATGTTGCCAAAGCATGAGGAACATGGTACTTACCTACAACCAGTAGTAGCCCATCTAATATTATCCTCCAGTACATCGAAAGAGGCAGGTCAAGAATCAATGTTATGTCAATCATGATAGGAAACTTTTGACCCATAAAATTATTACCAGTATGGGCCTACCAACCCATTACCTTACCTTTTTTTTTCAATTGGGCTTGGCTAAGCGGTCTCCTAGTTATAACTTGGTATTCCAACCCAAACTAAGAAAAAGGAATCGAAAATCTACATTCTTTGGTCGTTGAATCTATATGACAGGATGTTAAACATTGTTTTAGAAGAATAATTATTCATGCCACCTTTTACAAATTTGTTGATGCACATGTAATCAACAGTATCTATAAAATCTCTAGCCAAGACAGGCATATATGAATATTGCCCCTTCGAAATTCTTAAATCATAATAAGAATTTGGATTGAACATAAAACCCAAAAGTTATATAATAAAAATTCAAATTCAACAGAAGGAATTAAAAAAAAAAAAATTGGCATTATTTACCAATCTTGAGATGGACCGGACTAGTTTGAGCACTTTAGGGATTTTTTTTAAATAACTATAAAAACCAAATTATTTGATTAATTAGCCAAGATTAGAAACTATTTTGGTATCTAACAACTCGAGTCTTTCAAACTCAATTTCACTGTAGCAAATCGAGTTTAAGAGACTCGATTTTTGTGTGCTGGCAAAGTTGAGGTGGAGAAATGATCTACGTGGAACTCGAGTCTTAAAGACTCGAGCTCCTGTTCATCTTCTACCTTCGTTTTTTTTTTCTTCTCCATTTCAGGTCCCGTTCACCATCTTCTACCCTTTTTTCTCCATTTCAAGTCTTGTTCACCATCTTCTTCCCTTCTTCCAAGCCCCCAAAAACCCAAGCCAGTTCTTCCTTCTTCATCTAAATCCATTTCTCAAAATCTCAAACGCAAATCAAGATCTCAATCAGAGCAAAAAAGGTTCATGTTTTCTTCATCTATTTGTGTTTTCTTCATCCATTTCTTAAAATCCCAAACCCATTTTTCTCAAAATCTCAAACCCATTTCTCAAAATGTGAACCCATTTCTCAAAATCTCAAACCCAAATCACGATCTCAATCGAAGCAAAAACTGTTGTGGGTTCGTGCTTTCTCAATCGGTGCAAAAACTGTTGAATCACGATCTTAATCAGAGCAAAAAAGTTTCGTGCTTTCTGGTTTGGGATCTCAATTGAAGCAAAAAAGGTTTGTGTTTCTTGGGTGTGTTTTCTGGGTTGGGTTGGTCCATTAGTTTGTGTTTTCAAGACGTGTTTTCTTAAGGAACTCGAGTCTTAGAGACTCGAGTTCCACGTGGATTTTCTTCATCCACCTCAGCCACGCACATCATGGAAATCGAGTCTCTTAAACTCGATTTGTTATGGTGAAATCGAGTCTAGAAAACTCGAGTCGTTAGATACTAAAATAGTTTCAAATCTTGGCTAACTAATAAAATAGTTTGGTTTTTATAGTTATTTAAAAAAAATCCGCACTTTAGGCTTGACAACATAAAGATGAAATTGATGATTTTTATGATATTCACATGTCTATTTAACATCAATATATCTAGTAAGCTTTCATTCACTTCTCTACAAAATTTACTCTAAACAAAAACAAATATCTAATTTATAAATCTCATCAAAAGGCAAAAATTGACACAAATTTACATCAACAAATCAATTAACATGCAATACGCGTGGTAGCACAAATAGACATCTAAATTTATCCCATTATCTTCCTTTGAAATCAATCTAGCTATGTGATAACCTGACTTCACCGACTAAGCCCCATTCTTATTATACATCCAAAAGACTGAATCATAAACATGTCTTCTACTTAACGGAATTAGAAGAATGGCTTCTGCATTAGTCCTGTGAAAATTTGATTCAATCAAATTACGATCCCTCCAATGAATTCTCTAATAAATTAGATTCGACACTCACCACTCCCATTCCTCTTGTGCTAGTGGATGAATTACGATATTTGTCGGATGATTCAGGATCCACTTGTCCTACATAACTCGAATTGTTTTGCCATTTCCCACCCTCCAGTAGCACCCTTTCCTCAGTATTGGTTGTGCTGCCATTAAGCATTTACACACAAAGACAAAGGAGCAACTTGGGATGTCAAAAGCTTCTAAAAAATTACACCTTGGGAAATACTTTGCTTTAAAACACCTATGATTAAGAGACCCATCCTCTTGTAAAAGTTTCCAACCTTATTTTGCTAACATAGCTAAATTGAAACTCCTTAAATCTCGAAATCCATTCCACCCCCCTTCTTAGATTTGGTCAGCGTATCCCAGCTTTTATAGTGGATCTTCCTCTCTTCATTAATTTGCCCCCACCAAAATCTTGCACATATAGAGTTAAGTTCATCACAAAGCTTAACCAGTAGTTGAAAAACACCCATCGTGTATGTAGGAATGGATTGGGTGTAAGGTTGTGATTTCCAACTAGCCTTTGTTGGCTTTAATTCCGTGCCAAATATGATTGTAATTTCTTCAATCATTTTACAGTATTTATATGGGTTTTATTTGTAAGGGATGAGTGTGAGAGATTGGCGAAGAATCAAGCTTTAAAGTTGGATCAGTGCAGTTCGCGACTAGCTCGCGAGAAAGTATCCCGCAAAAGGCCACGTGTGAAGCACATGACTAGAAGTTGAAGAGTCATACCATCCTGTCATTTTGTGAGTACTTTGCAAGAAAAGTCAACTCGCGAGGTACCCATGAAACTCTCTATTTTGCAAAAAGATAAAGTGCTTTACCAAATTCTTTACCCACATTATATATACCCTTATTACCCATGAAATGTAAGGAGTGCTTTTTAGAGAGAAAACCCTAGCAAAAAAAGTTGAGAGTTAGAGAGTGTTATACCCAAAATCATCAACAGATTTTCTCTTGGTTTTCCTCTACTCCTACCTCTCCATCTCTACGTCCTTGATAGGTTCTTAGCCCAAACACTTATCACACCCAATATAAGTTTTTAATCAAGTTTTGGTGCCTTTGCGAAGCATTGGAAGGAGTCATTTATCGGCGGATGCAATCGGGCTGAATTGCTGGATCTAGAAAGCTAGCGAAGACAAGATTCCAAGAAGTCTGTTGGTAGCAGAAGCTTGGAGGGCTAAAGTACATGGGGTAGACTAGGCTTGGAGGGTCTCTTATTATTCATATACTCCAACTTTATTCACTAATGGATCAATTTCAACTTGGAAGGTCGCGAAAAGGTTTTTCGCTGAATTCTACGGTTTCCTCTTCGATAACATGTCTTGGTGTTATATTGTGTTTACATCCCTCTTCCCTACTCTTTAAGCCTTCATTTTATCATTCATTGTGGTCAAATATGCTTAGAGTAGTGTTATAGGTTTATTACGCATATTTACTCTTGTTCTGCACTTTGTTAAGTTATAGTAAAAGCAATCTAGCCTTAATTTTAAAATTAGGGTTTGAACAAGCTTTAGTGTTTTCACACTAATTTGAGCTTTCATTGGGCCATTGCTTTTATTAGCACTTTGTTTCTAGCTCTAGCCAATAATTTTCCTTTCCATCATTGGATTTTTTTTTCCAAACCCTTTCCTTAAGGAAAGAGAAGGTTTGGTATTTTGACCTTCCAACTAATGTAGGAAGCCCCAGGTAGGTTTCAAACTGGTTAACCTCTTTAACTCCCAAGTTATTTTTTATCGAATTTTACTACCCAATTGTTGTATTGCCACTAAAAAAATTGAAGACTCCTTAAAATTGATACTGAAAGCTCAATTAGTGTGAAAACACTAAAGCTTGTTGACCCCAAAACTAAAAGTATGGCTAGATTGCTTTTACTCAAACTTATCTAAATATGGAACAAGAGTAAATAAAATGCAATAAACCGGGAACAGTACTCTAAGCCATATACGACCATAATGAGCAATAAAAGTAAAGCTTAAAAAGTAGAGAAGAGAGATTCAAATACAAGATAACACCAGAACGTGTTATCGAAGAGGAAATCGAAAAACTCGGCGAAAAAACTCTCTACAACTCTCCAAGTCGAAATCAATCCACTAGTGAATAAGTTGGAGTACACGAATATCAAAAAGACCCTCCAAGGCTAATCTACCTGTAAAGTTGTGATTTCTAACTATGTTGTGTTGGCTTTAATTCTAAAAGTTTGGATTTGTGTAAATACACAAGAGCTTATTTAGACCCCCAAATTAAAAATACGGCTAGATTGATTTCACTCTAACTTATATTAAGTGCGAAATAAGAGCAAATGAAGCACAATCACCGGATCTACTCTAGTGCATACACATGAACAATAAACAACAAAAGTAAAGTACAAGAGTAAGGGAAGAAATATGCAAATACAAGATAACACCAAGACGTGTTATTGAAGAGGAAACCGAAGAACTCGGCGAAAAACCCTTTCATGACCCTCCAAGTTGAAATCGATCCACTAGAGAATAAAGTTGGAGTACACGAATACAAAAGACCTTCTAAGCCTAGTCTACCCCATGTACTTGAGCCTTCCAAGCTCCTGCTACCAACTGACTTCTCAGAGTCATGTCCTCTCCAGCTTTCTGGTCTTGCAATACACCCTATTGCATCCGCCAAACCTCATTGGCTTCCTTTGGCAAATTCCCAAAACTTCCCAAGCTCCAAAACACTCTCTACACTCTAAATATGTGTGGGTTGTGTTTGGGTACAAATCTCCTATCAAGGTATGACAATGGGAGAGGGAATAAGAAGAGACTACAATAATTTCTCACTAAGGATGAGTAGCTCTCTCTCTAAAAGATGGGTGTATGTGTTGTAGAAAACTTATCTAGGGTTTTTTTTCTCTAAATGACCTCTTTACTTTTGTGGGTAAATGGAGTATATATAATATAGGTAAAGGGTAAGAAAGTCACACTTAAAATCCTCCAAGCAGAGAGTTTCGCGGGTATCTCGTGGGTTGGACCTTCTCTTGAGATACTCGCGAAACTGACAGCCTGACATAACTCTTCAGCTTCCAGCATGTGCTTTTTACATGGCTCTTTCGCAAGTAGGCTTCTCGCGAGACACTCACGAAATCCATTTGTTCATCCAATACATACTCGATTCTTCACCAACTTAATACTAAACCCAATACAAAAAAATCTCACAAAATACAAGGAACAAAATTAAAATAATTACAAAACTTTGTCATAGAATAAAACCAACATAAAATGATAGGCCAAGAATTTATTGACCCCTTAGGTAAATTAACCAATTAATTAATCAAGTGAATTAATTAAGTCAATTAACATGCAATACACGTGGTAGCACAAACAAATCACCAAATAACTAAATGCAGCAAAAATTAAATTTGACATGGATGATTTGTTTACGAATGGGGAAAACCACCGAGGCAAAATCCCACAGGGTGAATTTAAGGTCACCACTCCCGAGAATCCACTATTATCAAAATAAGCGGTTACAAGTAAAGGAATCCCAGTACCTTATACTAACCTAAAGTTGAACCCTTACCCCAATACAAAATTGAACTTGTAATGTAGTGACAATCTCTCCTTTCAATGCACAGCTCCAAGTACGTGACTAACACACCAACTTGAGAAGGATGTTGACTACAAAGTTCTTTAACTCATTCACGCGATGAAGATCAAGAAACTCCTTGGTTACAAAACCCTACGACGTATAAACATAGCAGCTTCTTCAAGAGAAAGATGAACTAGGGTATATTGTCCCTGGTCACAATATGCATGAAACAAGAAGTGCGACAACCTTTGCATCAACTGAGACGGCCCTTAAAATAATCCTTATATATGTTTAAGGTTGTGAGAAAAGAAACCTTACACAAATAACTTGGATATGTGTGAAAAATAGATCTAGAAATCTAAATTTCGTAATTCTCGATAGATACAACTGTCAAGCTATCTGTTGAGTTTCAATTATTAAATCTCGATAGATATATCTGTCGAGATATTTGTTGAGTTTTAATGAATAACACTTCTTCCCTTGATTCTTGGACAGATTTGCATGACTTCAATACTTGGACTTGAAATCTTGTTCCTTGAAGTATTAAACACATCCTAAATCTACCCAATTACAAGTAAAGTGTGTTTTGTCAAAGGATTAGCCAATTCTAAATGACATATGTTCATAACATATTAATTTCGGCCTTCAAAAATTGAGAATTTCGAAAAACTGAAAACTAAAACGTTGTAGATATTTAAGTCATGGTTCCAACCCAACCAGCATTGTGTCAATTGAATTTTTGAGGAGAGAGATACGCCCAAAAGACTGATCAATGATCAAATCAGATTTTTTTTTCCTTTTCAGATTCTGCCTCTTTGATTTCTTTCCTTATTTGAAACTTCCAAACATGGTAGACGATCCAAGCACTCCAACCGTACCTCCTTAGACATTTAAGCATACTCCTTTGGTTCATCTTTAATTCTAGTTTGGCCTCCATTCTCTCACAAACTCTTGTAAACTCATCTTTTTCACATATTTTCTTAAAGTAGAAAATTATACGCAATAAATGATATCTTATTCAAGAAATTATGTAAAGATAAATAATAGGGACTAATGCAAATCATAGATTAATTATACAAATTAAGCATAGTAATAAGGAGATAATGTCCACATAAATATATAATAAGTATACATTTTAAGGCGTTATCAGTACCCAAAGTACTAAAGAAACCAAGTTTTAAACTAAAGTACTAAAAACTTTAAAATAAAGCAATATAAATAAACATAAACGGTAATACATATGTTAGATTATCCAAAAGATGTGTGGTTGTAGGTTAGTTTCCTCCTTTTGAGCCCACTGTTCTCCCTCTTATGATATGCACTCCCTCTTACTCTATGCTATAGTAATAATATTCACAATAAGTTTTCTCCCCCCTTTTGTCACGAATAGCTAAAGGTCTTCCTTGAGCTTGCGCTAAATCTCATCCAACTATGTCTTAATGGTGGTCAAGCAAAGCTTAACATGATTATTGTGAGAATACATGAGATTTGCAAGTCCAGAGATGCAATCATGTAAACCCTCCATTAAAGTTGTCATCCTATTCGTGTGAGGGATAGATGATCCAAGCTAAGAGTGAGTGCTGGAAGGTTGAGGCTCCGGAATGTGAGGAGACGAGGTCTCGGGAAGTTTGGAGACATTTAGAGTAGCTGAGCTCTTTCCAATGGGAGAGGCATGAGAGGAGGATCCATTCTGTAGGGGCTTGGAAGGGCTCTTCTTTGCCCTTTCGGCAGATGAGTGAACCTTGCTGCTCTAGAGAGAATGCAAGGAAATCAGTCCTTGATGAGACAAGACCATTCAATCTTTCGAAGGATGAATGCCATTGAGAGTAATGATCTTCATAATGAGGCTATAGAAGGATAGACAGGTTCTTGCAGTTGATTGCCTCGTAGTTTTTTCCAAAATCTGAAATATGTGAGCACAAATGTCGAATGGAACTCCATTAATGAAATCACATAGGAATTTGGCTCTTTCAAGGCTAATGGAACCCGTGTTGGTCAAAGGGTACAAATTAGAGTGCATAATCAAGGTAAGAGTTTGTAAAGTTGTAATTTACAATTAACTTTTATGTTGGCTTTATTCCACGATAAAAAATGTTGTAATTGCTTTAATTTTGTTCCTTGTATTTTGAGGGATTTTATTGTATTGGGTTTAGTATTAAGTTGGTGAAGAATCGAACATGTAATGGATGAACAAGTGGATTTTGCGAGTGTCTCGCGATAAGCCAACCTATAAAAGAGCCACGTGAGAAGCACGTGCTGGAACCTAAAGAGTCGTGACAGGCTGTCAGTTTTGCGAGTGTCTCACGAGAAGGGCCAACCCGCGAGATACCCGCAAAATGCTTTGCCTGGAGGATTTTAAGTGAGAAAAACCCTAGATAAGTTTTCTTTAACACAACACACCCATCTTTTAGAGAGAGAGCTACTCATCCTTAGTGAGAAATCATTGTAGTCTCTTCTCTTTCCTTCTCTCATTGCCATACCTTGAGAGGAGATTTGTACCCAAATACAACTCACATCTATTCAGAGTGTAGAGAGTGTGTTGGAACTTAGGAAGTTTTGGGGATTTGCCAAAAGAAGCCGGTGAGACTTGGCGGATGCAATCGGGGCGTATTGTGGGATCTGAAAATCTAGAGAAGACATGACTCCGACAAATCCGTTGGTAGCAAGAGCTTAGAGGGCTCAAGTACATTGGGTAGACTAGACTTGAATGGTCTTTTATTATTCGTGTACTCCGACTTTATTCTCTAGTGGATCGATTTGACTTGGAGGGTTACAAAGAGGTTTTTTGTTTAGTTCTTTGGTTTCCTCTTCGATAACACACCTTGGTGTTATCTTGTGTTTGCGTCTCTCTTCCCTTACTCTTGTGCTTTACTTTTATTGTTTATTGTTCATGTATATGCACTAGAGTAGATTCGGTGATTGTGCTTCATTTACTCTTGTTCTGCACTTAAATTAGTTAGAGTAAAAGCAATTAAGCTGTAATTTAAAATTGGAGCTCTAAACAAGCTCTTGTGTTTTATACACAAATCCGAGTTTTCAGAGTCTTCATCTCTAGCTCAAATCTTGACGTGCTAATGGATGTTCCTGTGGAGGAAACTTCTTGATGTGCTCCTAAAGTTTCAAGGATTTCGACAACGAGAGCCAATTTATCATCATATGGAGAAGTATCTACATTTTCCAGACGATTAATGTGAAGGAACTTTGCTAGATAGTCTGGAGTGACGACAAAGTTTTTATCTCGAACCCAACATTTTAGTTCAGCTCCAGTGAACCATGCATTAGAGTAGAATTCTATGACTAACTCTTCAATAGGATCTTCAAAGCCACTAAACAAGCTAGCCCAATCTTTGTCAGCAAAGATTTTAGGGATAAAGGTTGATCCCAATGTGTTAAACCTCACAATCCTTTCCACCACAATAGGGGCATTCTTGAAATTGTATTTAAAGTATTGAGAGTCCAATAGAGTCTTGAATCTCTTGTTGTCAAAGTTTCCGGACGATTGACAAGTCCTCTTTGATATTGGAGATGATGTGAGATCAATCAAGGGTTCCTTACCGTGTGAAGATCGATGAGACATCTACAAAATAGCCACACAAACCATACACAAACATGGTAACAAACTTGATTAGATACAAGTCAGTCCAAAAACAAGAGCAAATAGAAAAAAAATGTCCTAAATTAGAAACAAACGAGCATAACATAGATGCAAGAATATGTTATATGTGCTAAAAGGTCTAAAAAGACTTAATTAGCATGAAAAAAAATGCAAAACATGTCAAGTGATAGAGTATGTGCATCAAGGGTGCATCTAGTGTGCATGTGAGATACATAACCAATGCATGAGCAAGAACAGTTGGGGTAAAATGTGTAAAACACACAACCAATAATTGTAAACCACACAACAATGATCAAAACATGATAAATATGAATAATTATGATAATTCCCAAAAATTGGTACTCATCAGAGTCCAAAAGAGTGAAAAAAAAAA
Source organism: Castanea mollissima (assembly GCA_014183005.1). NCBI lineage: Eukaryota > Viridiplantae > Streptophyta > Magnoliopsida > Fagales > Fagaceae > Castanea > Castanea mollissima. The sequence goes on along the minus strand of JACAVU010000010.1, from coordinate 2,870,010 downwards.
ATACCATAAATGCATTTTATTAAACACTTAGAGTACACATACTACACATGTATGATAAACAATGCATGAACATATGAAAATATTGCCTAAATAAAAGTTAAAAATTCCACAAGGGGCCAACAAGAACATTAACAAACACAATGGGACAAAGCCCAATCAAGAAAAAATGAAAGGATTTAACAAAAAAATAAGTTTTCCTAACCCCATTCAAAATAACTCCAACCCTAGAAATTTTAAAAATCTAGGACATAGTCTAAGGATTCAAAAGACAAAAAGTGTTAAAATATACCTTAGAGAAGTCTTAGAGATGAAATCCTAGGAGTCTTGGTTGAGATTTGAGTAAAGAGTGTGTTTTGGGTTGAGAGAGGCACGAGGGAGGCAAAACAAGGATTTTGAAAAATTGACATCGCGTGCCCCTTTAAAAGCTGAAAATCCACTCATTTCGCGAGATAGTTACTCACAAACTACTCGCAAAAAGCCTCATTTGCGCAGGGCAAATTTCGCAAGAAGCCATATCTCGCAAATGACCTGCAAGGGAGTCGCGAGACTCTCTGTGTAAAATTTTGGAAGAATCAAAAAATCACTTCCACATTTTCGCAACTTGGTTGTGAGAAACCTTACTTATGAAGTACTTACGAAAATGCTTACAAAGGAGTTTTTCAACAAAACAGATTTGGCTTTTGGGAAAAACTTTCAAAACACAAGTGACAAATAAAAACACTTTCAAAAATAAATAAAATACTCAAAAATCTTTTTGGGTTTGATCATCAAGCAATTAAGTGTACACAAATCACATTTGAACATGTACAATTACACAAATGAAATAGACATTCATTAACATTAGACTTATGTGTTGTGTGTGTGAATTGAGTATGAACTACCATAATCTAGTATGAAATTTCAATGATCAATTCAATCAAGTCATACACAAATAGCACGAAGTCAAGTAACCTATCTCACTAGTAGAAATGAACATATATGACCTCTCATCAAAGTGTTTACATTGATTGAAAGCTTTTCATTTGTCTTTCATTTTTCATACTTTTTTATCAATACAACTCAATTTTTTTAGCACCGATGCCATGGAATTTTTTATATCTCTTTGAAGAATAAGCTTTTGGCTTTGGCATCATATATGTTGAATACATTTCGCACCACATTTTCCTAGTCAAACTAGTTTTCGAAGTAAGGGTTTTTTAGCTCTTTCTCTTTTTAGAGATTGATGTTTGAAGAAATTTTTTGAAAAAAATAAATGTGAAGAGATATATAGGATCAAGTCTACATATGTATCAAAATCAAACAAGACTATTGTCTAATAATTCATGACAAGCTTGAAGATCTATTTACAACCATCAAACATAGATTTTTAGATTTCACTCACACTTAAAAATGTGCATACATAACAAACTAAGCTCGTAAATGCATTACACCATTAGTATGGAGGTGCTAGGCCAAACTCAACATGTGATATGACACAACACAAGCGATCAAACTTTTGAGATTTTATACTTTTTATGGGTTTTTCAATTTTTACTCAAAAACAAAGCAATAAAGTAAGATCAACAAAACAAAACAAACAAAGCAAAGACTAATGAAAGAAACATGCTAGGAAGGAAGCATTGGCGCAAGAAGAATGCATATGTCATGATACATGAAACTATGACCCTAATATATTGGAAGTATTAATTCATGGACATAATGAGTATTATGCATGAGTACCTTTCTTCACCCACACCACACGGGTGTTTTGGGTGAGGTCCTTAGAAGGAAGGGTACGACCAACATAACTCTCAAACCTTGGGGTGAAGCTAGCTAGGCATGATGAAATTTTCTTAAGCATATCCATGACATCTCCAATGTGTTGACCCTCATTTTCTCCCTTAGCTTGCTTTCCTCTTGGCATTCTTCTTGAATTTCCTTGATCATGCAGAGAATCAGCCTCTTGAGAGTATGAAGCTTGAAGCAATTGGGTCTTATGCCCTCGAGTTCCACAATGATGACAAAGATGCTTCACTTGAGGTCCTTTTTGATTGTTAGTCAATGACTTCCCTTTTTCCTTTGGTTTTTGACCAATGTCCTTCTTCCCAATCTTGAGCTTCTTTACATTCTTTGCCAATACAAACTTTATCTACCTTTTTGGTTTGCTGCTCGAACTTCCTTCACTGGTGTAGCCCAATCCGGTTTTGTCCGTGGAAGGCTTTTGAGATGAAAGCACACTATCAAGTTTCTTGGTTGTGATGCGCTCCACTTTGACATTGGCTTCAATCACTTCAAGTTTGAGAAACTTGATCTTAGAGTAGGCATTCAACAACTCTTCTTTCAACTCTTCAACTTCACACTTGGCATCTTTAAGTTGTACAAGAGTGGATTTGTGATCTTCTTCAATTTTCTTCATCTTCTTGGCTGCACTCTTAGCAAATTTAGCATACTTGCCACAATCTTCAAGCAATGCATCACACACTTCTTGAAGATTCTTATCACCTCCATTGAGGTACACATCCTTATCATCCAAAACTCTAACTTCTTCACCTTCAGAGTGAACACCAAGTTCTTCAACCAAATCACTCAATTCATCTTTGGAATCAACCGAGGTAATCACCATGAATGCTGAATAATTACCATCACCATCACATTCTCCTTCCACGTCGAAATTTGAGCTCCCTGAGTAACTAAGGGTAGTTGTTAGCACTTTACCCTTTCCTCTCAAATAATTCACACCCTCTTTCTTCAAATGCCCATGACCATTGCATTCATAGCACCCAATCCCTTGGGATGATGACGAGTCTTTTGCATCCATCTTCTTGAAGTCTCTTTTGTCATTCTTGAAGGATGAGAATTTTCCTTTGCCAAACAACTTCCCATTTTTCTTCATCTTTAGAAACTTTCAGAAGTTCTTTGCAAGATACGTCACCTCTTTTTTTGCATCATCCTCATCGTAGGAATCATTGGTTCTCTCATTTATAGTTTTAAGAGCAAGTGATTTACTAGACATGTGAGAGGGAAATTCGAGCTCATAAGTTTGAAGAGAGCCAACAAGCTCTTGAATCTTGATCTCATCCAAATCTTTACTCTCCTCAATGGCGGTGACTTTAGCCCAGAAGCTTTCGGATAAGGATCTCAAGAATTTCCTTACAACTTTGGAGTTTGAAAGCTCAAATTAGTGTGAAACACTAGAGCTTGTTTAGACTCCAAAATTAAAAATTATGGCTAGATTGCTTTTACCCTAACTTATCAAAGTGCGGAATAAGAGTAAGTGCAATATGCCGATAACACTACTCTAAGCCATATCCAACCACAATGAATAATAAAATGAAAGCTTAAAGAGTAGGGAAAAGAGATGCAAACACAAGATAACACCAAGATGTGTTATCGAAGAGAAAACCGAAGAATTTGGTGAAAAACCTCTTTGCGACCCTCCAAATTGAAATCGATCCACTAGAGAATAAAGTTGGACTACACGAATAACAAAAGATTCTTCAAGCCTAGTCTACCCCATGTACTTGAGCCCTCCAAACACTTGCTACCAATGAACTTCTTATAGTCTTGTCTTCTCTAGCTTTCTAGATCCCGCAATTAAGCCAAATTGCATCTGCCACTAAATGGCTCCTTCCAATACTTCCTAACAGCACCAAAACCTCACTTAACACTCAGATTGGGTGTGGTAAGTATTTAAGCTAAGAACCTCTCAAGGATGTAGAGATGTTAAGGTAGGAGTAATGGAAAACTAAGAGATAATGTGTAGATGATTGTGGGTATAACAATCTCTAACTCTCAAGTGTATTTGTTAGGGTTTTCTCTCTGAAAGCACTCTTTACAATTCATGGGTAATGAGGGTATATATAGTGTAGGTAAAGAATTTGGTAAGACAACTTAACTTTTTGCCAAACAGAATGTTTTGCGGGTACCTCGCAAGATGGCTTTTCTCGCGAAGTACTCGCGAAATGACAGGCTGGCATAACTCTTTAGCTTCTAGTCATGTGCTTCAAACGTGACCTTTTAGCGGGTTGCTTTCTCTCGAGCTAGTCGTCAACTACACTAATTCTTATTTGATGCTAATTTCTCACACTCATCCCTTACAAATAAACCCACATAAATACAGGAAAAATGATTGAAGAAATTACAATCAAATTTGCCACAGAATTAAAGCTAACAAAGGTTAGTTGGAAATCACAACTTTACAGCATCTTCAATCTTCTCTCCAAGATTAAGCTTGGCAATAACTATCTCATTAAGTCTCCCATAAAATGAGTCAAATGACTCATGGTCACTCATCTTCACTTCCTTAAATTGAGTAGTGAGCATTTGTAGTCTAGTGTCCTTTACCTTCTTGGTTCCCTCATAGATGGTCTCGAGGATGGTCCATGTCTCTTTGGTTGTCTTCACATGAGAGAACCTATGAAATTTATCAGTAGAAACACCACAAAAGATAGCAGTAATAGCTTTGCTATTGGCATTTGCCAAAGCAAGTGCAGCCTTATCCCATTCAGCCTTGGGTGTTGTAGGTTTCACCCAACCATTCTTAACGAAATTCCAAACGGTCTCATCAGTAGCACATAGAAAAGCACGCATACGTACTTTCCAAAACGCATTGTTACTCCCATCAAAGTAAGGAAATGCGTTGAGGGATTGAGATCTATTTATCTCAAACGGAGTCTACGATCACACAAGGATAATGAAATCCAAAAATTGTACCTGCTTTGATACCAATTGAAAGCTCAATTAGTGTAAAAACACTAAAACTTCTTCAGACCCCAAAATTAAAATTACAGCTAGATTGCTTTTACTCTAACTTATCTAAGTATGAAACAAGAGTAAATAAATTCAATAAACCGGTAACACTATTCTAAGCCATATACAACCACAATTAGCTTTAAAAGTAAAACTTAAAGAGTAGGGAAAAGAGATGCAAACACAAGATAACATTAGGACTTGTTATCGAAAAGGAAACAGAAGAACTCGGCGAAAAATCTCTCCACGACCCTCCAAGTCAAAATCGATCCACTAGTGAATAAGTTGGAGTACACGAATATCAAAAAGACCCTCCAAGCCTAATCTACCCAATGTACTTGAGGCCTCCAAACTAAGAATGGCAACGAGTCAAGTTCGGGCTGGGTTTTTGTATTCCCGGCCCAATTATTAATCGGGTTTTTTTCCTGGAGCCTAGACCTGCCTTGCCGGGCCCCAAAAGCCTCGTTTAACTTCTTAGGCCCAAATTTGGCCCCACCAAAAAAAAAAAATTGAAGCCCATTAAATTTTTTTCCCTATATTCAAGCCATTTAACGTGGCCCAAATGCCAAAATTTGCCCTGTTATATGGCAGCCAAATCATTTACCTCCATTTATATGGCAGCCAAAATCATCTTATATGGCAGCCAAAATTTGCTGTGTTATATGGCAGCCAAATCAATAAATCACAACTAAGATTTTAAATCAATAAATCACTTAAAAAGCTACAAAATAAATCTCACAAGTCTAAGAATTTGAATTCCGACGAGTTTTATAATCTAAAACTAACTCTTTGGTGCATTGAACACGCAATTGACGTGCATTTGCTTCAAATTTTTGCCTCCTTTTTGGTGATCCAGTCCAATAAATCACACTATCATAAATCCTTTCAATACCATCACCAGTAAGAGACAACCCATCTTGAACAATTAAATTCAAAATATGTGCAGCACACCTCATATGCAACATAGACCCACCCAACATAAGAGAACTAGTATCAAGCTTATTCAAGAGAAGTCTTATCATAACATCATTAGTACTACAATTATCAACGGTTATTGTGGACAATTTCCTATCAATATTCCACTCTAAAAAATAATCAACAAGGACATTAGTAAGGATATCTTTTGTATGTAGAGAAGGAACATAAACAAACCTAAAAAAATAATGGGAATAATTATAACATAACTTAATAAACATTCTAAATGTAAAGTCTTTAACATTCAATTTATAGATAAAAATATTATCTTAAAACCCGGCTTTGCAACGTTCAAGTATGATCAATAAAATGAGTGGTAATGACCAGAAACCCTTTCTTTTTGTTACTTGAAGTCCACATATCAGTTGTAATTGCCATCCTACTTCCATTCTTGTTTGTCATCTTCAAAGTTTTCTCCCTCTCATTATCATAGATTTTAAGAATGCCACTCTTCAAAGTATTTCTTGTGACAAGTTTAAACAAAGGTTGAAGAGAAACCACAAATTCTCTAAACCCAATGTGGTCAACTATTGAAAGGGGGTATTCATGTAGGATGACCATACGAGCAAGATTATTCCTCACTTTACCTTGATCAAATTGGTAAGCATTTAAACTCATAGTTTCATCCACCTTATTTTGTTGTTTAATTAAGACTTGTTGTCGCATATCCCTTATATCTTTAAACTTCAACCACGGACATCTTGCTAAATGATTATGCAAATGAGTTGTACTTTGGCTAGAATCACCCAAGTAAAGTTTGCTACAATGATGATATTGGGCTTTAATTTTTCCATCAACTTTCTTCCTTGTAAAATGATCCCAAATATCTGAGGTAGTCTTTCTTTTTCTACTTGTATCCAACTCTAAGTCCTCATTTGTAGGCTCTTGCTCTCCCTCTCCCTCTGCCCCTTCTTGTTCCTCTGCTCTAAGTCTTCTCCTAAGTCCACCGTCGGGGATTTTGGACTCCTAATTGGTTCAAAAGTTTAGGAGTTAGAATCACAACAAATATAATTAAATTTATTATTACACATACTCATTGATTAATACGTACAAATTCATAATTACACAGATTCACAAATTCTATCAACCCAAACATAATTAAACACAATTAACTATAAATTCTAAACACTTACTCGTTGTTTAATGGGCATAAAGGTGATGGTGATCCTGAGGGTGAGCTGCCAGGCGACAATGGCGAGGGTGAACGTGAAAATGGTGAAGGAGGCTGCATAGTTGTCAAGGAAAAACGTTCGGTTCTCAAGGGAGAGCCGCTTGGTGAGGAAGAACTAGATTTGTTTCTCAAGGGAGAGCCGCTTGGTGAGGAAGAACTAGATTTGTTTGTGTTTTCCATCTCCATTTTAGGCTCTGCATTCTCAACAAACATAAATCAATGAACAATTTCTTCCATTATTTAACACTAGTATGATACTTTGTGCCACCAATACGCATCACCAAACATGAAACCCACATTACCCCTTACATAAATTTCAAAAATAAAGAAACCTCCAAATTCTCCACTCTAACACTGGAAACTCATAACTCACAAATATATCCAATAATCCAAATTCAATATCCCAACTTATTTTGTAAACCAAAATTCAAGACTATCGAAAGCCGACATGCAAATTCCAAAATCTCTCCACATTTCCAAATTCCCAACCACATAAACACATCAAAGATCAAATATTAACTCAAAACCCATTACACAAATTTACTGGAAATTGACAAGTCACAACTCAATAAGAATATAACATAAATTCAAAAAACCCCTCCACCTTCCCAAAAACCAGATCCATTACACAAATTCATTAAAACCTCAATTCAACAAGAATTACCCAAAACCCACATACCCCATATTTCAAATTCAACAAACTCTTTAACCCCAAAATTCAAAATTACCAAAACCTAATATGGAGATTCCAAACCCCAACTATATAAACAATATCATGAAATTCACATTTAAACTTTGAAACCCATTTATACAGATTCACTGTAAGCTCACAACCCACATAGAATTGCCCAAAAACACACACATATATAATTGAAATAAGAATCCAACAATAACATAGAGAACACTTAATTTGCGTTCATGCACCCAAAATTAAAATAAAAAATAAAAACAGGAAAAGAATTCGCTTACAATGTTAAGGCGTGAGGCGTGGCTGATCCTGTGAGCTTGGCTGAGGCGTGGCTGTGTGTAGATAGGCTGAGAGGGCATGATGAGGTGAGGGGCGAGAGGGCGTGATGAGCTATGAAGGGCTGGCTGAGGCGTGAGGGAGTGATGAGGCCATAAGGCGTGATGAGCTGTGGCCTGTGAGGGGCTGAGGCATGACTCGTGAGTGGCTGAGGCGAGAGGGCATGATGAGCTTGAAGGAAAAATTCTGGTTTTGCATCTCATGCAAAACCCACAGCGGAAGCGACGAACAAGGGTCTATTTCATTCATGATTGATAACGTGCACTACATAAATTTCAGAATTTAAGAACAAGATAGCGTACCTTGGTGTGGAGAAATTCAAAACAAAGATTAGAAGCACTTGGGAACACTTTTAATCTTCACTCCAATTCCACTTTACGCCCAAGATGTGTGGTCTCTCAATCAGTTTTTCAAAGGGAGAATGAAAGTGTGTCTCACACTCTCTCACACACCGTTTCTTTTCTTTTCTTATCTCTTCTAATAAAATTCTGTATGTTTCTCCCTTTATAACTAACTGATTATCTAATTGGGTTGGCTATTGGGCCTTTCCAATTGGGCTTTAGTGTGTGGCTTGGAGTGGGACCAAAAAGGACCAATAAGACACTAGCTCCAATGGGCCTTGGGCTTTTCCGTCAACTCTTGACAAGTCCAAAGTTACCATTAATTATATTTAATACCACTATATAAATATAATTGCACTCTAGGCCTTATTAATAAATTATATCTCAAGACTTTATTATACACGTAACCCCTTCATAAAATATTCGTAGTAACACAAAGTCATAAACGTAGACTGCCACTTTGTAAATTACTACATCTTATCCTTGAGTACCCGGTTTAATTCTTTAAAGTTATTCATTATATATTTATGAAATCCAATTTCATAAATATATACTTTAGCAATTTCTTACTAAAGTGGTTAGGCCTAACTCTCTGAATAACTGAACCCATTAAACTTATCTCAAGGGAATATTTTATATCTCCATCAAGAGACTATGAATTTCATCTTGAGAATATATGTTCCATCAACACTAAATGTGGCTGCCCAACATACTGAGGTTTTGACCGTCACTTCAGGTCTCACTCCTGATATATCAAAGCAACCTACACTTCATGATCAGGTCCATTATTCTCTCAGGATTAAGAGTTCATGCAAATAGAAGTCGTGAGATTTATTATTCATTTGACAGTCGTTAGAAGAATAATAAATCTCACAGCGGTCCAGTTCAATATGTTTTAACTCTTAAAACATATTAACATATCAACTAGAAGTTTCCACTTCCATGATCAAGACAAATCATCTTAGTTGACACGTTATAGTCTTCGCAGATGAAATGCCCAATTTCATCACCGACTATGAACTATAAATTCTGAGTTTACAAAGAACTTGTGATTTACATCTTCTGTGACTTTTCACATAAATCACATACAATGCATCTCATGGACTATATGATAATGTCCCATATTCATGTTACCATTATTTTAGATAATAATAAAATAACTTTATCAAACACAATATTAAGTCATACATCATGTCATACAATACACAATGTCATACATAATATCATACATAGCATCATACAATAGGATTTAAGGGCACTAATCCTAACAGAGCTGTGGCATGAAATTGAGGGCGTGAGGGGCTGCTGAGTCGCTGACTGCTGAGGAGTGACTTAGGGTGTGTAATGAGAAGGGCGGCTAGGCTGTGTAGTGAATAGAGACTTAGGGTTACAAAATCATATTCTCAATGATATATATATATATATATATATATATATATATATATATATTATATATATATATATCCGGGTCGGGTTTCGGATTTTTTTTATAAAACCCGAACCCGACCCAGACCCGCTTCGGGGTTTTTTTTTTTAACCCATACCCGACCCTATTCTTTATCGGACCAGGTAAAATCCGGCCCATTAGGGTCCGGCCGGGCCGAGTATCTGCGGGTCGGATCTAAATTGCCATCCCTACTCCAAACTCCTACTACCAACAGACTTTTTGGAGTCTTGTCTTCACTAGCTTTTTGGATACCACAATTTTGCCCGATTGCATCCGTCACTCAATGGCTTTGTCCAATACTTCCCAAAGGCACCAAAACTTCTCTCAATACTCAGAATGGGTGAGGTAAGTGTTTAGACTAAAAACCTCTCAAAGATGTATAGATAGAGAGGTAAGAGTAGAGAAAAACCAAATGAAAAAGTGTTGATGATTGTGGGTATGACAATCTTTAACTCTCAAGTATTTTGCTAGAGTTTTCTCTCTGAAATGCACTCCTTACAATTTCGTGGGTAATGAAAGTATATATAGTGTGGGTAGAATTTGGTACAACTTTTCATTTTTGCCAAACTGAGAGTTTCGCGGGTACCTCGCGAGATGGCTTTTCTCGCGAAGTACTCATGAAATGACAACCTGACATGACTCTTCAACTTTTAGTCATGTGCTTCACACATGGCCTTTTCATGGGTTGCTTTACTCGTGAGCTTTTTGCGAGTTAGTTGCGAATTGCACTGATTCTTCTTTTGAAGCTTGATTCTTTACCAATCTTTGATACTCATCTCATATAAATAACCCACATAAATATAGGGAAATGATTGAATGAATTACAACCAAATTTGGCATGGAATTAAAGATGTAAAGTTATAATTACATTAATTTATTTCCTTGTATTTTGTGGAATTTTATTGTATTAGGTTTAGTATTAAGTTGGTGAAGAATCGAGTATGAAAGGAAGATCAGTGCAGTTTTGCAAGTAGCTTGGAAGAAGTTCGCGAGAAAGGTTTATGCGAAAAGGGCACGTGAGAAACACATACTAGAAGCTAAATAGTCAAGTTGCATTTCATGAGTACTTCGAGAGACAAGCCATCTCGCGAGGTACCTGCGAAACTCTCTTCCTAGAGGATTTTAAGTGTGACTTTCTTACCTTTCACCCATACTATATATTCCCTCATTACCCATAAAATTAAAGGAGGCTATTTAGAGAGAAAACCCTAGATAGGTTTCTACAACACAACACACCTACTTTTTAGAAAGAGAGAGCTACTCATCTTTTAGTGAGAAATCATTGTAGTCCCTTCTCCTTCCCTCTCCTATTGTTTTACCTTGAGGGGATATTTGTACCCAAATACAACCCACATCTATTCAGAGTGTAAAGAGTATTTTGGTGCTTAGGAAGCTTTGAAAATTTGCCAAAAGAAACTAGTGAGGCTTGGCGAATACAATTGGGCGGCATTGCGGATCTGGAAAGTTAGAAAAGATATGACTTCGAGAAGTCCATTGATAACAAGAGCTTGGAGGGCTCAAGTACATGGGATAAATTAGGCTTGAAGGATCTTTTGTTATTCGTATACTACAAATTTATTCTCTAGTAGATTGATTTTGACTTGGGGGCCGCGAAGAGGTTTTTCGCCGAGTTCTTTGGTTTCCTTTTTGATAACACATCTTGGTGTTATCTTGTATTTGCATCTCTCTTTCCTTACTCTTTAAGCTTTATATTTATTATTGCTTACTTGCTTATGGCTTAGAGAGTACTTCTGGTGATTGCGCTTCATTTACTCTTGTTTCGTACTTAAATAAGTTAGAGTAAAAACAATAAGCCGTAATTTTAATATTGGGGGGGTCTAAACAAGCTCATGTGTTTTAGCACAAATCTGAGCTTTCACGTGGTATCAGAGCGGGTACACTTGTTTTGGTTTTATTACCTAAGTGTGATCCTTAACCCCTTGTGTTTATTGCCATTGATAGTGCTTTGTATGCTTCTATGGATGTTGTTGATTATAACATGCCATGTGTTTGTGAAAATGCCTCTATGAATGTTTATCCTCATGATTGTGATAACATGTTACATGAATCTATGGGTTTTGTTAATATTCCAAATGTCAAATTCTTGAAGAAAAAGTTTAAGAAGTTTTATGAGAATTTGAGCAAGTTCACTAGTGAAAAGGATGATTTGATTGCTAAGCTCAATGAATCCAATAAATTAGTTAAAAAGTATAAGAAACTTGCTAAAAAATTTTGTGAAAAGTTGAAAGAGTTTGAATGTTTGAATATGGATTTGGATGCTAAACTTGTTTTGTCTAATAAACTTGTTGATGATCTTAAATGTGAAAATGAATCTCTTAAGATGCATGTCAAGTGTTTGATTGCTGAACCTATTACTAAAAATAAATAAATAAATCTTTGTTACAATTATGTTGTGTTGCCCAATTTTGTGCCTATTTTGAGTTTTACCTCTAAAGACAAATCGGTGTACATTCCTCTACACAAAAGAAACCAAAAATAAGAAAGAAAGGCTCTAAAGCCTAAGCCTTCATTTAGGTCTCATCCTAGGGATTTTAGTGGATCTAAGTTTGTTCCTACTTGTCACCATTGGGGTGTGATCGATCACATAAGACCTCAATGTTCCATGTTGAAGAAAGAACAAAACCATGTTGCTAGATTTCTTCTTAAAAAGTCTAGCGGATCTAAACCTATTGTTTGTCACCATTGTGGTGCCTTTGGTCATCTAAGACCTCATTGCTCTAAGTTTCAAGCTCTTAAAAGAATCAAAAGAAAAGAGAAACTTGAGTTTCTTGGAAGTTGTGCTTTGCAAGTTAAACCAAATTTGATTGAAAGTGGTAAGTTGTAGAAGCATGTGGTTAATGCTCATACCTCCTTGTTTATGTGCATCTCCGGTACTCATTCTTCCAATCCTCGTCTCACTTCTCATGAGACACTCATTCCAAGCAATCATTCCGTTTGGATGAGGAATAGTTCCTATGGTTGAGCTTATTCTTTTTTGGTCCTTAATCTAATTCTTTCAATCTTTGTAGGACCTTTCATGCATTAGATGCTTCATTATCATGCATTTGTGCATTATGCATCTCTTTATATGCATTGTTTTTGTTTTTGTTGTTGATCTTACTTTTATGTCTTTGTTTTGTATGTGTGAAAATCCAAAACCACATAAAAGTGAAAAGCTCAAAAGTTTAATCGTATATGTTTAAGCACAAATCTCATGTTAGTTTGGCCTAGTACTTCCATACTAATGGCATAATGCATTTACGAGCTTAACTTGTTATGTATGCACATTTTTAATTGTGAGCGACATCTAGAAATCTAAGTTTGATTGTTGTAAATAGATCTTCAAACTTGTCATGAATAATTAGTCAATAGTCCTGTTTGATCTTGATACATGCATAAACTTGTGCCTATATATCTCCTCACATTTTTTTTTTTGTCAAAAAGCTCTATAATCGTCAATCTCTAAAAGGAGAAAGAACCGAAAAAGCCTTACTTCAAAAATTAGTTTGACTAGGAAAATGTAGAGCAAATTATATTTCAAATGTATGGTGCCAAAGCCAAAGACTTATTTGTCAGAGAAATCTAAAAAATTTCATGGCATCGCTTCTCAAAAATGAAGTTGTATTGATCAAAAGTATGAAAAATGTAAGCTAAATGAAAATCTTTCAATCAATTGTTAACACTTTGGCGGGGGGGGGGGGGGTCATATATGTTCATTTCTACTAGTGAAAGAGATCACTTGACTTCGTGTTAGTTGTGTATGACTTGATTTAATTGATCATTGAAGTTTTATACTAGACTTTGGATTAGTTCATATTTGTTTCACACACACAACACATAAGACTAATGTTCAATGAATGTCTATTTCTTTTGTGTGATTGTACATGTTCAAATATGATGTGTGTATGATCAACCATATGTGGATCAAACCAAAAAGATTTTTGATCGTTTTATTTGTATTTGAAAGTTTTTTCATCACTCTTTGTTGTTAAGTTTTGTACTTAATTTGTTTTTCAAAGTTTTAAGCTTGTTTGTGTGTTGAAAAACAGGGGTTAGAGTCTTTCGCGAGTAGTTCGTGACTTGGCTGCAAGTCGAGAAGCTAAAAAATGCATTTTTAGCATTTTTGGCATTTAGGTAGAAACTTGTGCGAGTTCGCAACTCGCGAAATGCCCAGATCAGCTATTACTTGGGTATTTCGTGAGCTTTTGGTAAAAAACTCCTCATATGACCCTTTAATGACCCCATCCTCTCCAAACCCTCTTTTTCAAATCTTCAACATCAAAACTCAACTAATTGTAAGTGTTATACCTTCCATAAACATCTCTAAGGTAATTGTTAACACTTTCAATTAATTTTGATCTTTAGATTATGTTTTTAGGGGTTTTATGTTCATAGTTGGAGTTTTCTCAAATGAGAGTTGGAAAACTTAATTTTTGTTAATCTTTTTATTGGGTTTTGTTTTAAATGTCTATTTTCTTTGGATGTGGGCCCCTTGTGGCAAAAATAACTTGTATTAAGGGTAGATTTTCATATGTTCATACATTGTTTAATATACAAGTGTAATGTGTGCATTCTAAGTGTTTGATAAAACACATATATGGTATTTTTTTTCATTCTTTTGGACTCCAATGAGTTCCAATTTTTGGGGATAACCATGATTATGATGTTTATCATGTTTTAATCATTGGTTGTGTGTTTAACACACTTTGTCCCATGAGTGCTTGTTCATGCATTGGACATGCATCTCACATGCACACTAGATGCACCATTGATGCACACACTTTATCGCTTGGCAATTTTTGCATTCACTCATGCTAGTTAAGTCTTTTTAGACCCTTTAGCACATATAACATGTTCTTGTGTTTATGTCATGCCTTGGTCTATACATTGTTCCATCATCCTTAGTATGTCATGTTTTACTTTATGCTTTGTAGTATTGTGTTTTTAAGATATTTTTATCTTTTGTTTGAGCTTCATTTTCTCATTAATCTTGTACCCCTCGTGCATCTTATCCTTTTTCATATCATTTTTTTCTTTCCCTCCTTCCTCTTTATCCATTTGTCTATTCGTAACAAAAAGGGGGAGAGTATACTAGAAAGTATACTGGAGTGTATCGTCATTTCTATATGACTCGTGCACATTCTCAGGGGGAGAAATTCTATCTCATGCACATTCGTAAGAGAAGAAAGCCATATGGGAGATGCATATACCAAAGAGGAGATGCATATACCAAGGAGAAGATGACATCTTTTTATCAAGAAAACCTTGTTTTGTTTTTGTTTTACTCTATGTTTGTTTTATTGTTTTGTTTATGGTACTTTGAGTTATATTTAGTATCTATACTTTGTTGCTTTCAACACATTATGTTTATGTGTTGGACATGCATACATCCTTATACTATTGTGCTTTATTGGTTGAATGTTCAGATGATCATTTGATTTGCTATGTGATCATTGTAGTTATTTCCATATGACTATTTTGTGTTTGATCAAGTTACTCATATGTTTCACATCATATTTACTTGATCGCATTTTACTTATTATATTATACTTGTCCTTTTATTACTTGTTTTACCTTGATGGTTGATAGACCAAAAACATATTGACTCCTTGTGATGGATTAATTAATTAATTAACCAAGTTTAATTAATTATTCAAATTAACAGGCAATGTACGTAGCAGTACAAACAAATCATCAAATAACTAAATATGCAGCAGAAATTAAATGACACAGTGATTTGTTTACAAATGGAAAAAACTCTACATGACAAAAACTCCACCGGGTGATTTTAAGATCATCATTCCCGAGAATCTACTATTATCAAAACAAGCGGTTACAAGTAAAGGAATTCAAGTACCTTATACCAACCTACAGTTGAACCCTTAACCAAATATCCAATTGGACTTGTTTTGAAGTGACAATCTTTCCTTGTATTGCACAGCTTTTAGTATGTAACTAACTAATAGATGCGCAAATCCTAGTACGCGACTTGATCACCAACTTGAGAAGGATGTTGGCTGTAAAGTTCATCAGTTCATCACACGATAAAGATCATGAAATTACTTGGTCGCAAAATCCTACAGTGTACAAACACAACAACTTCTTTAAGAGAAAGAAGAACTAGGGCAAATTTTGTCTCTGGTCATAATTTTCTTGAACAAAACTTTGCTCTATGCTCGCGCCACTTTTGACGACCCTTAAAATAATCCTTATATATGTTTAAAGTTGTGAGAAAAGAAAACATAAACACAAACTCACAGATTGGATAAAAACAGCCCTAAAAAATTGAGTTTCATAAACCTCAATAGATAGCCATCTATCGAACTAGCTATCGAGGCACAGGCTTCAACAGCCTTTAAACCTCAATAAATGCTAGCTGTTGAGCTTTAAAATCCAACACTTCCTTACTTGATTCTTGGACAGACTTGCATGGCTTTAATACTTGAACTTGAAACCTTCTTTCTTGAAGTATTAAACACATCCCAGATCTACCCAATTACAAGTAAAGTGTGTTTTGTCAAAAGATTAGCCAATTATATAAAATGTTAACATATGTTCCTAACATCAAATCACATATGTCCTAACAATCTCCACCTTTGGCAATCTGTGACAAAACCACAACAAATAAATGAACATATGAGAGAAGTCATAAATCACTCAACACATACTCACTTGTTGAATACAATAAAATCTATCCTAATACAAACTCTTGAAAAACTTTGCAAAAAGAGAGTTCATGGCAAGTAGACTTTGACAACCTGTATTTTTGAAACACTTTAAACAAAATTCATCACGACATCTTAGTGTGAAACAGAAATGAAAGATTGCATACAATAAATATGAAACATGTGTATAAAGAGAGAAAAGAAACAAAACGTGTAAAGATAGGTGAAAGAACTGTAATAACAACCTCAAATGCATATATCAACAAGTACAAGGTTTGCTATCACAATATGATCACAAGATCTATGGTACATGAACAATGTATCTAAAATAGAGAGAAAAGAAAAAGATATATCAAATTCCTCACTACATCCCTCAAAAAATATGAACACTTCCCCCATCAAAAATCTCGTATACTAACCCTCCCCCTATGAGTATGACAAAGGGTAAGTATATCAAGTAGACATCTCATCAATACTAGAGGAGCACCATCATCCTCAGCATCCGTAGCATCAGCATTACCATCATTGTCCTCATCCTCAGAAGCCTCTGGAGTAGAAGGAGAAGAATCAACGAAGCTGCCTATAACAGTCTATTGTCGTGCAATACAACCAATACGGGTGTTCACCTAACACAACTTATCACTAAGAGTGTCGAGGTGAGCATCCATGCGCACAAGTTATGCCATGATGTCCTCGAGAGTCACTCCATCGGTAGAAGAAAAGGGAGCGGAAGTGGATGGACTTGTAGAAGCTGGAGGAATCACCATCCCGGACTGCCTCAAACGTAGCTGCGCCTTGCTCTATTTAACGGTAGCGGCATCGATGGCACACATAAAATGGAAATGGTTGGAAACAAGAAAGGCAATAGAAAAGTGGCATAGAATCCTCATGATAGTCGAAGGAAAAATGAACTTATCGCGGGTCGCCATATCCCTATACACATCGATGTGTGAAAGAATAAAATGAGAAGGAAAGTCAATGGTAAGATGAGGGATAACAAAAACCGAGCACGGGACTCTGTAATGGAGTTATAATAAGAGAAAAAATGCAAAACAAAGGTCATAACTATGTTAATGAACCTAAAACCTTTGGCAAAGGCAGAACAAAAACTGAACTGACGATCACCCCAATCAGAGGGATGCTTACAAAAAGAGGATATAAGCTCATCTTTAAACACGGTCTTAAGACAATCACAGGCAGGGTAGTTAGGGTGCGCCACCTTAGGTACATGGAGCATGTCAAATACTATATCTGATGTGACCACGATGCGCGTACCTCAAATGCAAGTAGAAAAGAGAGGTACTGAATAAGCAAATTCATGCATGTTGGAGTAAAACTCTTGTATAAGCACGGATGAACAAGTGACCAAGATATCATACAGTGACTCCCAACCTCTACTGTAAATGACAGTGGGCTGGTCAGTGTTAGAGAAGTCTGACAAAATGACTTGGCATTCCGAATGAATGCCTCGTCTAGAAAAGTTCTCCGAAAAGTCCTTGCAGGCTTTATCATCACAGAACCGAATACGAGAGAGAGTAGGATCAGAAGAGGTAGATGCCTCGCAATAAAGAGAGTTCTGGGATGCAGTGGATTTACGTTTAGGTGCCATGACGCAAGTAACGTAAAAAAGAGAGAGAGAGAGAGAGAGAGACAATAAAAAAAGCACTAACAAGATACCAAATATCAAATAAGAAACTTGGAGGTACGTATGCATGAAAATGCATGAGCATATGATATGCAATAGTAAATACATCATGGGCTCAGCCCAATCCAAACTTACCAGCACACAAGCATTGCAACAAGGTAAACACACATCTAAGATGCATAAAACATTATTATAATGCAAATGTGATCCAATACATGATGATTTAAAATCATTTACACAAAGCCCATCCCAAAAATTTCATAAAACTTCATCAATTTTGAAAAAAAACCATAAACGTTTCTCAAAATCCCAAAAGCTAGGTCAGAAAGCATGAAATGCATGATAGAATGAGAGAAAAAAGATCTTACCAGAAGAAGAAAGATCAATCAAGGCTGAAATCTCTTGGGAATGAAGTTTGGAGTGAGAGAGAGGTGTTTGGGAGGTGAAAATATAGAAAACAATCGAGAGAGATCGAGAGAAGTGAGACAAAAACCGCACGGATCCTATATATAGAACCTCTTAAATCTCGACCGATCGAGAGATGTCAAGGTATAAACTTCGGCAAACGCAACTATTGAGATAGATATTGAGGAGCTATCCAAAAAAATTCAACAAAGAGGCTCGATGGATCGAATAACTATCGAGTATCTATCGAGGAGACAAGAACTTTCTTGATGGATCGAGGAGCTATCGAGATTGCGATAAAGAGAAGCTGAAGAACTCGATAGATAGCCTAGTTGTCCAGAGGTGTTGAGGAGCAGTTGAGATTGCTAAAAAATAGTTTTTCAAAGAAGAGAAAAACATAGACATGAATGCAATCAAACATGCTACTCAACCAAGGATCCAACCAACATTTTAATCTCTCAAAATCATCTTTCAAAAAGAAAAAAATGTTATGCATTCTGATCCAAAACACACACACACACACACACTAAACAAGTCTAACCAATTTTATATTTCAAAAATAAGTTAAAACAGTTTAGTAAGCATACATTAACACATGTAACCCTTGTGATGTTTAAATCACATTGTACCTGCACATGTATCAAAAGTAGCAAAGAATATTGTGTGTTGTGTGTGAAAAACATCGCAAGATTGCATGAGTGTTTATATGTTATGACGATTTGAGGTATGAGAGAATCAATTTAACTCACATACAATCATAACTGTTTGATAGGGATTGTCACCTTCGAGGTACATCTTATAACTCCCACATCTCCTAGAATTCATGTTTGCAATCATATATAAAGCATTTTGATCTTTTTGCTTTTATTTTTTATTTGCATATTTTCTTTTATTAAGAATATCATGCATGGGCATACAAGAGAGAGAAAAGAGATACCTAATTATGTTAAACTTTTTGACATTGCACTTTTACTATGCCGAAGCATACAAATGTCATTTCATGATTGGCGGGCAACAGTGGTGAGATGGTTATTTATGTCTTTCTCTTATGATTTTCTAGTCATTCCCGTCAAAAAGAATGATACAAGTGTTAAGTACAATATATCACTTAACCTTACTCATTACAAATACGAGCCATAAAGTTCACTTGTTTAGTTGTACATAGAGATGCTCATATAAGCTACAAGAGATATAAAATTTAGAAAATTTTGTTATATTGGCCATTTAAGGTACACAAGTACCAATGTACACAAACACATTATTTCTATATTTTTCTGATTTTTTCAAATTTTTTTTTTTTTTTTTACTTTGAAAACAAAACAAAATAAAAACTAAACAACCAAACAAAAATAGACAAACAACATGAAAGCATGTAAGAAATATGCAGATGCATGAAAGCATGATTCCAAAAGCAGATAAGAAATCAAGCAAAGAGAGTCCAACTTTAGATAGAAAGAATTAAAGCAGAGGACAATAGAAAAGACAATTAAGTCTTAGGCTCATTTCTCACCCACACAGCATGAGTCTTTGGGTGTGAAGACGAAAAGACACATGTCCTAGTATGTCTACTAAAGGACATAGAAGAATTAGAATTCTCCTGAAATTGAGTTAAAAAGCTTAAAAGTTTTAATAACTCACCAAGAATAGGTACAAAGCCTTTAGACAAAGGATGAGACTTATTGGACACTCGGTGACCAAAAACACCACAATAGTGACAAACATAAGCAATTTTAGAGCTACTCGGCTTCCTAGAAGGAGGTCTAACCTTAGAGGTTGACAGATACCTCAAGTTAAGACAATTTGGCCTAATATGACCAATAAAATGACAATGATGATAAGTGAGGACAAATTCAGAATTTTTATTCAACTTAGGCGGAGTTTTAGACATAGGTTTAGAAACTTCTGTGTTAACATTAGAATTTTTACCTTTGTCTATCTTAGCAATATTAACTTTCAACTCTTCATTATTCCTTTTAAATGGAGGAATATAAAAATCTTTTTCTTTTGAGTTAGACTCAACAACAAATTTGACAAATTCAACTAGTTGCTCTTCCAAACTCTTAATTTTGTCCACCTAAGATGAAATTTGATTTTTAAAATTCTTATTCAAATTATTGGTTTCATCCAATTTTGCAATCAAATAATCTTTTTCAATTTTGACCCTTTTAAATTTAGCTTTTAATTTTGTCGAACATTCAAGAGATTTCATACAAAAATTATAAAGTTTACAATAGGCATCTTGAATATCATCATCATCATTCAACAGAAGATTATGCAAATCAAAACAGTCAAGAGTTTCCATGACAACAGGGGTCAATGGATCACATAGCAAAGATTAAAACTTAATCAGAGTGTAACTGCTCTGATACCATTTAATTGGCCAAAAATGTATTGACCACTTGTGATGGATTAATTGATTAATTAGTCAAACTTAATTAATTAATTAAATTAACATGTAATGTATGTGGCAGCACAAACAAATCACCAAATAACTAAATATGCAGCGAAAATTAAATGGCACGGTGATTTGTTTACGAATGGGGAAAACCCTACATGGCAAAAACTCCACTTGGTGATTTTAAGGTCACCACACTCAAAAATCCACTATTATCAAAACAAGCGGTTACAAGTAAAGAAATTACAGTACCTTTTACCAACCTACAGTTGAACCCTTACCCCAATACCCAATTAGACTTGTTATGTAGTGACAATCTCTTCATGTATTGCACGGCTCCCAGTACGTGACCAACCAATAGATACGCAGATCCCAATATGCGACTTGATCACCAACTTGAGAAGGATGTTGGCTGCAAAGTTTTTCAGTTCATCACACGATGAAGATCACGAAATTGCTTGGTCACAAAACCCTACGCTGTACAAACACAAAAGCTTCTTCAAGAGAAAGAAGAACTAGGACAAATTATGTTTCCGGTCATAATTTACTTGAACAAAACTTTGCTCTATGCTCACGCCACCTTTGATGACCCTTAAAATAATTCTGATATATGTTTAGAGCTGTGAGAAAAGAAAACCTAAACACAGACTCACGGATTGGATGAAAAACAGCCTTGAAAAACTGAGTTTCATAAATCTCGATAGATAGCCATCTATCAAGCTAGCTGTCGAGGCACGGGTTCAGCAGCTTTTAAACCTCAATAGATGCCAGCTGTCAAGTTTTAAAATCTAACATTTCCTTACTTGATTCTTTGACAAACTTACATGGCTTTAACCCTTGAACCTGAAATCTTATTTATTGAAGTATTAAACACATTCTAAATCTATTCAATTACAAGTAAAATGCGTTTTGTCAAAGGATTAGTCAATTACATAAAATGTTGACATATGTTTTAACAAGAGTCTAATGTGTTTTGTGCAATTGTTTCAGGTTACAGGTATTTTGTTCCAAGTTCATCACAGGTTTTAGATTCAGGTGTAAGTGAGTTTTTCCATTATTTTCAAACTCATGTTTAAGTCTAGAGTCTGTTATAGAGTGTTTAGTCACAGAATAGCCAAAGTGGGAGATTGTAAAGTTGTGATTTACAACTATGTTTTATATAGGCTTTATTCCATAACAAAAAGTGTTATAATTGCATTAATTTATTTCCTTGTATTTTGTGGAATTTTATTGTATTGAGTTTAGTATTAATTTAGTGAAGAATCGAGCATGAAATGAAGATTAGTGCAGTTTCGCAACTAGCTCGCAAGAAGTTCACGAGAAAGGTTCTCGCAAAAAAGGCATGTGAGAAGTACATGCTGGAAGCTGAAAAGTCATGTGTCAGGTTACATTTCGCGAGTACTTCACGAGATAGGCCACGCGAGGTACCCGTAAAACTCTCTGCCTGGAAAATTTAAGTGTGATTTTCTTACCCTTCACTCATACCATATATATGCTCATTACACATAAAAGTAAAGGAGGCTATTCAGAGAGAAAGCCCTCAATAGGTGTGGGTTCTTATTTTGAACAGTATCTAGGCCCAAGAAGAAATAAGAATCCCGAGCCTTATACTTGTTGTTTGGTGGACTGGGCTTGGTTCACCGTAGCTATATTGGGCTGATTACGAACCAAGTTATGCACAAAACATGGGTCTTACAACACATATACACATTGTAAAATAAATGGCTAAGGAACCATAAGGAAATAAAGAAAAAGTAGATATGGAAGTTAGGAATGATATTTCATTATATTAAGTTTTAGTATATTGGACCCTTCTTTTCACTTAAATGTGTCACAAGATTCAAATAAGTTTAAAAGTCACAGACTCAGATAACTCGTTGTAGGCTTCTAGGACTTGTAAGGTTTGAATCCTATTGAATCCATGTGTATCCTCTAGTGTCTGTCTTAGGATCCCTTACAGTATTTTTCCCTTTTTCTATTTTTTTGAGATTTAAAGAAGTTTTTCAAAGGATCTTTTTGCTTTGATTTTATTGCTAAATGGTTTTTGCTGATGGCTTCATCGCTTTTTATAGTACCTTTCTAGGGTTTTTAGTGTATTATTGATTTCCTCCATTTGCTGCCCTAAATACCAGAACCAATGTTGTGTTAGTAGTATTGGTGGCTGGTCCCTTCCTTATTTCTCACTATATTCTCCTTTTGAGGTTTCCCCCCAAAAAGTTCCCAAATGACCTTCCTTTTTTAGGGGGTCATAAGGGTTGACTTTCAATCCTCTCTTCCTAAAGCTTCTAGATGCTCTTTTTCAGACCCACCTTTTAGCTGCTTCTCTTTTTGTCTTTTTCTCTAAATGGGTAGATTTCTCACTGTCAAGTTAAAAGATTCCCGACCACTTTCCTTTATGGTTCACCTTACTGCTCTTCCCAAGGTACTAGGCTTCCTTTCATAGGTGTTTATTTCCAAGTCATCAGCTATTTCCAAAGTCTTTTCTTCTGAGTTGTAGGCAATAGATAGGACATGTCTTTATTTGTTTCTTGTGCCCATAAGCATGCTTCCCTGAGTTGTCCAACTCCCAACTGATTGTTTCCTGTACTTCCCGAGGATCCCCTCCCTAGTTCTAGCAACTCCTCAGTATCCTGGTTTAGTCTCTTTCTGGGCTCCTTTGGGGTTCTTCTCACAGAGGTTGGGCCAAGCTTCCTCTACTTTTTCTTCCTTTTCTAAGGCCCAAGGTTTTCCCATTCATGAGCTTGGGTTTCCTTTTACCTATTTTAGATGGGTATTGACTCACAGATTGGGCATTTCCTATCCTTGGGGGCTCATTAGTTTTGGATTTCAATACTTGTAATCTTTTGGACCTTAATAATAGGTTTCTACAACACAACACACTTACCTTTTAGAGAGAGCGCTACTCGTCCTTTAGTGAGAAATTATTGTAGTCTCTTCTCATTCCCTCTCCAATTATTATACCTTGAGAGGAGATTTGTACCCAAACACAACTCACACCTATTCAGAGTGTAAAGAGTGTTTTGGAACTTGGGAAGCTTTGGAGGTTTGCCAAAAGAAGCCGGTGAGGCTTGGTGGATGCAATCGTGCGGCATTGCAAGATCCGAAAAGCTAGAGAAGAGATGACTCCGAGATGTCTGTTGGTAGTAGAAGCTTGGAAGGCTCAAGTACATTGGGTAAACTAGGCTTGGAGTGTATTTTGTTATTCGTGTACTCCAACTTTATTCTCTAGTGGATCGATTTTGACTTGGAAGGCCGCGGAGAGGTTTTTCACCGAGTTCTTCTGTTTCCTCTTTGATAACATATCTTGGTATTATCTTGTATGTGCATCTCTCTTCTCTTAATCTTTAAGCTTTATATTTAAGGTTGCTTGCTTGCTTATGGCTTAAAGAGTAAATTTGGTGATTGCGCTTTATTTATTCTTGTTCCGCACTTAAATAAGTTAGAGTAGAAGCAATTAAGTCATAATTTTAATATTGGGGGTCTAAACAAGCTCGTGTGTTTTAGCACTAATTTGAGCTTTCAAAAGCCAACAAAGGCTTTTTGGAATCACAACTTTACAAATACATTCACCTGAAGCCACCGCACTGCAAAGTATCATTAATGACTTGGACTTCTTGTTGATTAGCTTGGCAAAACAGCAAAGTCATCAGCAAATAATAAACAGGAGATAATAGTGTTTTAGCACTAATCTGAGATTTCAAAAGCCAACAAAGGCTTGTTGGAAATCACAACTTTACAGATACATTCACCTAAAGCCACCGCACTGCAAAGTATCATTAATGACTTGGACTTCTTGTTGATTAGCTTGGCAAAATAGCAAAGTCATCAGCAAATAATAAATGAGAGATACTAGGAGCTCTTCTACATATGGAAACACCATGGAGTCGCCTATCCTCCTTGTCCTTTGCTAGCAAAGACGTGAAACCTTCTGCACATAAAAGAAATAAATATGGTGATAGGGGGTCTCCTTAACGAAGCCCTCTAGATGGGAGTATGTTACCAAAAGCTTTACCATTAATACAATTGAAAAAGAGGGTGTAGTAACACAACTCATGACCTGATATCCACACTGTTGGGAAGCCCATCTTGGTCATCATACCCTTGAGGAAAGGCCATTCAACCCTGTCATAAGCTTTGCTGATATCCAGTTTCAATGCAAGTGCCCCTTTTTTCCTATAATGCATGGCATGCAGAGTCTCATATGCCATTAATACATTATATGTTATAAGGCAGCCTAGGACAAAAACACTTTGAGCTGGAGATATCAACTGGGGGAGAATCTACTTCAGTCTATTAGCCAAAACTTTGGATATGATTTTGAAGATGACATTACAAAGGCTAATGGGTCTAAAATCTAAAATTTTTGTGGCAACTTAATTTTAGGGATAAGAACAATATGAGTTTAATTAATCTCAGGCGCCATATTACCTGAATTCAAAAAAATCTAAAACTACATTGGTCACATTATCACCCACAATATGCCAAAATTTTAATATCCCATTTTACAACTCACCATTTAGCCCTTTTTTTTTTCACATCACACTCAATACTATTCACTTATTAATTAATTTCTCTCTCATTCTCATACTTTCTCACCGTATCTCTCTTTCTCTATGAAACAACGTCTATCTCTTCCTCTCCCTTTGAATCTCTCTATCTCTTGGTCTGAAACTAGCCATCTAGCAAAGGTCAGTGCTTGACAAGGTTGTGAATTCAACATATATCAGATCCTCGATGGATTTTTGGTGGTATGACGGTTTAGATCTCGGGTTCACTGGGCATGGGTTATGGATTTTGTTTGTTGGGTTAAGATCTATGGCTTGATAGTTCTTTTGGTGGCTTGGTCGACTTGTGGTGGGTCTTGCAGTGTATGATTTGGTGTGAGTTTCAGCTGGTTGGCAAACTGAGTTTTGACAAAATGTAGGTTTGTGATTTTGAAAGCTTGGGGTTGTAGAAATTGGTGGTGGTTTAGGGGCGATGTTTAATCATGTGGTTCGGTGAAGAGAGGCATAAAGAGAGAAGAGAGAGTGAGAGAGGCATAAAGGGGCAGAGACTTGAGAGAGAGATGGTGTGAGGAGAGAGAAAAAACTGATAAAAAGAAGGACTGCTATAGTAAGTTGTAAAAGTAGATGCTTAGCATGTATGTAAAGTTTTTTAAGTATAACAATCCGAGTGTTAGGTGTTTTTTGGTGTTTGGGGGTTTAAAAGTAGCAATTTGGAACTTTTAGTATTCACATTAGTGCTCAAAAAACTAAAAAACATGTTATATTGGTGGTGGTAAAGTTAAAAATATGTACAAACTATCTACAGTAAACTGGTACAAAGTGATAAAAAAAAAATTTTGATTCCATGGAGATCGGCGTCTTTTCGTTATTATAGCACAAAGTAATAAAAAAGAATAATAAATATTTAAATGAAGTGGTAAAAAGATAAAGTAAAATAAGATGTTATAATAGATAAAGTAACTTTTTATATTGCTAAAAGTTAATTTTTTTAGCACCACTTAGAGCATTCACATTGGTGGTGTTAAAAAATTTAGCTTTTAGCACCAAAAAAAAAAAAAAACTATTCTATCTATTTTTCCTCACCATTTCATAACTCATCCTACATCAATCCTTTTATTTTTCACAACATAGTTAAACACTATTCATTCATTTCTCTCTCTTATCCCTCTCTTTAACTCATAGCCACCCACGACCCAAAATCAACCACCACCACCACGGAACTACAACCACCAAAACCCACATCCATATAAAAAACAAACACATATGAATATACACCTGAAAAAAACCAAATCGGATCACCCAGATTTCGTAAATCGCCATTAGCAAAAACTGAAAAACCACTAACAGATTGAAAAATCACTAGATTGAACTACCCATGAAACCTAGCAACTGGAAAATTGGACCACTTCCATTGAAGCAATGCCGATATCTATAAGGAGAGAGAGAGAGAGAAGCCAAAGGGATAGGAAAAAGATGGAGGTGATAGAAGAAAAACTGAAGAAAGAGAGAAAAAAGTGAGTGATTAAAAAATTTATTTTTAATTTAGCTTGTTGCTACAATAGTTGTTAAAAATAGCAGTTTATTGTAGCAAGTTGCTAAAAAAATTTAAATATAATAACTCCAATAAAGCATGCATTTTGGTTGTTGGAGAGCTAAAATAGTTTTTTAGTGAAAATAACTAAATAAGAGCATTCATAGCAGTGGTGCTAAAATAGCTAAAAAAGCTATTTTAGCACCCAACACACTAAAAATACCCACAACATCAAAGGTGGTATACTTGAAATTTTTTTAACACTCAGCTATAGTGAACTGCCATCTCTATCAATCGCTGTAGCTGAGAGTTATACGCAAATAATGTATTTTATTCCTCTCATTCTT
Organism: Castanea mollissima; assembly: GCA_014183005.1. NCBI lineage: Eukaryota > Viridiplantae > Streptophyta > Magnoliopsida > Fagales > Fagaceae > Castanea > Castanea mollissima. The sequence goes on along the minus strand of JACAVU010000010.1, from coordinate 2,842,831 downwards.
CTTGCTCACTCTCTTTCTCTTCCAACTCTACTCCAACTCAATGAATTCTCTTTAGGATGGCTCCACATTGGGTCCAGGGTGGTCTTGTGACCACCTTTACTTGTGAAAAAAAATTATTATTATATATAAATTTTAAAAAAATTTATGTTTTTTTTCTTAAAAAAATTTGTGACCGCTTTAAATTTTTGCAGGCCTAATATAATTAAACTTTTAACAAAGTTTGGCAATAAACTTGGTTGTAGACTAAAGTTACAACTCTAATCAATATATTTTATATTAGATGTGAATTTTGATAAATCCATATTTAAATTACATTTTCTTATTATCTCTTCAGTACTTGCAAAATTTCAAGAAGATCAAAGACCAATAACTATGCCATCAATTAAATGTTTGAATTTCGAGCTTTTGTAATATAAAATTATACATAAAAAATATGTTTATGGATCAAATAATAAATAACATCCAATTGGCATGAAATTTGACATGTGTTTCAAGAATATAAGAACATATAATTTAACGGTTATATTTTCAAAATATGTAGTCATGTTAATTTATTTAATGAAAGTTATAGCCTTAAGCTATAACTATATTTGTAGCTAAACTTTGTTCTTAAACTTTGGTTCCTTTAACAATATCTTAGGTCCTTATATAAAAAAAAAATAAAAAAAAAAGGCCAAGAAAAAAAAAAATTTAGCTAAAATTTTGAAAGAGATGTAGCTTGCAACATTGATAATGAAATTATCATGTAATAATTCCAAAATAAGAAAATTCATAAAAGGAAATTGTAAGACTTTATGTATTTGCATGTTTTTTTATTTATAATCAATATATGAAGTTCTCTTTTTATTAGATCTTTTATAATTTAAGTTTTTTAATGACCACTGCTGCCACTAATTCTCTCTTTTTCTTTTTTGATGAATATACTCCTTCTCTTTCTCATCCCTTTCTCTTTCATCTTAAACCTTTCACTCTCTCTCTCTCTTTCTCTCTCGTTCCTTTCTCCTTTTCTTAGATTGGGTTGTGATGGTTGGGTTGGTGGGTTCTGATCTGGTTATGGGTTGTTGCAATGGTGGTGGGTTGTTGATTAGGATGCGATGGTTAGGTTAGTGGGTGACGCGCCATGGGTCGTGGGTTGCGCTTGGTGTGGAGGTCTAATGGTCTTGGCCATGGGTGGTGGGTCATGTTGGTGGTCTTAGGTTATGTTTGGTGTGTTAGTGCGTTTCGATTACCATGGTTGTTATGGGTTTTGGCTTTTGGCTTGAGGTTGAAGATGAGTTTTGTCATGGTGTGTTGGAGGAGTTTTGGCTTTTGGCTTGAGGTTAAAGATGAAAGGGTGAATGTGGAGTGTATTTGCTGAGAATTTTTATGGGTTTTCAAAGTAATTTATGGGGAAGAATTATGGTTGGTGGCTTGTTGTGAAATATGAGTGTTTGGTTGTGTGAAGGTATGATTGTGGGTGTTTTGAGATTGTGGAATGGTGTTTGTGGGTAGAAATTTTTTATATTATTTTAATATGTTGTATGTTAAAATAGAACATTTGATATTAGGTGTATTGTAAAATGAGGAGATAAAATAAATAGACTTTTTGAGTTCATAAAAGCTAAATTTTTTTAGCACATATGCTCTAAGAGAACTAGCATTAGCTCTTTTAAAAAATTTAGCATTTGGCAAGTCAAAAATTTGCTTTATCTATTTAACACACTATTTTACAATACACTATACATCACATTTTTATTTTAATATTACAACGCATTAAAATAATTTAAAATAAACATCATCTATATTAAAAAAATTAACAAAACAAATATATTTTATCATGTGGCTCCTCCTAACAAAGAGAGAGGTAGAGAGAGAGAAAGAGTGAGAGGACTTGGGGTGATGTGGGAGAGAGAGGAATAAAAAACACCAAAATATGTTTAATACGTATAACATTTTCTATTCGTATAGTTCCAAGCATGGCATTATATTATTCATCAAAGCTAAATTTTTTAGTATTTAAAACATTTGATGTGAAAGGTTTTTTGGTGTGCTTAATACCAAATTTTTGGTATTTGGCACACCTAAGAGCATTGGCATCAAGTGTGCCAAATGCCAAATTATACTAAAAATTTGGCATTTGACACACCAAACACCTAAAACTGACTAATTTCAAGGGGGTGTTTAGTAGAGTAGTTTGAGATCTGATTTTTATAATTTGAAATGTGATTTTTGTAATTTTTTGAAATATATGCGGGTGAAAAAGTGTGTAAAAATGTGTGTAATATTGTTTGAAATATAAAAATATGAATTTAAGATAACAAACCAAATAGGCTTCAAATGTTCCAAATGCCATTTTTTCCTATTTTTTAATTCAATTTTCTCTCTCCTCTCAAATATATGTCACTTTCTCTTTTTCTATTGTTTACCTCTCTCTCTATTATCTGCCTCACCTCTCTTTCTCTCATCCTCAGATGCCATCACCGATCTCTCTAGTCGCTGTTGTTCTCTCTAGCTGTCGCTGATCTCGCCAACCTCCTTTTGCCCACTTGTCGCTTATTGCTCAACCACTGACATCAGCCAGAGGCCGATCTTGCCCAGCAACCGCTCTCTTGCTAGCTCCTTGTTGCCAATCCACCACTGATCCCGCCTAGCTGCCGTAGATCTCTCTCTTTTTTGCGGTGGTTGTGGCAATTTTTTTGGGTTATTGCAGTGGGCTGATTTTGAGTTGTGGTTGGGTTGATTTTGGATTGTGGTTATGGTTGTCGGTGGTTGATTTTGGGTGGTTGTTAGTGGTGGGTTGTGGTGCCTGTGAGGTGATATATTTATTTATTTATATTATAGGATTTTTTTAAAGTTATTTTAATTTGTTGTATAATATTTTAATGTATTGAAGAGAGGAATAACATATGTGATATATGATGAAATGTAAAAAGAAAAATAATGTTTATATTTATATAATTAAAATGACATTTGGAATAACGTTGAAATTTCTGTTAGGTAAAGATTATTTTTGTCAGTTTATTTTATTATTCAGTTTATTTTTTTTTAAATTTTAGTACACTTTTTAGTATTATTTATGATATTTTTATATTATTTTAATTAATTTTTAATTTTATTTATAATAATTTTTTAAAAAAATTTGTAAAATAGGTGGAAAAAAAAAATGTTAATGTTAGTGCTCTAAAAAGGACTTATGTGACTGAATGCCCTACCGTGAAAATTGGGAAAAGAGAATGATGTGACGGAGAGATAAAAAGAACAAAAGAAATAGTGAGAACTGATTGGATAAAGGGTAAAAAAAGACAAATGGGTGAGATGGGAGCAATAATTCATGAACAGAATCTTTTATCAAAAGTTTCGCACCATGGATAATTATTCACAAATTGTCTCCTTAAAGCTGGGACAAAAATTGTGGTCCTCAAAAAAGAACTCTGAGATGAGAGCAATAATTCATGAACAGAAGAGAGCAATAATTCATGAACAGAATCTTTTATCAAAAGTTTGGTGCCGTGGATAATTATTCACAATTTGTCTCTTATGGCCTGTTTGGGAGTTTAGAGAGGAAGGAGAGTAGAGGGGAGTATAGGGGAGGGGAGTAGTGGGGAGGAGAGTAGAGGAGAATGATTACCCTCCACCTTGTTTGGATGTTTTTATAATTAGTAAGGGGGAAGGGAGTAATTAGCCCTTCCCCTTATTTTTAACATTGTAATTTTATAAATATAATAAGGGTAAATTAGGTAATTTACTTTATAAATAATTTTATGTGCTCTACTTTCCCTCCAAATCTCTCCAATTTGGGAGAATTAAAAATGAGGGGGTTGGAGGTAGTTGAAACCCCTCCAAATCCCTCCCCCTCTTTCCTTAAAAAACTCCCAAATAAGGTAATTGAATTCCTTCCCTTCCCTCTACTCTACTCTTCCTCCTTTTTTAAACATCCAAACATGTCATTAAAGCTAGGACAAAAATTGGGGTCCTCCAAAAAGAACTCAAACGAGACGTAGAGTGATTTGGGATTAGGATCGGTGCAATATCGGTTGCAATTCACCCAAATTTTTCACTATTTTTTTTTTTCACTTCTTTTACTTTTTTTAATATATTTTTTTAACTTTTTTGACTTAATAGTTAAAATTAAAAGTTATTTTTTGTAATTATCAATTTCAGCCATTCATTATATCAAGAAAAAATTTGTTTAAATATTGCTTATTAATAAAAACTAAAAACATTATGATAAAATAATTTTTAAACATATAAATAATATTATAAGATCCAATTTTAAATTTATTTTTGTTAAAAAAATACTTGTAAATCGTAAATAATTTCCGTATCACAGAAAAACAACCCAAACGCAAATGCCAGCTGGAAAACGTTATCCAAACTCCACCAAATATTGCACCTTATCTCGATTTGAGTGATTCGCTGTTGTTTGGATGAGAGAGAGAGAGAGTTAAATAAAAAGTAAAGAAAAGGTTGCTGACAGATGGAGAAATTGAGGGAAAAAAACAAAACAAAGGCAGACTTTTCACATGTACAGGCCTCTCTCATAGAAGGCTCTGTTAGCTCAATTTCCATATTATTCCATCTGCAATTCTTTGACTTTTCCACAAAACAAGCTAAGCAGTAAAGTTTCCAATGGCTTCTCTGTTCTTTGAAAGAATCTCTTCTTCATCATCATCATCATATTCTTTTTCAACACACCGAAGGAAATATGATGTTTTTCTCAGTTTTAGGAGTGAGGAGACCCGCAATGGTTTTACAGACCACTTGTTTGAGGAATTGAGACGGAAAAGAATTCACGTCTTTAGAGACGACGAGAAACTCCAACGAGGAGAAGTCGTTGCTTTAGAGCTCATGAAAGCAATCGAAGAATCCCAGTATGCAATCGTCGTTCTCTCAGAAAAATTCGCTGATTCGAAACGGTGCTTGGATGAGCTTGCCAAAATTGTTGAATGCAGAGAAAAAACGGGATTATCAATTTTTCCCGTCTTTGACCACGTAGATCCTTCCGATGTACACAACCAGAAGGGGCCGTTTGAAACAGTCTTTGCCAAGCATGAAACAGATGACAGTGTTACCATAGAGAAGAAGCAGAAGTGGATGGATGCTTTAAGAGATGTGAGCAATATCTCCGGATGGTGTTTACATGATAGGTAACATCTGCTTTTTTTTTTTTTGGAATAATGTCTGCCTGATTCTTCGATCCTTGAGAAAATACTGTAGATTCTTCAGAATTTTATTAAAAAAAAAAAAAAAACCTTTTTCGTTGAAATTATCTATCACAGTGATTTAAACAAAAACATTGATATCATCATGGTTTTAGTCGAATTCATATTCGGCTCTTAAAAATTTCCCAGAGAAATTTATTTGATCAAACAATTGTGGGAGATAACGGATCTACTCCCCAAAATTTGAAGATTTTAATTTCCCTAATATGGTGATTTTTGTGTGTGTGCGCGCGCGTGTTGTGTTTCGTTTCTTGTTCAAAAGGGAACAAAAGCCCCATGATTTGGTTTCCATCCGCATATGTTACCCATTTTAGCTGGGTAATTGTTTTTCAAATGACACACGTCTTACATCTTAAAAATTAAAATCCGAGGGGGGAGGACTGAAAAGAAAGTTGACTAATACATAAATCCTCCTAATCCGATAAGTATTTCTTATTGTATACTAGTCTAATCATTAATTCGACAAAAGAAGAAGAAAACTTGTATACATGAAATATGAAATAAGGTTAAAGTGTGATTTTGAATTAATGTTTTGTTGAAATTTGGAAAAATTATAGCTGTACTAAAAAAAATTGAGGCTTTTAAAAAGATGTACACAAGCAAATAACCTAAAAAGCTAAAAGAAAAAATAATCCAAACTCATTACTCATACAATATATACAGCTTTAAGAATAAAATATAATATGTTAGGTAAATAAAAAAAAGTAATTAGGAAGTAAATAATAAACTTACAACAAAATTAGTCGGTCAATGGTAGATTCGACATTGATAACATTTATTATTGAGAATTTCTTATCTAAGTTGACGAGTAATGTCATTAGTATTTTCATCTACAATATAGAAGCTTTAATATAGCTTTAGTATAAAACCATACCTTAAAAAAAATTAAGCTTAAAATTTTATGCCAAGGGCTTGAACCTGATTGGCACCTCCCTATGCACAAAATGCTTAGGAGTCTACGGAGGAAAATGGTTCGAGCTATGAGCTTGGTAACATGTTGTAATTTTCTTGTAAAGTTGTGATTTACAATTATGTATTTGTTAGCTTTAATTTCATGTCAAATTTAATTGTAATTTTGTTCAATCATTTTCTTGTATTTTTGTGGGATTTAACGTAAGGGTTGTGTGTGAGAGTTTAGTGAAAAATTTGTGAAGAAGTGGTTTTCGCGACTTGATTTGCGATTGACTCGTGACTACTGACCAGCGAAACAAGTCTCGTGAGAAGCACATGCTGGAATTTGAAAAGTCATTGACAGACTGGTTTTTGTGAGTGGCTTGAGACTCAGGCCAAGTCGCGAGGGACCCAAGAACCCACTGCATATTACTTTTTGGAGTGTGACTTTGCCCATTCTTTACCATCATTATATAAATCCTTATTACCCACGAAATGTAAGGAGTATTGTCTAAAGAAACTTTTGAGAGAAAAACCCTAACCAAACACTTGAGAGTTAGAGATTGTTTTACCCACAATCCTTTACATCATTTCTCTAAAGTTTCCATTTACTCTCACCTCTCCATCTACACATCCTTGAGAGGTTTTTAGCCCAAACTCTTACCTCGTCCATTTTGAGTGTTGAGAGAAGTTTTGGCGCCTTTGGGAAGTATTGGAAGAAGCTATTGAGTGGCGGATGCAATTGAGTAGAATTGCAGAATACTAGTAAAGACAAGACTCTGAGAAGTCTGTTGATAGCAAGAGCTTGAAGTACTAAAGTACATTAGGTAGATTAGGCTTGGAGGGTCTTTTTGATATTCGTGTACTAAAAACCTATTCACTAGTGGATCGATTTCGGCTTGGAGGGCTGCGGATAGGTTTTTCGCCGAATACTTCAGTTTCCTCTTAGATAACAAGTCTCAATGTTATCTTGTGTTTGTATCTCTCTTCCCTTTTCTTTAAACTTTACATTTATTGCATATTGTACTTGTTTATGGCTTAGAATAGTGTTATTGGTTAATTGCGCGTGCTTTACTCTTGTTCCGCACTTAGATAAGTTAGAGTAAAAGCTATTAAGTCGTAATTTAAAATTAGGGGTCTAAACAAGCATTAGTGTTTTCACAGTAATTGAGCTTTCATCTCTTAAAAAAAAATCAAAAAAAAAAAAAAAAAGCTTAAAATTTTAGAGGCTTGATTAGTGGGTTAGGTCGGGTACAAATTCTGCTAGGTTGGGTTAGATTTTGAGGGCTGAAACTCTATGAAGCACCGGTGCGGGTGCGGGACTCGGCAATTTTTGAAAAAGGTGGGTGCGGGTGCGGCGGGACTCGGCTATTAAAAAATTATTAAAAATATTTTTATTTATATTTTTAATATATTACTAAGCATATTTTTTCACATTATATAAACATATACCAAATTTAAGAGTAATAGTAGATAATAACTAAAACATGATGTTCATAAATTAAATACAACCTACAAGATTGAAACTAAAACATTCCATGATGTTCAAAAATTAGAATACAACTCATAAGTTTGAAACTAAAACTAAAACTAAAACTAAATAAAAGACAATCAACAAGACAATCAAACACCAACATCTTCATCATCAAGATCAATAGTTTCACTTCGAACTTCACTTTCACTAGTAGTAGCACTAGTGTTAGCATTCCCAATAACTATGGCCTCCAACTCTAGCTTATCAAGTGTAAGGGTTGCACTCTCAAGAATTTCAGCTCCTCCATGTATGTTGCTCTCATTTCAAGAGTCTCCTCCAATATCCCACATCTTTGTTGTTGTATGTATGTACTCCTCATTGCGCCTTGACAAGAGTCGAAGATTAGAATGCACATATATCAAATCATCAGCATGTGCAGGAGCCATTTTGTTTCTTTTTAAGGAATAAATGAATTTGTATGTGCTTCAATTCCTCTCAGCACATGAGGATGAACAAGGTTGTTCAAGAAGTTTAAGGGCAAGGATTTGAAGAGTTGGAAATGCGGTGCCATGGTATTGCCACCAAACCAAAGGTTGTAAGACCCACCTATCTATCAAGGTAGCTGGTGAAGGAAACCTCCCTCCTGAAAATGCTGCAAACTCAAACTTCACCACACTTAATTCATTCTCATCTTCAAAGTATCGATCCCTATGAAGCATTGGTGCGTCTCGGGATTCGGGTGTGGGTGCGGGAGCGAGTGTGGGACTCGGCAATTTTTGAAAAAAGTAGGGTGTGGGTGCGGCGGGGTGCGGCGATTAAAAAATTATTAAAAATATTTTTATTTATATTTTTAATATATTGCTAAACATACTTTTTTCACATTATATAAACATATACCAAATTCAAGAACAATAGTAAATAATAACTAGAATACAACTTCATTATATAAACATTCCATGATGTTCGAAAATTAAAATACAACTCACAATTTTGAAACTAAAACAAAATAAAAGATACATCAACAAGACAATCAACAAGACAATCAAACACCAACTTCATCATTATCAAGATCAATAGCTTCACTTCGAACTTCACTTTCACTAGTAGTAACACTAGTGCTAACATTTCCAATAACCATGGCCTCCAACTCTGGCTCATCAAGTGTAAGAGCTACATTCTCAAGAATTCCAGCTCCTCCATGTATGTCGCTCTCATTCCAAGAGTCTCGTGCAATATCCCACATCTTTGTATCTCTATTTATGTACTCCGCATTGCGCCTTGACAAGAGTCGAAGATTAGAATGCACATATACCAAATCCTCAGCGCGTGCAGGAGCTATTTTGTTTCTTTTTAAGGAATGAATAAATTTGTATGTGCTCTAATTCCTCTCAGCACATGAGGATGAACAAGGTTGTCCAAGAAGTTTAAGGGCAAGGGTTTGAAGAGTTGTAAATGCGGAGCCATGGTATTGCTACCAAACCAAAGGTTGTAAGACCCACCTATCTGTCAAGACAGCTGGTGAAGGAAACCTCCCTCCTGAAAATGCAGCAAACTCAGACTTCACCACATTTAATTCATTCACATCTTCAAAGAATCGATCCAAACACTTGCTCCTTTCCATAGAAATTTCATGATCTCGATATAGAGGGATGCGTTTTGAATTCTCCAAAAGCCATTCAGTGGAGTAATACCTAGAGTTAAAGATTAAAAAACAAATATAAATGAAACGTGTGTTTTACTAGAAGGGGGAACTAAAGAAAATAGAAAATAAATGTACTTACCTAGGATTTAAGGAATGAGCCAAACAGCGTAGTGGAGTACAATTTTTAGTCCAACGATCAATAAGTATATCATACACCACACTCCAAAATGAGCTATACTCATCATCTTCCAAGCCTTCATGCCAATATATTGCTACCTTTACCTTCTCTATCATTGAATCTCACATCTCATACACAAGATGAAGACAAGGCTTATTTGTGTCAGCTACTCGTATCATATCATAAATAGGTGCTGTAAATTCAAGGATATAATCAACCTTATCGCACCAAAGATCACTTAGAATCATCTCCTTCACTTTTTGAGCTTTTCTAACATCATCCTCCCTATAAGAAGCCCATTGGTTACTAATAGCCATGGCATCTTTTTATCAACTTCAACCTTTTTAGTATTACGACAATCGAAGCAAATCTAGTATCAGCAACTTGGAGCAGTTTTAATGGAAAAAATTCATTAAACATTGCCAACCTCATTGAATGGTTCATGATAAAAACACGTATGAAGGATGCATCATCACCAACACGTGTAATCCAACTACATTCCTCATATGTAACTTCATTCTTTTTAATGTTTTTTGCTGCACAAATATTCTTCAAAGCTAGATTGAGAGTGTGGACAACACAGGGTGTCCAAAATATTTTAGGATACTCACCTTCAATAAGAGATCTAGCAGCCTTCATCACACTAGCATTATCAGTGATGACTTGGACAACTTTTTCATGTCCAATCTATTTTATAGCATCCTTCAACACCCCAGCAATATAATGTTTGTCTTTGAACTCACCTGACCCATCAATTGCTTTAATAAACACTGAATCCCCATCTGATACAGCCATAATATTAATAAGGGGCCTCCTTTGTGGATCTGACCATTCATCAGAAACTATACTTACACCATTTTCAACCCAAAAGTCCTTAATTGGTTTCAAAAGTCTATTAACATGAGTTTTTTCTCTTTGCAAAAGTGTTGTTCTCAAGGCATTGTATTCAGGAGGAACATAACCTAGAATGCTATGAGTAGCGGCATATGAATACGAACTACGATAATATGGGTTTCTTGCAAAGTTAAACGAAATCCCACCGGTGTAAAACATCCTAGCAATTTGACTATCCAATTCATGTCTAGCATTATTCTGGAATAATTTCTCCACCGTAGGATTCACAACCTTCCTCCTCTAATTACCATCAAAGGGATTTGTACTATCACTCTCTTCTTGTGTCCGAAATGGGGGACTACTCCCAATAGGCCCACGGCTTGGGGGAGGTGGGGGTAAGGGAATTTGTTTTCTCCGTTCTCTTTCTAACTTATCATTCTCAACCTGATCATGCGTTCGCTGCATTTCCAACCTATGGCTCGGTGTCACACTAGGGCATACTTTAATACCTTTATTAACAATTCTTAATAAATGAGCCTTAACCTTAGAATAGGATCCCAAATAAATATTACCACAATAGTTGCACTTAAAGTGTGTGTTTCTACCTGATTTAACAGTAGAACCAAATGGTTTTTCTATTTTAGTCACATACTGCCAAAAAGGAGCTTCATCATTTGGCACTCCTTCATTAGATGAAGGTGAACTTTTTGTGCTAGTAGCTTCATCCATTGCAAATTCAACAGATTCAATTTAACCTACAAATAATTTCCAAATATATAATAACTATTAACTAAATAAAAAATCAAACCCCAATGTCACAAGACTCACAAAAAAATAAAAAAATAAAAAAATTAGATCATCACAGATTTACAACACAATCACAAATCTGAGTAATAATAACTATTAACTAAATAAAAAATTAAACATCACAAGACTCACAAAAAAAAAATTAAAAAATCAGTTCATCACAGATTCACAACACAATCACAAATCATAATAACTGTTAGCTAAATAAAAAATCATCTATTAACAATAAACTAAGAGTGTGAGTGTGAGAGCTATCAGCTATGATACCTGACAGTGAGGGGAGACGGAGAGCAAGGGAGACGAAGTGGAGCGCTGAAAAATGAGATGTGCTGAAGAGTGAAGGCAGAGAATGAGAGAGAGCTAGCTGAAGAGTGAAGGCAGAAAGTGGGAGAGACTTGAGAGCACTAGCTTGAAGAGGCAGGGGTTGGGTCGGCTGAGACTTGAAAGCTAGGAAGAGAGTTTTGGCTGAGAGTGATCTGTGAGGGATATAAGCATATAAGGGTTTTTGATTTTTTTTCCCAAAACGCAACGTTTGCTTTTTTTTTTTTTTCTTTTTCTTTTTTTTTTTTTTTCCGGCCAAGTAAAACGGTGCGTTGCGAGCCTGGGTTTTTTTTTTTTTTTTTGAATTTCGGCCGGTATCGGTGTTGCGCCTTATACTGACCGATTCAGGCCGATTCGGCGCGCGTTGGCCCGAATCGGCGCCATATCGGTGCGAATCGAATCGAAAAAATTAATTTTTTATTGCCCGACGCGGCACGGACGCGCAGGCAGCGGCGTCGCCTGCGCGTCGCCGCGTCGGGCCGCGTTCGACGCGGGTGCGGCGGCCCAAACATCGCACCCGTGCTTCCCAAATCAATCTAAACACTTGCTCCTTTCCATAGAAATTTCATAATCTCGATGTGGAGCGATGCATTTTGGATTCTCCGAAAGCCATTCAATGGAGTAATACCTAGAGTTAAAGATTAAAAAACAAATATAAATGAAAGGTGTGTTTTATTAGAAGGGGGAACTAAAGAAAATAAAAAATAAATGTACGTACTTAGGATTTAAGGAATGAGCCAAGCAATGTAGTGGTGTACAATTTTTAGTCCATCGATCAATGAGTATATCATACACCACACTCCAAAATGAGCTATGTTGATCATCTTCCAAGCCTTCGTGCCGATATATTACTGCTTTCACCTTCTCTATCATTGAATCCCACATCTCATACATAAGATGAAGACAAGGCTTATTTGTGTCGGCTATTCATAGCATATCATAAATAGGTGTTGTGAATTCAAGGATATAATCAATATTATCCCACCAAAGATCACTTAGAATCAGATCTTTCACTTTTTGAGCTTTTCCAACATCATCCTCCCTATAAGAAGCCCATTGGTCACTAATAGCCATGGCATCTTTTTATCAACTTCAACCTTTTTAGCATTACAACAACCGAAGCAAATCTAGTATCAGCAACTTGGAGCAGTTTTAATGGAAAAAATTCATTAAACATTGCCAACCTCATTGAATGGTTCATGATAAAAACACGTATGAAGGATGCATTATCACCAATACGTGTAATCCAACTACATTCCTCATATGTAACTTCATTCTTTTCAGTGTTTTTTGCTGCACAAATATTCTTCAAAGCTAGATTAAGAGTGTGGACAACACAGGGTGTCCAAAATATTTTAGGATACTCACCTTCAATAAGAGACCCAGCAGCCTTCATCACACTAGCATTATCAGTGATGACTTGGACAACTTTTTCATGTCCAATCTCTTTTATAGCATCCTTTAACACCCCAGCAATATAATGTTTGTCTTTGAACTCCCCTGACCCATCAATTGCCTTTATAAACACTGGACCCCCATCTGATACAGCCATAATATTAATAAGAGGCCTCCTTTGTGGATCAGACCATCCATCAAAAACTATACTTACACCATTTTCAAGCCAAAAATCCTTAATTGGTTTCAAAAGTCCTTCAACATGAGCTCTTTCTTTTTGCAAAAGTGTTCTCAAAGCATTGTATCCAGGAGGAACATAACCCGGAATGCTATGAGTAGCAGCATATGCATAGGAATTACGATAATATGGGTTCCTTGCAAAGTTAAATGGAAGTCCACGGGTGTAAAACATCCTAGCAATTCTACTATCCAATTCATGTCTAGCATTATTCTGGTATGCTTTCTCCAAAGTATTATTCACAGTCACCTTCCTCCTCTTACCATCAATCGGATTTGTACTATCGCTCCTTTCATGTCTCCGAAATGGGGAAATAGGTATAGGTCCACGGCCTGGGGGAGGTGGGGGTAAGGGAATTTGACTTCTTCGTTCTCTCTCTAACTTATCATTCTCAACTTGATCATGCATTTGCTGCATTTCCAGCCTATGACTCGGTGTCACCTTAGGGCATGGTTTAATTCCTTTATTAGGAATTTTTAATAAATGAGCCTTAACCCTAGAATAAGATCCCATATAAACTGCACCACAATAATTGCACTTAAAGTAGGTGTTTCCCATTGATTTAACAGATGCACCAGCTAGTTTTTCTACTTTAGTCACATACTGCCAAAGAGAAAATTCATCATTTGGCACTTCTTGATTAGACGAAGGTGAAGTTTCTGTGCTAGTAACTTCGTCCATTGCAAATTCAATAGATTCAATTTAACCTACAAATAACAACTATTAACTAAATAAATTAATAATAAATTAAACCAAGTTCACAAATCACAGAATCACAAATAATAAGTTAATAACTATTAACTAAATAAATTAATCATAAATCAAACCAAGTTCAGATTCACAAATAATAACTAAATAAAACTAAGATTGAAAAGAAACTAAGATTCACAAATCACATTCACAGATTCCCAAATCACAAATCAAACTAAGATTGAAAGCTTTATATCAATACCTGAGTTGAGAATGTGTGAGATAACAGACAAAGCTCAAGTTAACATCAGATAGCAAGCTCAAGTTAACAATGAAGTTTTTGTTGACTGAGAGAAGTTTCTATTAACAGAATCCGTGGATTCTCGGCACTGCTACAGGGGAGACGGAGAGCAGAGACAGAGATTTAAGGCAAAGAGTGAAGGGCTGAAGGCAAGTGAAGGCAGAGAAGGGGAGCAGAGAGCACAGAGACCGCAGAGAGGCAGAGAGCACTGAGGCGCACGGCGTGAGACAGTGAGAGCTGAAGTTTTGTTTGGTTTGATGAAGTGAGAATGAAGTGGGCTGAAGTAGGGTTTAATATTAAGTTCATACGGTGCGTTTTGCACCTTTTTTTTTTTTTTTTTGAATTTCGGCCTGAATCGGCCGTTTCGGTCTGAATCGGCGGTTTCGCCAGTATCGGCCGATACGGCCCAATTTGCCGCGATTCAGCCCGAGTCAACGCGAATCGCACCGAGTCTGAGCCGCGTCGGCGCGAGTCGGCTGGGAAAATGGTGGAACACGTGGCAGACGCGGTGGGACGCGACACCGACACGCGAGCAGCGGCATCCCTCGCACGTCACCGCGTCGGACGCCGGTGCGGCACCTCCTGTGCCGCGTCCGTGCATCCCAGCTGAAACTTATTAGATTAAAATGGGTTGCTATTCCTATAACCTATACCCTTGTTTTTTGGGTTTAGATGGGTTATCGAGTCGAGGTCCAATATTTCTAGGCATAATAGAGCCTAATATAACCCTTAGATACTAATAGTTTTACTTGGGACAAAGGTGCATGACCAAGGGGAGAATGCTAGAGTATAAGAGTTGGGTGTGGTGAGAGACGAGTGGAAACTCCTTGGGTGGGAGTGTGTAGCATTGAGAGCTCGAAAAATTATCCAAGTCTATGATTGGTTCCAATGGTTTGTCTCGTTCAAGTGTCCTACATAGAATAACTGGAGAAGTTGAATAGTACAATTAAACTAAAAACTAACCATATGAATATACAAATTTATAATCAACACTTGCATAATTTAGTATATCATAATAGTCATTAGTGTTGGGTTAAAATAACTTGACCCTGGTTAATTAATTCAATTACCCAAGTTGATTAATTAGGTTCAATTACAAGGAAATCGTGAAGACACCAACAAATCACCAAAAATACTAAATGCAGTGGAAAATAAATTAGATACGGTGATTTATTGACAAATAAGGAAAACCTCATAAGGCAAAAATCCCACCGGGTGATTTTGAGGTTACCACTCCTAAGAATCTACTAATCAACAATCAAGCGGTTACAAGTATAAAGAATCTTACCAACTATCCTGGCCTATCCAGAAATACCAACCTACAGTTGAACCTTTGCTTCAATACCCAATTGGACTTGATCTTGTAGTAGTCTTCTTTCCATTGATGCACAAACCTCCAATTTATGACAAACTCTTTGTACAGATCCCAGTACGTGACTAACTCCAGCAACTTGAACAATTGTTGGATGCAAAGTTCTTCACTTCATTAACAATGAAGATAAGGAAGCACTAGGTTACAAAACTCTATGGCATACAAACACAGTATCTTCTCACAGAGAAATTAAGTCTCTTGTTCTCTGTATCCGTGTATGACGTCTCTTAAAATAAGCATATATATGTCTAGGGTTGGGAGAAAAGAAATCCTAAAAAAATACACAAGCTTGGGCCGAATTTCAGATCTGAAAATTCTGAAATCGTAAATCTCGATAGATCGAGCTACTATTAAACTATCTATTGAGCTTCACATTAAGTCTCGATAGCAGACTTCTGTCAAGATATCTGTCGAGACTTAATAAACAGCTTTTCTTCACTTGTTTTTTGGACCAATTTTCATGTCTTTAGTACTTGACTTGAACAACATGCTTCTTGAAGTGCTAAACCCATCTTAGATCTACCTAATTCCAAAGAAAGTGCATTTTATTAAAGGATTAACCAATTACAATAAAATATGACCCCTAACAATCTCCACCTTTGGCAATCTGTGACAAAACCACAAACAACAATTATGAGAGAAGTCCAACACAGTGATCTACGCGGTATTAAACTTGTAATCTACGCGGGGTTCTTTGAATCCACAAAGTGATAAGTCCAGAATCTACCAAAAAAGACAGTAGACAAAAACATTTATAATATTTCCAAAAACATTTATAGACTTAGAGGCCTATTTAAGGGCTCTGTAAAACTTGATAGACAGTACAATATATTCTAAATTAGTCCTAATTAATACCTAACCATAACAAGAACCAAATTTGACCTAAAAAAGCATTAAAAACACCTAAAAACAAGGAAATAAATAACCTAAACCTAAAATAATGAAAATTTCATAAAAATACCAAAATTAAATAATTACAAAAATTATATAGTAGTTTCTGTCCTAAATCACTCTGATACCATTTTGGAACAAGAAATCCAAAGGAACCTAAATTAGAAGCTTTTTTTTTTTTTTTTTGATTGAAGGTAGTTATTTTATATCAGACATGCTCTCCTTCATTGTCTTTTGATTTTGTTGCTAAAGCAAGGGCAACCGAATTTCCCTGACGACCACCATCAGAATCAATATAGTTAACCTAACAGTACAATAGTGCAGCACGACAGTGACAGTATGGAAGTAAAGTACAATTGGTTTAGGGAAATTTTAAAATAATTAAGGCTGTTTATGATAGGGAAAAACATAAACTATCTTTATTAGCTTGTAGTTAATTACAAATTACCCACCTGTGGTTAGGTATGATTTTAAGTTGCGTACTTGTGGTTAAAAAATTGGCACTTTGTCCATTTGAGGTCAGTTCCGTTAGGCTGCCGTTAGCCACTCCTAAGATTTTATTATAAAAACACATTTAAAAAAAATAAATAAATCGGATCAAAAGGTTAGGGTTTGAAGCTTATTCAGAAATGGATGAATATTACATATGAAAATTGCAACAGCAAAGCCTCCACCACCACCATTACCAGGAGAAAACCCACTACCTGAAGGGAAAAAAAAATCAACATAAAAAAACATTGCTAGATGAACTACTAGTCTAAGACTCCCCGGCCACATTATTTGCTTTTGTTGTCACCGTTGTCTCCTACCTCCATTTGCTAGATTTCAAATTTTGACAGGGACAAGGAGCTTATTAATTCTTTGGCCAACATCTTGTTCTGATAGCTTATTGATTCTTTGGCCAACCCCACGTGTTCTTGAGCTGGGGATAAAAAATAAAAAAAGTCAACATAAAAATGGGTTGGATTTTTGAAGGTGGGGACATGTTATTGAGCATTTTGTTCTAAAGGTGGGGGACGAGTTCTTAAGCTAACGGATGAGGAGGCCCAATGGCTTAGGGACCCTGCTAAGACCATCTTGGAAGTGCAAAGCCACCAGCACTTGTGGTCGCCGGTCCTCTCTTTGTTTTCATCTTCTTTTTTGTTTTTCTTTTAGGCTAGCACCGAAAGTTTTTGCCTCCTTTTGATGAGTATTTCAATGAGAGCTGATACCGATTATTTTGATATTTGATTTGTATTGGTTTGAAATTTCATTTGTAATGTTCATCCATTTTTGCAAAAAATTCAATTTCTAACATTTTGATCCATTTTATGTTATGGTTATTATTTATTTATTTATTTTATTTATTAAAATGTGTTTTTCTAATGGAAAACCTAGAAATGGGTTTGGGTAAAATGTCAACTTTTGAATCATAGGTAGGCAACTTAAAATCAAGCTTAACCATAGGTGGGTAATCTATGGGATTCCTCCCTATAATAACTAGAAGTGTGTGGGACAAGGGATTGCAAACACCCGATGAAATAGTCAGATACTCGAAGAGGTTTTGACATCTTCGTTTGTCAAAAAAAAAAAAAAAAGATTATGCAATCAACAATAATGAGTGTGTGAGACTTTCTGTGTCAAAGAAGGAAAAATCAATGTTAAGGATTACGCAATCAATAACAATCAGCGTGTGATAAATGCTCCAACCATTACTATATATATATATATATATATATATATTTTTTTTTTTTGATAATTTTATAGTTACACTAGGGGAAAGGAGATTTGAACTTAGATGTCTTAAAAACACTAAGAGGTGCCAACTAGTTGAGCTACAACGCTCGTGGCCCAACCATTACAATATTGATTATTCAGTATTGATTCCTTAAATTATGAGATTTGTCTCGTTTCAAATTATTTCAAAATATTTGGGCCTTGTAACTCAATTTGGTTACAACAGAAATAGTTAAGAAAAATGAATGAGAAAAATTGTAGATTTTGGCTCGTCCATGGATGTAGGATGCATAGCTAAACCACATAAAACTCTTTGTCTTCACTTATCTCTTTTTTCTTATCTCTTAATTTATCATAGACACAACTCACTTTGATCATGTGCCTTTTCCTTTTAAAATTTGTTTTTCTTGGTTTTTTGGTCATCATTTGCACATCTTTAACCACACTAACCAACCGAATCTAAAATCCAAAGTACCACCCATGCTTGCCAGTACAAGTGTTGGGTTATGTGGAGCCTGATTGTGTTTGATTTGGTTTAGACCTAATTTGATTTGAAAGAGCTGGTTTTAAATGAGATTTTTTGTAAGGTTTAGTTGATGGAGTGGACAAGGAATAATAGGCTGAAGAAAAATTTTTGGCTCGTTTTTGGACCTGTTGTTTGGGCTATATATATTTGTTGCTTCAGAACTAGGGTTTGATGGACTGTATTGCTGCCTCTATATTATTCTCTTGGACATAATGAAAATCGTTGCAACACTGTAGACGTAGCCCTAGTGGAGAACTACGAAAATTGTGTCATGTAATTGTTCTTTGTGTTTTATTTTTTCTCTATTTTTGCTTCTTGCTGGTTTTGGATTTAGGTTAAATTCCCTTCAACAAGAACCACATAAAACTCTCATGTCTTCTCTCTTTTCTTTTCACTTGTCTCCCTTAAATTCTTTTAGATTTCTACATGGCATCATAATTGTTGGAAATAACACAAGGAGCAATCAAGAAAGAACGAAGTGAACACAACACATAGCAAAAATTAGATAACTTGGAAGCACGAAATTGTTATCCTTTGATAATATTTTCCCCACACAATTGTTGCTAAAGGTTTACACAAATTTGTCCCTAGGATACAACAAAGTTTGTTGGGTTCTACAAATAGCAACTTTGGAGAACACCCACCGGATTTTTTGTGTTGCTAAGAAATGACTTTTTGGAGAGAAAATGATTATTTATCAAGTGAACATGAACCGCTATTTATACCCAAAGGGTTATTTCCCTTCAATAGGTACCAATGGAGAGTCTAAACATTTCATAAAAACGTCCACAAGGCATAAAAACCTTTTAAGATGTTCAGAATAGTTACTACAAAATTCTGTAGAAAAAACTATTATTACATTTTTCGATTGATCGAACAGGAATCGAGAGGAATTGAAAGTCTTTCAATCGATCAAACTGGAACTGAGAAGGAATCGAGAGAGGCAGAAAGTCCAGAACCAATTCCTTCATCAATTTGATCAATTGAGCAATCTTGAACTTGAATTTCACTTATCATTTTAAAACAAATGATATACTCTCCAAACTTATATATCATTATTACAACCAAAACTTGTGTGTGTTTGTGTGTATACAACAATAACTAGTATCCACTAGGAGTGGCAAAATTGGACATGACCCGCGAACTCAACACGATACGTTATGAAATTAGTAGGCTATGGGTTGTGGCTTAATGAGTTTATGTCATATTCGGTTTGACATGATTGACCCGTTTAATAAACGGGTTAGGTTAGTGTCCATTACATGGAACCCGTTTGATTAAATAACATTTTACCAATATACCCTTCAAACCTTAGGAATATAAACTTATTGGTTATTGTGATTTATTTTCTTTGACATATTATGATTGATTATTTGTGATATTAAGATATACTTTAGTTTTGAATGATTATTTGTGATGGAGTTACTCATTAGTTCTGAATTTTATATTAAAAATATTTATTTTTTTGGTTTTTCATAGTTCATATCAATTTGGTTAATACTACAATTATTATTTTTTTTTTTTTTTGATAAAATCTAACAAACAAGTCGACATGACTAACCCGTTTAATAAATGGGTTATATTAAAGTTGAGGAATCCTGACCCGTTTAATGGGTTAGTTGACTGGCCATATAGTCGAATACTAATGAGTCGACACGACATAAACCCGACATGTGAATACAAATTGCCACCCCTAGTATTCACATAGTTCACTTCGATTTTGTGCCTTTTTCTTTTTAATTCTTTTTTTTTTCCTCCGATCCTAATGGGTTTTTAATAAAAAAGAAAAATCCCAAATTCCAACATTCTCTCACTAGGTCCTAACAAATGCTCCCTTATTCTGAGCCTTTAGCACAACATGATATTTTCCTTTCCAAATTTCAATCGCAAGGAATCCTTTGTTTGCTTCTCTTATTCTCTTTTTCTTCCAATTTACACTTTTTTGGTCCTAATGGATCCTTCCCTTATTCTAGCCAAAATAACCAATATCAGTCATAGCTATTGATGTGCCTTTGACCCAATTTGGTTCATTACAATCCTCCATTTAATGTTCTCTTTCTTGTACTCCAAAAAAAAAATAGTAATTAAAAAAGTACTTGAGATGATGCACTCCCAAAAAAATAATAATAATAAAGAAAAAAGATTAAAGTATACTTTTAACCCATAAAATTTGAGATTATTTTCATTTTGATTCTTTATGTTTCAAAATTTTTATTTTGACCTTTCATGTTTTATTCTGTTTTTATATTGGCTTTGCCATCTTTTCTCGTTAGTAATCTGGCAATCTATAATATGTTTTTCTTCCTACAATAATGAATTTTTGATGAAATTCCTGAATTTTACATCTTTTAGAACTAGTATTTCATGAAATAGTTAAACATGAAGGACACTTAACTACTAGATAACTAATAGGGTCAATATGAAAGCAGATTCAAAAACAAAGGACCAAAATACAATTCTAAACTTTAAGGGCCAAAAATGTACTTTAATCTAAAAAAAGACAATTTTTGCAAGTTATGCATTTCATCAACACTTATATATATATCTATAAGTGTTATGCATTTCCTAAAGAATTCCATGCACAACTTGGAGAGGGGGGGGGGGTGTAAGGTCCCAAAAAAAATGAGAGGGTATTGGATCTAAAATACTTTTCATGTCAATGAAAACCAAATCCTTATTAAGGATTATGTAATCAATAAAAATTAATTTGTGATAAAAGGGTATCAAGAGTCTTGTAGCTTAACTTGTACTTCCTGGTGTTTCTAATAGAGACATCTAGGGTTCAAATCCCTCCTTTCCCCAACTATAGATGGATCAAAAATAAAAGGGAGCCATGTTACTTTCCCTACCTTTCTACTGGCTTCTTTTAAATTGTTCAGTCATTTTTATTCTATTTGTTTGCTAACAAAATATAGGGTAAGATTTTTTTAGTATTTAAGGAAACAAAATTAGTAAGCCTGTGGCTGTGTGGTTTTATTATTTAAAAGTTCTCATTTCTTGGGTTAAGCCAAACATAAAATGTTCTCTCATAACTTCCATTGTCTTATTAAAGTTGTTTATTTGCCTTATCTACAGGTCTGAATCAACTGTTATCCAAAACATAGTTGAAAGAATGCATAGTGAATTGTATGGTGAATTCGAAAGTGTTTCAAAGGATCTTGTTGGAATGGAATCTAGTATTGAGGGAGTGATTGATTTATTAGATAAAGGGTCGGATGATGTTCGCTTCATAGGGATTTGGGGGTGTGGGGGAGTGGGAAAGACAACTCTTGCACAAGTCATTTATTGCAAAATTT
Source organism: Castanea mollissima (assembly GCA_014183005.1). Classification (NCBI taxonomy): domain Eukaryota; kingdom Viridiplantae; phylum Streptophyta; class Magnoliopsida; order Fagales; family Fagaceae; genus Castanea; species Castanea mollissima. The sequence continues at coordinate 2,821,058 of JACAVU010000010.1, read as the reverse complement.
CTAATCAATTTGACACTAAAAGCTTTATTTGTTTTGGTTCTGTTGGACAAACAACAAATGATTATCTAGTTCCTATACAAAAACTACTTCTTTCTAACATCTACGCCAAAAGAGAATTAAATATAACAAGTGTTCATGAGGGAAAGAAGGTAATAAAGCAAATGCTCTGTAGTAGAAAGGTTCTTATTGTTCTTGATAATGTGAATAATAAAGACCAACTAGATGCAATTGCAGAGAGCCGTGATTGGTTTGGTGCAGGTAGTAGACTCATTATAACAAGTAGAGATAAACAATTGTTGACAAGTTATAATGTGGATATGTATGAGGCAAAGACACTAGATAATGACAAAGCATTGGAGCTTTTTAGTCGGAAAGCCTTCAAGCAACCCCATCCTAAAAAAGATTTTGTGGATTTGTCGAATGATTTTGTGAAGTATGCTCAAGGCCTTCCTCTATTTCTTGAAGTTTTCGGCTCCTCCTTGCATAAAGAAGGGATAGAGGTCTGGAAAATTTTCCTAGATCAACTGAATGAAAATTCTAGCGGAAAAATTATGGAAAGACTTCACATTAGTTATAAAAGAATATTGGACCAGAAGGCGAAAGAATTATTTTTGGACATTGCATTTTTCTTCAAAGGGATGGACAAAAATCGAGTTGCAAATATTCTAAATGATCCTAGTTACTGGGAGAATATAGATATTCTAAAGAAAAAATCTCTCATTACCATTTTAGGGAGAAAAATATGGATGCATGATTTGCTACAAGAAATGGGCAGGGAAATTGTTGAATGTGAAGCACCTCAAGAGCCTGGAATACGCAGTAGGTTGTGGCATCACGAGGATATATTTTCTATATTGAAGAACAATACTGTAAGTGGATTAGTATATATAAATACGCTTAGGAAAGCATATATAATTTTATAATTCTAATCATTTTCTACATTAACATCACTGTTCTTGGTTACCAGGGAACAAAACGTGTTGAAGGCATGATGCTAAATTGCCCTCCAAACAAAGAAGACTTGAATGCCAATTGCTTCTCAGAGATGACAAGATTAAGGTTGATTAACATCTGCAATGTCCTCCTTCCTCACGGTCTCAATTATCTTTCTAATGAGTTACAAATGATGGAATGGAATGATTATCCATTGAAATTCATGCCAAGGAATTTTAGACCAAAAAATCTTGTTGAACTCATAATGCATCATAGCCACATTGAACAATTACCCGAAGAATTTACCGTAAGATTTTCACTAATGCATTTCTTTAATATTTTATTTTAAAAAGATTGACTAAGTTCTTGACTATTTAATTTTTCATATTTATTTGTTTTTTATCACAGAACTTGGACCAGCTAAAACTCATGGACCTTAGTTACTCTCAAAACTTAATCAAGACTCCTGATTTCATTGGATTTCGAAATCTCGAAAGGGTAATTTTTCAAGGTTGTACAAGATTGTATCACGTTCAGCCATCAGTTGTAGCTCTCAGATGGCTTACTTTATTGAATCTAAAAGATTGCAAACATCTTAAGAGCCTCCCATATGAGATCGACTTGGAGTCTCTTGAAATTTTTATTCTATCTGGCTGTTCAAGACTCAAAAAGTTTTCAGAGATTGGGAGAAATATGACACGCTTGTCTGAGCTTTATTTGGATGGAACTGCAATTAAAGTGCTACCACCATCAATCAAGCATCTAACTGGCTTGACTTTATTGAATCTTAAAGACTGCAATGACCTTTTGAATTTTCCCAGTGTCATTTGTAGTTTGACATCTCTTGAAATTCTTACTTTATCTGGATGTAGGGGTCAACCAAGAAAACCATTGCATTTGCTCGGCCTCTCCCCCATGGCATCCTCTCTTGGTGTCAACCTCACTTTTAAAGGAACAATTTTGCTTCTTATTATGTCTTTTCTAGTGCTGCCATACAATTATCTGAGTATCTTTGTATGTGCTACACTTATTATATGGACATATTGTTTTCTCAATGCCCGATATCCTGAACCAGAGCCCATCAACCTGCTGTTGCCCAAGTCATTCTCAGGATTAAGCCTTTTAAAATCTCTGGATTTAAGTGACTGCAATCTGTCAGATGGAGCACTTCCAGAAGATCTTAGTTGCTTATCCTCACTGCAGTTTCTGAATCTGGGCAAAAACAATTTTACATTTTTACCTGATAGCATTTCTCAACTTTCTAAGCTTAAACTTCTCTGCTTGGATAATTGTAGCAATCTTCAATCATTGCCATATCTTCCATCAAGTACAAATTTTGTAATGGCGCGAGGATGTACTTCGTTGGAGAATTATTCAAAAAAAGTTGTTGTGTGGACTTCGGGTGAAACTGGATTCACTTTTATCAATTGCCTCAGCTTGGTCAAAGAAGGAGACAAAATTACAGAGGTTTCTTTGCTGGGCAGCTTGCTCGAGGATGAAGGGAGCAAAAGAACTGAGGTTTCTTTGCTGGATATACATTTCCAGCCATTGTGGCAAAGATACATGGAGGTGACTCTCTCTCTCTCTCTCTCTCTCTCTCTCCCTCTCTCTCATACACACACACATATGCATTGAACATCTTTTTACTTTTGCCATTTAATATTTACAGGACCAAATTCGTGAAAGTGAAGGATTTTGCTGTGTTTTACCTCAAAGGGAGATTACAGAGTGGTTCAAAAATCAGAATCGCGGGTCATATGTATCAATCCCGCTTCATCGGTATAATATTAGTTTGAGAGGAATTGCTCTATGTGTTGATTTTGAAGTCCACAAAAATTCAAACGAGGTTTCTCCCGGTCAGGATGCAAAATTTATTTGTCGTTTGTACATAGATGGGGCTCCTATAGATCCCATAGTCTATACGGTTCCTAGAGACAAAATCTGCGTTGGTTCATTTGGAATTTGGCTATATATATCACATAAAAGGATTAGAGAAGTAGACCAATGCGATTGCATTAGGCCACTGATTAGAACCAACAGCGCAGATATTGAGATTAAAGGGTGTGGTGCACGTATACTATATGAGTCAGATGTAGTAGGATTTGTACAACACTTGAGCCAAAATATTTTTGGGAGCCCTGAGGACTTACGTCGACGCAGTGAAGATTTCAAAAAATGTCATTCGGGCAATTTCCAAAGCCGAGATGACAGGGCGGAATCTAGTCAATCCAATGCCCTAATTGAGCCAAGTCCCAGATTGAGAAGGGCCCTCTGGTCACTTCTTTCAAGATTGTACGAGGTGTCTTGCTATTCATTGCTGAACTCCATATTTTCTAATTCATTTTTCTCCCTAACTGAACATTTAAACTCCATATATTTGAATATTTACAGGGAGACCACGCACAACACCACTACTATGATTATATCTTTCCTCAAATTACAATTCCGCGAGATTGGTTCAGTTATCAAAATTTGGAGTCCTACATAAAAATGGAGTTGCCACCAAACTTGCACGATAATTCGACATGGATGGGGTTCACTATATTTGCTTCTTATACTGTCGACAAGCAGCGAGCTGGTTGGAGTTACAAGCAGAATTCAACCATTTTTCTCCGCTTTTATAGTTTCTCAGCTAGTGATGAAGTTCCTCTTGCTCCTAACATTGCCTTTCCGCTCTCTAGAGACGTTTTTGATGAGTCATCACGAAGACTTTTGGTATTTTACATACCACGTGCGCGGTTTCAGTTGAATTGCTTTAGTCACATTTGGGCTTCATTTGGAAGCAACAACCAAGTTGTGAAAGTAGAAATGTGCGGAATCCGTATTGTATACGAGCAAGATGTTGAACGGTTTGTGCAAACACTAGTCCAGTGCATGTTAGAGATTCCGGTTGCCTATCATCCATCTCTGTACCAAAATCTTTTACATCAATTTGCACTGTTGCAAGACTGCAACCATGAAAGAGGATTTTGTAGTTCTTTCTTATCGGAAAGGTCAAAATTATCTAAAAAAGATTTTATTACCATACCTGAACGCATTATATATCAGATTTTTTAGTCAAGTTTGATTATAAAAAAAGAAGAAGTTAAATTAAAAGACTTGTTTCCTGATAATTGCAGGAGGTCTCAAACCATGCCAAAGCTTCTACCAACTAATGAAATTGTAGCAGAGGAGGATTGTACTTCACCAAAAAATAAAGTAATTGCGACGAGCTCAGGATTTTCAAGCCCCTTTAAGGCACACCTACCTCTCTCTCTCTCACACACACCCACATTTTAAGAAAAACACTAATATATATATATATATATGTATATATATATATATATGTATATATATCTTAAAGTTAAAGCTGAGCATTTATTGTTGCTACATTTTTATTGAGCCACATCAGCCACCACATCATCTACCTATTTTCAATTATCCTCTCTCTCTCTCTCTCTCTCTCTCTCTCTCTCTCTCGTTTTTAACTTTCTTTTTTTTCTTCTTATTAATTCCTAACTTATTGTTATTGTGGGTGACCCGAGGACCGAAGAGGAATAAATCAAAGGGTGTTTTGCATGTCAGTCCGAGGAGTTGAGTAAGTCTTGAAGAATCCGTTAGCCCGAGGATGGAAGTAGGAGCATAAGCACTTAATATCCTATGAAGGACCACAAAGGGAGAGAACCACAAAGAGAGTAAAGGATGTGAGGGGAAGCTTGTAGAAAGCGACACTTCTCACCTTTGCATTGAATACCCTACACCAACCATATCAGCTGCAATAATGTGGAAATGACACCTGAACAGTAACTCCATAGCTAGCAACCCCCTCTACCACTTTCAGTAGAGATTTGATGCGATAAGTACCCTGAAAAATGTCATGAGACGTACAGGTGGATGGTTAGGATGTTAGGAGGAAGGATATAAAAGGGGGGGAGAACCCAAAAATGTGGATGGGATTTTTCTCTAAAAAATAGAAAAACAAGGCAATAAATAGTATATAGTTGAGGCAAGAATTTGTAATACTGATAAATGAGAAATGAAACCTCATACCAACCCGAGGTGTGTATTTTTACAAGTCATTGCTTAAAGTTCTCTTCTCTGTCAGTGTTGGGCCTTTTATTTTCTAACCGCTTACAATTGGCGCCGTTTGTGGGAACTTCTATTGTAGTTCACTTTTCCTAGGCTATGGCTAACCCCAGGCAGCATAGGGAGGAGTCTGTTGGCTCTCAACGCGAAAACCACTTTATTAACCTAAAGTGAAGGAGAGATAGGGAATATAATCGTACCCCAAGTGTTAGGGTGGAAACGTAGCATATTGAACACACTGGTAGGAGTCACTCAAGAACTGGAAGTCATGTGTCACACGAGTAAGAGACTCGGAATGTCAAGTTGGAGATTGATCATTTATGCAAAAAACTGTGTTTGAGAGAGTATGTTGGGGAAGATCCAATGCCCCCCTCAAGTGAAGGATCTGATGAAGATAGAGACCGTACTTATTGACAAAGGTCGAGGACCCCTCCTAGTGAGTCTTTCTCTACATCCTCACGCTTAGATAGGTTGGAAAGGCATGAAAGAAGACAAGGAGAAAACTCATCCCTTAGGAACATGGGAAATGATGTAATAAGCAAGACCTTTTGCCAGATTTCAAAATCACCCTTCACACAGAGAATAGATAGAGCCAAGCTTCCCCATCACTTTACACAGCCAACATTCACAATTTATAATATAAGAACTTATCCTGTGTATCTGATTCAAGGAATGAGGCTTTTATGTGCAAAGTATCTCCCTCTAGCCTCGGGCCTGTTGCTATGAGATGGTTTGACGGGTTGGAGGAGGGCTCAAGAAGATCTTATGAAGAGCTAACTAGAGCGTTTGGAGCCAGGCCTTTGGATTCTCTATTGTCCATGGTGATGAGGGAAGGGGAGACTTTGAAGACATATTCTGATAGGTATTGGGAAATTTTTAATGAGATAGATGGTGATTTTGAGGATGTGGCCATTAGAACCTTTAAGGTTAGGCTTCCAACAGAACACGATTTGAGAAAGTCTCTGATGATGAAACCCGTTCACAGTATGCATCAACTTATGGATCGCATCAACGAGCATAAGCAGGTCGAAGAAGATCAAACCTAGGGGAAAGGTAAGGCTAAAGCTTGTTGAAAGAAACACTTCTCACCTCCGCATTGAATGCCCTACACCAACCGTATCAGCTGCATTAACGTGAAAATGACACCTAAATAGCAACTCTATAGCTAGCAACCCCCTCTACCACCTTTAGTAGAGATTTGATAGGATAAGTATCCTGAGAAATGCCATGAAACGTACAGGTGGAGGGTTAGGATGCAAGGAGGAATGATATAAAAGGGGGGGAGAACCCCAAAAATGGGGATGGGATTTTTCTCTAAAAAATAGAAAAACAAGGCAATAAACAGTATATAGTTGGGGCAAGAATCTGTAATACTAATAAATGAGAAATGAATCCTTGGACCAACCCGAGGTGTGTATTTTTACAAGTCATTGCTTAAATTTCTCTTCTCTGTCATCCTAATCTCTTCGGTTACATATCAGGACTTAGTTTAGAGCTACACTTGAAGTATTTTTCTCACTCTCTCAGAAATTCTATTGTTTTGGGCTCGGTATAAAGGGTAAGGATCCATCATTCTTGTTGGGCCTGGGCCTTTTATTTTCTGAGCGCTTACAGTTACAACTTTTCTAACATTTTCCATCCCTTTTATCTTTTCATCTCCTCACTACTGTCTACCTTAATACCACTCTTCCTCTATCCTTTTTCTTCCTTTATTTTTGGCCCTTCTTGTTCCGATCCTCTTACTATAAATTTGCAATTCTCTCTCTCATTCTATGCATAGCTTCCCCATACATTTTTTTATAAAGAACGATATGGAGTTTAAATTATATAAGTCTAGTAATAATATAATACATTTTATACTAATCCCTCTTATTCTTATTAACAGGGAACAGAGGCTATTCAAGGCAAAGTACTAAAGTTGCATGAACTAAAAAAGGAATATTGGAATCTTGAAGCCTTTTCAAAGATGGGAGATCTAAAATTGCCTAAAATTTGTGGTGTTCAACTTATGCATGATCTCAAACATCTTCCTAATAGCTTAAAATTTCTTGATTGGAGAGGGTACCCTTCAAAATCGTTGACATCAAGTTCCCTATCAAAGGTAATTTAGGTACCCTTATACTACTTTTTTTTTTATATATGATAAGTTTGTTTGTAGAAACTAATTGTTTTACTCTTTTAACAGAGTTTTGAGAATTTGAAATTCTTTGAGCAGAGTGAATCTCCAAAACTTATTGAAGTTCCAAGCATCATTAAATTCCCAAATCCTAAGAGTTTGGTTCTTGAAGATTGTATAAATTTACGTAGGATTCACCCGTCAATTGGAATTCAAAAAAAGATTATTATTCTTAATTTACAAGAATGCAAGAACCTCACAAGTCTTCCAAGCAAGTTTGAAATGGAGGGTCTCATGGAACTTATACTTTATGGTTGCTCAAAAATAAAAAAAATTCCAGAATTTGGGAGAAACATGAAACGTGTACACAGCCTTGATTTGAGTGGTACTGCGATTACAACACTACCCACGTCAATTGGGCATTTGACTGGCCTTTTTTGGTTGGATTTACGTAATTGCAAAAATCTTGTGCATTTACCTGATACCATTTTTAATTTAAAGTCGATTGAAATAGTCGATCTTCAAGGATGCTCAAAATTGGATAGACTGCCAGAGAACCTAGGGAATGCCGAAAGTCTACGCAAGTTGTATTTGAGTGAAACTGCTATAAGAAAGGTCCCTTCTTCCATTGGTCTCTTAAAACATCTTGATTCACTAAGTTTCAGAGGATGCAAGGGGTTATCATCTAATAAATCGAGGTATGAGCTCCTCCCGTTTCATTCAATGCCAGCAATTCCTCATCCCATCGACTTGCTATTCTCTTCTCTATCTCTATCACCTGCGTATTCTTTGTCCGCCTTGAGTTTAAAAGACTGCAAACTCAAGGCAATCTCCAATGATATTGGTTCCTTATTATCTTTAAAATGGTTGGATCTAAGTGGAAATGATTTTGTTTGCCTTCCGGAAAGCATCATTCGACTTTCGAAATTGGAATGGATGGACTTGAATCATTGCACAAGTCTTCAATCATTGCCAAAGCTTCCATTGAATGTTCAACACGTTGAGGCAGAAGGTTGTATCTCACTGAAAATGTTACCAGATCCATTAAAACCAAGCGATTCATTGGAACCATCTCTCGGTCTTCAAAATTGCTTTCAATTGGCTGACAATCAAAGCTGCGTAGACTGGTTTATCTCAGGGATAAAAAAATCCCTCAAGCTCTCTCCCTCTCTCCCTCTCTCAGTCCTAAAACCCGACTCTTGTTATCCATATGCCATTGTTATTCCTGGAAGTGAAATTCCTGAGTGGTTTAGCCACCAAAGCATGGGGAATGAAGTGAACATAAAACAACCTTCTCATTTGTGTAAGAACGCGGGAATTGCTATTTGCGTTGTGTTTTGTACGAATGATTTTTATTATGATCCCTATCTTAATTTTTCGTTGATAGCCAATGGAAAACAAAATCATATTGGTACCTGGAGATCAATTGATTACTGTTCATCTGATCACCTTTGTCTAGTCTATGTGACTCCTCAATTCTTCGACGAGGAATCAAATAAATTATTGTGGGAAGGTGACGTGAATGGATTCAGTCAGATTAGAAGTGAAATTAAAAGCTGCGATTTCAAGGTAAAAAAATGGGGGATCCGTATGATATACAAGGAAGACATAGAAGATCTTGACCAAACAATGGTCCAGTACAGCAACAGCAGCATCACTCCTTATGATGGCACAGATGTTCTCCATCATAATTTCAGCAATTCATCAATGGCAATGGAATGTCACAAAGTCAAGCGCAGTCATGATGATTACAATGGGGCTGGACTCAGTGGATAAAGAAGCTCTAATGACATACCAAACCCAAAAAGGATTAGAAGGCACACAGAAACCCGTGGTAACTCTGATTCTAATGGAGTTAAGTGATTCGGAGGAATCTAGTGAAAGTGATGAGGAGTTAAGCAATTGGAATGGAATCTAGTGAAAGTGACCTTGATGGTTAATCAACTGTTTTCTCCGGTAAGGCACTGTCTTTCCTCTTAGTTCAAGTTTTGCTGGTTTCTACATTTTCTTTTTCTTTAACAAATACATTTATTAATAAATTTCCCACCACATGTTTGACTAAAGTTGTCAATGAGACTCCTAGCGATTTGACAACAAAGAATGGCAAGAAAATGCTTTGGTGTTTTAAAAGCAGAAGAAATAATGGGATTAAAAGTGAGTAAACATCAAAATTGGAAGTTTTTGCTGCCAAATCTCATCTTAAAAAGACATATCTTTTTCCTTTGCATTTTCTTAGCTAGACTTTTTTTTTGGTCCCTATTCTTTTTTTTTCACCCTAGACATTTAGGAGCTTAATAGAATATATATATATATATATATATATATATATATATATATATATATATATATATATATACATATAATGTCAAGTTCGAATGGAAAGAGTGCTATAGCCTATCACATGCATTGTCTCCTTCATCTGTACTATAATTACCTCATTAATTTGTGATATTAATACTTTGATACTCATTTTATAACCACTCTTTAATCATGGAAGTGTTTGACATATGATTATTGTTCTTTGGCTCTTGATGTTCTTGAAATCTTCTAGGCCCATTTCGGATCATGACCAAGGCCAACCACCCATGATCATTTCACATGTTCATCTTTATAGTAACTAGACCCAAGCAGGCAAGCAAGTATATAACAAGATTGAAATTGGGATAAGGTAGTATGCTTAGATTTGCAAACCCTGCTTTACTTGTTATTGTTGTTTTGATGCATTACGCCTAAAATTTAAGTTTTGTCACATTTTCCTTATTGTTTTGTCATTTTGTCCTGAATTATTACATCTCATAGTAAATGGATAATATACCTTTATAGACATCCAAGTATATACAGATGGTTCCAAATTTTTTGCATGTCAACAAAGAACAAAGGGTGTCCTATGAAACTGTTTGGGTTCTGTAAATGTTGTGGCAGATGTGCTAGTCAAAGATACTTTTAGCCCAAGTGAAATTCTGGATTCGTTTGAAAACTCTATAGCCAAAATGATTCTAAGAGAATTTTACAAATTCATGATTCTAAGAGAATTTTACATAAGGTCTCATTTTAAATCTGGGCCTTATTTGGTTGAAAAGGATAATGGCTGTTGCATAGCAAAAATTGTAGAAACCATGCCGGCAGGTCCTTTTTTGATCTCACTAGTACAACCATAAGTGAAGACCTTGAGCATTGGAGCCATTATGTAGGTTTCCCTCACCTTCTAAATTTATTGTCGTACTTTGGAGGATTTCATTGAATTTTCTTCTTGTGAGGGCAGAATTGAGAAGACTTGTGAGGACCATTTCCTGTGTCAAAGATACAGAAACCTTAGACATTTTTTTTTCCCTTAAAGTACTTCTTGTTGTCTTTTTTCTGTATCTTATGGTCTATTTGGACTTATAGGAACAAGGCAACCGTGAAGAAAAAGCCTTTCTCTACCACTAATGTGGCCATGTATTTTAAAAGTTTGTTTGATTTCAATGTGCAGGGTAACCAACAGTTCAAAAAACAAACAAAAGCCTAAACAGCCAGGATAAGCAAATCCAGACCATTAGAGAAGGTTCAACTGCAACCAATCCTGTTGGAGGAGAGCTGCAAGGGTAGGGGATGGAAATAGCGGGGATCCAATTTCTTTTTTAAAAATAGAGAATGTCCACGTCCATAGCTGCTTGTGAGGAGTCAAGTGAGTGATTAGTGACCTGAGATTTTTTCATTGGAAGGAGTTTTGTGATGTGACCCAGAAGGTTAATCAACTTTTTTCTCTCTATCACCAGTAAGTCACCATCCTTCTTCTTAATGTGAGTTTTTTTGGTTGATGCATCATCGCTTTCCCTTACCTTTGGCATATACTTGTACTCTTTTGGGTTAATTTTAACTTCAAAATAGTTTCTTGCCAGCTGTACCTTAGTTAATTATTGGCACTTATTCAAACTCCCATCTGGTTTGTTTCCTTAATCAAAAAACACAAAGCAATTCTCCTAGCTAATTTAATTTGCATATAAAAAACATAGTCTTATGAAATAAACAATGATTAGGGTCATGTTGGTTTAGTGATTGTGTTACTTGTTTGTGCTGGTTGCCCCCTTGATGTTGGATTATTGGACTATTTCATGAGGTGAAACTGTCACATGGCCAAGAGACATAAAGATAAGTGCAGTCCGTTGTATGCCTTTTACTCTATCGTCATTGCTTTAAAAAATTTTGAGCTGCAAAAATCATATATGCATACAACTGCAAACAGTACAATTGAAATTAATTTTGTCCCATTACATATTATATATGTGAAGTCATGCATAGATTGCAATCAGAATGATTAGTCTAGCTAGGTGTAGCATCTAGCTTCCTCCCTAGTTGAAAGTTCTCTGAAGTTGTGTACTAACCTTCAACCAAAGAAAATGCTTTTCTTTTCTTTTCTTTTTTCTGTTTAAGAGAATAGCTGAGTTTTCTGTTCTAGTTCTTGTTCCTTTTATTTTTGTTTTGCTTTGAAAATTCTTATTATTTAAAGTATGATGACAGTTATATAAATTTTCCGCACTCCACTTGCTATATAGCTAAGAGAATCAGGATTCCAATTCCAAAATGTACAAACTTTAAAATAAAATGCAGTTATAAAATGTAGTTATAAAATTTAAAATCTTCAGCAATGAGGAACTTGATAATAACTTTTATGAGGAATTAATTTGGATATTAAAATTTCTGTAAAGAACAAATCATTAAAACAAGTTCTTGATACATCCAAATATCAACATTATAGACAATTGATCGCATCAGAATAATTAGTCTTCCTATCGGTTGAGTCTAGCTTCCTTGTTGAAGGTTTGTTAGGGTTGTTTACTAACCTGAAACCAAAGCAGATGCTTTTTTTCTGATTAAGAGAATAACTGCTTTTTCTATTCTTTTCTTTTTATTTTTTACTTTTGCTTTTCTCTGAATTTTTTATCATTTAGAAGTAGGACAACAATCATAAAGTTACTAAAATAATTTGTATTAGCATGTTTGAGGACATTGTTATTGCAATTCTCATAATGCAACGAACTTTAGAATCAAATCATGGTTAGTGATTGTTCAATATTTTCAACCGTGAGGAGCATGGTCATAACTTACCTTAATGAGGAATTAATTTTGATATGAAAAATTTATTCAATGACCAAATCATTACCATGTTCTCAATATATCCAAATATTGTAATGTTGTTGACAATTGATCAGCGGTAATATTCTTGTTGAACTACTTAAACTATCAGTGTTGGGAACCTAAGCTTGTACCTATATGTTAATAGATTTGCCATCACCAACTAATTGAGAAGCTCTCACAGGTGACAATCTTCAAAGTTAAAAGCATTTAGTCCAATTTTATGTGTCACCAAAACAATGTTTTGAATGACTACATATTACTCAATTGTTAGACCTGTCTTGTCAGATCTGTGATTTAACATAAGAGAAGTGCGTTTGAATCTATTATTAAATGGCCTTAGCCATCTGATGCCTTTAATACAATGTTGGGAAATCATCAAAGACTTCATCTTCCCATGTAATGCTCGTGAAGAAGAATTGGTGAGACCTTTATTTGAATTTCATTTTTAAAGTGTCATATCTTTTTTATATGGTGCTTTCTTACATATATAATTTAGTAGACAGGTACAACCACATGTAAGTGCCCTGTTACTTTTTAATAGTAATAGTTTAAAATTCATTTCATATGTAGTACTGCTCTTTAATTGTTTAAGCTTTTACCAAATTAATTTTGTGCTATTTCCTCTTGATGTTCTTGAAGTTTTCTAACTTTTATACCTTTAACTCTGAATAAAATTATTGATTGAAATTTGTACTTACCCATTTCAGATCATGACCAGGGCAAAGCTGTTCATGCTCATTTCACAGGATAAAACAAACCAGAAGACTTATCTCCATAGGTAACCTGAGCGTACAACAAACTTAGCCATAAATTACTAACCTAATTCTCTGGTGCATAGTCAATCAGGCAAGCAACTGTGCAGAAAAGGTTGAAAAATAGAGAAGGTATCCAGCTTTGATTGGTAAGCCCTGCTCTAGATGTATTGTTGTTTTGATGCCTTACATCCATAATTAAAGTTGTCATATTTTTCGGCTTGGTTTTGTCTTTTTAGTCTGATGTATTGTATTTTGCAGTGGAAAGATCCCATAGTTTTATTTTGATGTGTTTTGTCTAGAATTTAAGTTTAGTCATGTATGTGTGTGTCAATGTTTTTCAATAATACAAAAAATATTATTTTGCTAGGTTATAAAAACCATACTTTAGGAATCCCTCAATTAAGTCAAAATAAGCTACTACTATTAATAGGTATTTAAACTTATCTTTACACTTGGCTTGAAAACAGGACCTGATTAGAGAGCTGTACTCTCTAGAAGTGGCTGTTCAAATTTTAGCTATCCCTATCTCAAGCTGTGGAGTTACTGATAAGCTGCTATGGCCTCATACAACACAACTTAGTGAGTGAAACCAAGTGTCTTATGCAATGAGGAAGACAACTTGGATCGTTTGTTCCTGAAGCACAGTCTTGCTTGGGCTGTATAACCTCAACACAGTGATGTTTGAGGTTGCAAAAAAGTGTACTTATCATGGTAATGCTCAGTAGAGCTTTGTTTTGTAGGTATGCACAAGCCTATGATGCACAACATGTTGATTAGAGTAATTACTGGAGAGTCCCAAGGCAACTGTGTCCAGTCGTGGAGGGATGGCAAGTGTTGCTGACAATTGAGGGGCACTGGCAGAACAGATGCAAATGGGGTTGTTTTGCCTATGTAGCTAAATAATGGGCTGGCAGATAATTTTTCAGGCTGTTCCAGTAATGGTGTATGCAAACGAGTGGAAGCTTACTGTTTGAGAAGCATATTTTCCAGGCTTGTTTTGGTTAGTGGAAGATTGGAGAACCTGTGGAAAAGAAGAAGGTTCCTTGGCAACTTGCTGTGCTGACTGAAGAACACAAGTGCAAGGAAGTTAGAGAACGCCAGTGGTGTACATTTGCTGTGCACGGGAGTCACTAATGAGGCTAGAGCCCAGGTTACTCTTGCTTCCAACTCTTTTATGAACATTTTTTGGGCTTGTAACTCTATTACTAGAGTGTTAAATTTAGCAGTCTGGATAATATATAGCCAATTTGTTTGAAAAGTGGGATTTTAGAGTTACTTTCAGCAAAACTGTTCATGTTTGTAGATATTCATCACATGTTAATAGATAGTCAAAATTGCCAATGAGCTGGGTAGCTCAAATGGTATTTTCTACCCTTTAAATTATATACCAACAAATAATCACGAGGCTCAAAGGTAATTAGGCACCTGACACAATTTTTTTTTTTTTTTTTTAAGTTTCATTAAACTGTAAGGTTTTGTTGAATCTTTTTTTTTTTTTTTGGTGGTCATTTCAAAGGTTAAAATCCATCAGATTAAGCAAACCTCTAAAACTTACTGAAACCCCTATCTTTACCGAAGTCCCAGTCCTTGAGAAATTGGTTCTTGAAGATTGTTTAAATTTATCCAGGTTGCACCCATCAATTGGAGTTCATAACAACCTAACTCTTCTTAGTCTGAAAGGCTGTAAAAATTTAAAACTCTTCCAAACAAGTTTGAAATGAAGTCTCTTGAAACTCTTATTCTTTCTAGATGCTCAAAAATTTAAATAAAAAAAATTCCAGAATTTGGGAAAAACTTGCAATGTGTATTGAAAGTTTACTTGGATGGAATTGCTATTACAATATTACCCACATCAATTGGGCATTTGACCGGCCTCGCTTTATTGAATGTAAGAGATTGCAATAGTCTTACACGTCTACCAAGCATACTCTTTAATTTAAAGTTGCTTAAAGACGTAAATATTTCTGGATGCTCAAAACTTTGTTTGATTTTATTTTAAATTCTAAAAAGTATTTGTGAGCTGCAGCTTAGCTTTGCTATTAGCACTTATTCCAACAACAGCATCATTGAAGATTGTTGAACTTTTTGTCTTTTTTTAGTCAACTTTTTCTCTATATTACCTGTTAGTCATTGCTTTTTCTTCTCAATCAAAGCTTTTCGTTGGTTGCTCTGCATTATCTTTTTTTTCCCTTTCTTTGGACACATTTAATTAACTAATATTAACTTAAAAAATATAATTTTACTATCTGTGTTTTTGCTTCATTTTTATCTCTTATTCCTACTCTCATCTGGTCTGTTTCCTTGATCAAATAACACAAATTTGTGCACCTAGCTAATTAATGCATATTATTAAATCTTATGGATTGGTACAATTGATGAAAAGAATCACCCCCTTTCTTGAAGCTACTCATTTAATCCACAAAACAAAAAAATAAACAAAAAAAAAAGTTTTATAAAATAAACAATGATTAGAGTAATTTTGGTTCACTGATTGTGTTAGTTGTTTGGGTTGGTTGCCCCCTTGATGTAGGATTATTGGACTTGTTCATGAGGAGAAACTGTCACATAGCCAAGAGACAAGAAGGCAAGTGCAGTCCGTTTTATGCTTCTCAGTTTCGGTAGCCGTAATAGATTGCAAGGTAAAATCTGCACTCTTGTTGCCTATATAGTTCATTGTTTTAAAATTTTTCGAAGTGCAAAAACAATATATGCATGCCATTGCAAACATTATAATCTAAGTTAATCATCATGACATTTCTTATCATATATGTGAGCTCATGTATAGATCGCAATTAGAATGATTCTAGCTAGATGTAGCATCTAGCTTTCTCATTGAAGGTTTTCTATAGCTTTGTACCCACCTTTAGCCAAAAAAGTGCTTTTTTCCTGTTTAAGAGAATGACTGATTTTTCTATTCTTGTTTTGATTTAATATTTTTCTTATTTTAATGTAGGATAACAATTAAAGATGTTATAAAAATGATTTGTATTAGCATGTTTGAGGACATTGGTAATGTAACTCTCATATGTTTAAAATTTCAAACATTCAGAGTTTGATCATACCTTACGTTTTATGAGGAATTAATGTAGATATGCAAAATTTCCTCATTGACCAAATCATTCATCCAAGTTCTTGATATATCCAAGTATCATCAACATTGTTCATAATTGAGTGATCTGCATCAGCATTAAGTTATGTTTTTGGTAATTTTCTTAAGCTATCATCATTTGGAACCTAAGCTTGTGCCTATATGTAAATAGATGTGTAATAACTAACTTAATATAAATCTCTCAGAGGTGACCATCTTCAAAGCTAAAAGCAATTAATTTGATTTATCTTCACCAAAAAAATGTTATGATTGACTATAAATTGTTCAATTGTTAGACATGCTGTGATTGATCAGTGATTTACCATAATTGAATATTGAATTGTAAGCAGTACTAAATGGCCTTAAGCCATGTGCTGCTTTTATTCTGCAATGTAAGGAAATCATCATTCTTGTCATTGTACCATGTAATGCTTGTGTAGAAGCATTGGTGAGACCTTAATAATAATTCAATCCCATTTAAAAGTAACTACTTTTTCCTCTGCTTTTTGTTACTAGGAGATATATATATATATATATATATATATATATATATATATATATGATCCCGGTCGAGTTTAAAAGAAAATAAGTGCTATGACATGAATTTAACAGTTTAAAACTTAATATGAAACAGCTCTTAATTTTGTAACTTTTTAGCACAAGACTTCTGTGCTTTTGCCTCTTGATGTACTTGAAATTTTTTCTACCTTTCTAAAACCTTCACTCTGAAACAAATTATTGACTGAATGTTGTCCTACCCATTTCAGATCATGACCAGGCAGAGCTGAAACAAACCAAAAGGCCTATCTCAAAGTCGTGACTTAATTAGCTTATACCCTGTGAAAGAGACTAGACTAGAATTAGAATTAAAGGACAGCAGTAGAAAGTAGAGAAACCCAACCATACAACAAACTTGATTATATATTACAAACCATATCATCTGAACCATATTTTTCCTTACAGTAATCAGACTCAAGCAAGCAAGCGACTGTGTGGACAAGGTTGAAAATTGGAGAAGGTAGCCTACTTGGATTGGTAAGCACTCCTGTTCTAGTTGCTATTGTTGTTGTACTACATCTAGAATTTAACTTTTCTCACTTTCTTTCCATGGGGTTTGTTATTTTAGCAAAATGTATTATATTTTATATTGGAAAAAGATGCTAAACTTTGATAATCAATGTCATTAATTTTTGATAATTTTATATTTTTTTTAGAGAAGTCAAAAAAATCTACATCTGTTAATCGGTATCAAAGTTATCTTTACACTTTTGACTTGGAAACAGGACCTGGTTAGGGAGCAATACTCTCCTGACGTAGTGAAGTGACTGCTCAAATTTTAGCCACCCCTATCTCAAGGTGAGGAGCTACTAATAAGCAAATATGGCCTTGATGTAACTCGTGGTCGATATCAAAATTAAGCTACCATTGAAAGTAAGGGGAACTCAGGTAGCGGATTCTCATTGGAGGGTCACAGCTCTTAGATGGAGACATCTTGGGAATTGAAGCTTCCTTTGAAGTTAATAGTTGCTATGTGGAAGTTTGGCATGAGGACTTATTAAAACAGAATAGTGAAATGAAACATAGTGAGTGATAATAATTGTGCGAGGAAGAGGAAAACTTGGTTAATTTATTTCGGAAGTGCAATCTTGCTTGATGCTTGGGCTGTATTCTTTGGATAGATTTGATCCTTAGAACTGAGTTCATTTCTCCTTGCTCTTAGAAGCAGTGGTTGGCTCAGTGGATGGAGGATCCAAATTTTCAAAAACAGGAATATCTTATGTTCTCTGGATTGATGTTTAAGGGTGCAAAATAGCTTCTAAAGAAGTGCTAATGCCTTGTTTTGCAGGTCTGCACAAGTCGCTAATGCACAATAAGCGGATCAAAGTAACTGCAGGAAAGTACCAACGCAAGTGTGTCAAGTTGTGGAGGGTTGTAGGTGCTGCTGACAATTTAGGTACACTAGCAGAGATAGTGTGAACGGGGTGGTTTTGGCTTTGTAGCCAAATCAAGTGTTGGCAGGCTGTTGCAGTTCTTCTATAAGCAACCAAATGGCATGCAGCTACATGCCCCTCTGTACGGAAAGCATTAACTAAGGCTAGACAGCTTGGTTTTTGTAAGACTTGTCTCCATAAGTTCTACGAGTGGAGGACCTCTTTTTGCGAAGAAGGTTTCCTTTGCAACTTGCTGTGCTGATTGAAGACCAGAAGTGCATGGAAGTTGGAGAACGGTAGTGGTTGTATATTTTGTAGATAAGAGAGTTGCTACAGATGTTGGGGCCTTGCTTCAAATTCTTTTGAACATTTTTGGACTCTACTACCAGCGCTTCAGACATTATTGTATTAATAAACCATACCCAAAAAGAAAAAAGAAGACGAAAAGAAAGAAGTTAAATTAACACCTTTTCCAGACTAATTTAAGCTATGGCATGCAACTACATGCAGTTATTAACATTGTAAGACATCATATAAGAGATTCATGTCCCTGCGTGAAAATCATATTCAACTCCCCTTTTAGATTCAAATAAGAGCAATTGAATTAAATATCTAGTGGTTCTGACAGATTCAAATTTTTTGTACATTTGAACTCATTGTTTTTCATGAATATGATGTTTTGGAACTTGAACGCATGCATATGTAACTATAAGTGTACCTTCTTTTGGTTTATAAATCTATAGGTTCTAAAAAAAAATAATAATAATCTATAAGTTCCACAAAAAGTGAGTTAATAATGATTGCTTAGGTCAAGTCACTAAATTGGTTTTGGTGTAATAAGGATCGGGGGAATCTTGATGCACTTTAGTATGTAGATTCCCTTGAGCTATTTGCAACAAAACATGGAAATGTATCTTTTCGAAATGAGAAATGTTATGTTTACAACATTTTTACAACAAGTCTTAAATAATGAGTTGTTATTGATTGTTATGAGTAGACAAAAAAGTAATTTAAATTGTAGATTCAAATTAAAACCAATAACAACTTACCACTTATAATTTGTTGTGAAAATATTATGAACGTAGCACTCTTCTTTTAAAATTACTGTAGTTGTAAATGTTTATTTAAACCGAATGATTTGTCATTTAGTAAATGGTC
This sequence comes from Castanea mollissima, assembly GCA_014183005.1. NCBI lineage: Eukaryota > Viridiplantae > Streptophyta > Magnoliopsida > Fagales > Fagaceae > Castanea > Castanea mollissima. The sequence continues at coordinate 2,801,894 of JACAVU010000010.1, read as the reverse complement.
AGCGGAAATTATTTGTGCAACTCAAAATCGATGGTGCAAAAAATGGAGAATAGAGATCTGGTTATTGTCACCCTTTTTTCTTTTCTTTTTTATGTGAGTTATTTTCGCATGTTAGCCCTGAGTTTATTTACACTATTATGCACTTCTCTTGGTATCTTTTAGACAAGAGACCTAGCTTGGGCATGGCCTTATCTATACCATACATGTGTAGATGGGCATCCTATCTTGTCTCTCACGGATGTGAATTTGGTTCAAGCCGTTCAGTTTCGCTTTGACCCATTCCTCCTTTTCTAGACTTTTTGCTATTGGCCTTTTTATAGCAATCTGTGAACATTGGTTTTGGCCCATTAATACTTAGCTTATTTTGTGATGATAGAATGGTAAAATTTGTAAAATTTAATATGATCTATGACTAAATCTATGATAGACAAACGAAGGAGTTGTGCAAGTTGATTCAGGCAAATTTCTTGAAGGTTTCAACATGAACATGGGGTGCATTACAAATGGAATGGCTGAGTTCTTATGCCAAGAAAGGACCTTGAAAACTTGATTTTTCTCAATCCTTGTCTCCTTTGTGATTTTTTTTACCATAATGATGATAGAATGGTAAAAAATTTCCACTATACAATGTTGGACAACAAACTTTGGTGGTTGTTAATTTTATTTGATAATTGTTCAACTGCGCATGTCACTTTTTTGCCTTTTTCTATGCTGTTGTTGGTGATGTTGTTTGCGAAGTTGTTGATGATTTAAAAAGGAACCCATGATTTGCGATCATCAGTAGAATAATTTTTTTTTTTTATAGGATCTTAAAAATAAATAATTGTTACAAATGATTATTCCATTCTTATCTATTTTGATTACTAATTGATATATATATATATATATATATAGAGAGAGAGAGAGAGAGAGAGAGAGAGAGAGAGAGAGAGAGAGAGATTACTAACTGATATTCTATAATGAAATTTTCTCAAAAAAAAAAAAAAGAAAAGAAGATATTCTATTATGAAATGCCCCACTTTAAAAGCTTAATAACACAATTTTATAATTTTTCTAACTAGTCCTTTATCATTTGAAAAGTCAATACTAATTTCCTTTTGATTTATTTGAGTTTAAATTAAGACTGGTAGCTTTGTTTTTTTGTTTTTTTGTTTTTGAAAATTAAGACTGAAAACTTTCAATTTCAGAATTTAATAACTTTTTTTCTTTATTTCCATGATAATATTCCCAAAAAAAGTATTTTTTAAGTAAAAAAAAAAACAAAATGGGAGAGAAAAATATTAATGAACCAATGTAAAAAATATTTGAATTTATATTGTAAAGATTGAAGGTAAATATATTATAAAACCCATTATAGCTACATTTTTACCATATGACTTATTCATATTATAATGAATTCAATATAGAGTTTATATAGTAGAGAATCATCAGTTCACCCTATACTAATCCAAAGGCTAGTTTGCTTGTTCAATAATTACATGGGCCTACAATAAATTTGGGTCTCTAACAAAACTAACCAAACTTTTAAGGCTTAGTTTGTTTTAATTTCTAATTTTTAGGGTTTAATTTGAACCACGTGAAGTATAGGGTTTAAAATGTAATTTGATCTAAGATTTATTGACATCTGTTGCCTATTTATTTCTCAATATGACAGACCACTTTCTTTAGTCCTACTGATTAGTTTTTTTTTTTTTTTTCTCTTTTTATTTTAACATAATAAGACATTATTGTTTTGTTAAGAACTTTATAACTCAATTGTGTGTGGGTGTTTGTTTCTCACAAAAATAAAATTAAAAAAAAAAACATTGTCTAATCATATTTGGGAGAACCAGAATTTGAAATCCCCATACACCACTTTTTAGTAACAATTGAATTTGAAAAATAAAAACACACTGTTGTTTTTATAGTACAACACATTGTATTTCTTATTGAAAAGCAGGGGGACTATATTCTGATCACTTTTTCCTACTCCTATTCTATGTTCTCATCAATTCCCCATCCAAACATAAGGTTTTGTACGCAAAAAATGATAATTTATCCATTGGTAGAACAGTTTTAATTGGGAATGCCTTCTGGTTTTTCTTTCATATTGCGACTTTCGAATTTAATTAGGACCCCACTATCAGTTTCAGTTGCCATCTTTTGAAGTTTCTTGTGCATAGAACTGTGGTGGATCTACTAACCCCTATAGATAAGTTATACCTACTACATTCATTGCAAAGAAAATGATGTAGTTATAAGTAGTTATAACTACTACATTGAACAAAGAGACACAATTCCCATTTCCCAGCAATGCAATTAGTTGGATAGTAAACTTTTTCTGCCCAAATTGGTAGTATCAAGGACCAAAGATAGTCACCCCACATTATGTTTATTTAGTAATTCTCAGTAGTATAATTCATCAAATAAAAAATTTGTAACAACTGAAAATATATATATGAAAGGAAAATCCCAGCTTCAATTCTCTCAAGTAAATAATAAATCTATGACAAAACAAGAATTGTGGTAAAAAAAAAATACATGCAAAATAAAAAGGACAGAGAATGAAACCTCTATGGACAAAAGGGTCTGCCAAGGCGAGCCCTGTGACTTGGGATAGTGAAGTGCCTTATTCTCCCTTCTTGTTCTGTCAAACACCCTTCACAGAGAAAAGCCTTGGAGAACTTGTCCTCCACAACTCTATCAACATCATGCACAAACACATTAGTCTCACCCTCCTCTCTATTCCTAGCCATCAATCCAGCTGTATATATAGCACTCATTCTTCCTGGGGCATTATCATGGTAACCAGTAGGTGCATCCACCATGATCAAGTCCCATTCTTTGAGTGCAAGTTGGCACTTTGAGAATCTTGGATCACTCACAACTTTGCAGTCTTCTTCCATTCCAATCTTGATGAGCTGGTCAGCTTGGTGAACCTTGGTGTCATACTCAACATAGTATGACTTTTCCCACAATGTCATTCCTCTTCCGGCCCTCCTTCCTTTTCCTTTTTTTTTTAATCTCTTTTTCAACGAACGCGGCGAGCTCTCTCTTCTTGTCCTATCCCTAACGATTTTTGGGCATTTTCTATACCTTCTGGATCTGCAATACAACAAATTACATAAACTACCTTACACATCGAAAACCAGCTATTCTGTAACAAACATCAATGCATTAATGGAAGGGAAACATGTCAAAGGTTTGATCGCATGACACAACTTTTTTTTTTTTGACTTTCAAAGAACTTGAGTGCAACCATGAGACCAAGATTAGCATTTTTTTTTTTTTTTATAATAAGCATGAGACAAAGTTAGCTATTGTTCGAAAAGATCAAACCAAAATATAGAATCAAGAGAAATGTCTACCAATTCTAAGTTTAAAATTTTTGCAATTTAAATTACTTGATTGGACATTGAAAATCTCTCTAAACCAGTTGTATTCCCTGAATTTATATTTCTTAGTGCTTCTAAAAGATGCAGGAGTCAAGCCCATTGTAACTTCCAGTGAAGTTATAGAGTTGATAGCCCCAAATGCATTGAAAAAAGGTTCAGACCTTCCACAAGCAAACTCATTATGCTGCAGAAATTGCACAACTCTAGGTTCAATGAAAGAAACGGATTACTAGAAAAAGAGAAATAAAAGAGAGAAAAAAGAGCCGGGGGGAGCAGAAACAGAAGTTGCAAAGGAAGACTAGGAAAAAGAACCCTCAAAAGTAATTAAGAGTGACATTGTTATCTTGTTCTATAGAATTTGTAATATATCCCATCTTCTCTGCAACCTATAAATGGCACAAAGAAATCAATACTCACCAAAGAACTGAGTGACAATGCACATAAAGAAGTTCAAGTTGCTAGAAACATTGTAGGCCATGGCAGGCGGAAGAGGTTTCACAATGGTATCAATGCCGAATACTCGTTGAAGAAACTGCATACACAAAATTATGAACGGATTTAAATGCAAAATTATACAAAGGAAGCAGATGGAAGAAGAAAAGAGGAGTTAAGATATTATTGAGAGCCAAACAAACATATCTGTAAACTGTATAATTCCAAGCAGTAAGTGATGGATAGGCTATAAAAGTGTCAATCGACAGAAAAACAGAACATGACAAAAAAGACTATCAATTAATTGATATGCATCCTACAGACATGCCCATGCCCATAATAACAATGTGGATATTGATGGCGTTCACACACAAAAAAAACCCTCAAATCAATTTCAATGATCTACATCATAGAAGGCACAAATATGTGACCTCACTTCATAAATTGAGCCTTCAACCATATTAAGAGTCAACTATATGAAGCCTCAATAATATGAGGCTTCAACCTCATGTTAATTGCATTACCACTTAAAACAAAAGCTTAAACTATTAAGAAATAGTAGGTTTAATCATATGACCATTATTACAACACTTCCTCTCACGTGTGGGTCTATACTCCCCTTTAATAAGTAGAGCCCGACAGATTTGATTTTGAACTTTTTCTAATTGAGAGGGTGGAACAAAGATAAGGTTAGAACTCAAGACCACCTACTTTGATACTATAATAAACTATCAAATGTCCCAAAAGCTTAAACTGTTAGAAAATAGTGAGCTTAATTATTTAACCATTATTCTAACTGTTTGAAATAAAATGACATGCCATTGACTATCAACGTGAAACTCTATATAGGGTAAAAGTTCTCATCCGCTACAAGCATAAATTTCTTCTTTCTTTCCTTCTGTTTTCAGTTTTCTCTACTGGGTAGAAGTTATCAGCCACTACTACAAAGGGTTATCCGCAATAGTATTTCTAATTTGGTTTATTATAGTAATACTGAGGTTTTGAGTAGTTTAACCCAGACATATTATAGAGTTGCAATACATTGGCCAACTGGTAGGAGCTCACATTCCCAATTTATCCTTCAACAAATTAACAATCTCTCATATAACACATAACTCAAATCTATTAAAACACAATTGAGAACAACCAAGAATCCCCCAACACTGCAAAAGGGTACGCTACTAATGACAAAGACATGAACTTTAAACAACCAATAGCTAGTAATCAAGAAACTAATAATTGGGTAACCAAAGAAACACAATTTAAAGCAAGAAATCAATAAACTAAGAATTGGGTAACCAAAGAAACAAAATTTAAAGCAACAAATCAAGAATTCTCTCAACTGGGTAAGCAAAACAAAACCAAGAAACAAAAATGAAAATCAAGAAAATAGAGACCTGGTAGTTACGTTGAAAGCTGTAGCGAAGCTGGGGGTCAATCTCGACGAGGCAATCATCATCGTAATCGTCATGGTCGTGGCGTTTGGACTTGTCTTTCTTCTTGCATCACTGACTCAGTTTCAGGAACTCTTCTGCTTTGTGACTTTGAGCTTCGCGTCTCGAAACTCTTCGGCGGCTTCCTCTTCGCCCCTCCATGGCGCCAATGACATCAACTTCTTCTTCCCAATTGCCATTTTTATTCAATCGGAGTTTACGTCTAAGAGAGAGAGAGAGGTCTAGTGTTGTTTGCATAGGTGATAAGGTTTGTGTTTGGCTACGTGGGTTATTATTGCTTGCATTCTATGTTATGTTAGGTTAAGTCCATTCCTATTTAGTGGAACCTTTAATTAAGAGGGAATAGTTATATACTTGCTCCACTATTGGCACTTATTCCAACAACTGCATCATTGAAGATCGTTGAACTTGTCTTTTTTTTTTCTTAATTAACTTTTTTTTCTCTTGATTTTTTGTAAGTTACTGTTTTTCCTTTGTAATTAAAGTTTTATCGGTAGTTGCGTTATTATTATTATTTTTTCCTTTTCTTTGGACACATTAAGGGTTTATTTAAATACCGTTTATTGCAAAAAATTAAAAATTTAAAAACTAAAAACAAAAAATATTGTAGCAAAATAATTTTTAAATGTGTAAATAGTGTCATGAAACCCAGTTTTAAAGTTATATTTGCTGAATTTCGTACTTATAGGTCTCGTGAACAGTACACGAGACCCAAAAAAAAAACGAAGACGCACAAAGCAACGCAAACGCGTTGCTATCCAAACTCAGCCTAATTTTAACTTCAAAATATAATTTTGCTAGTTGTCCTTTAGCTTCGTATTGGCACTTATTCCAACTCTCATCTGTCCTATTTCCTTGATCAAATAGTATTAAACCTAGCTAATTTAATAGGCATAGTATTAAATGTTATGGATCGGTACAATTGGTAAAAGAATCACCCCCAATCTTGAAGCAACTCATTTAATCCAAAAACACTATTTTAAAGGAAGTTATAAAATAAGAAATGATTAGGTTAGTTTTGGATCAGTGATTTGTGTTGGCAGCCCCCTTGATGTAGGATTGTTGGACTTGTTCATGAGGAGAAACTGTCACATGGCCCAGAGACAAGAAGATAAGTGCAGTCCATTGTATGCTTTTGATTTTCACTCAAGCTAATAGATTGCAAGGTAAAATCTGCACTCTTGTTGCATTTTAGGGCATCGTTTTAAACTTTTTTGTTTAAATTACAAAAGCAATATATACATGGCACTGCAAACATTATTATTGCACTTAATTAAATTTGTCGTTATATATTATATGTATTATATATATATAGATTGCAACCAGAATGATTAGTCTAGCTAGACATGACATCTAACTTCCTTGTTGAAGGTTTTCTACGGTTGTGTGCTAACATTCAACCAAAGAAAATGCTCTTTTTTTTTTTATAAAGAGACTGGCTGATTTTTCTATTCTTGTTGCTATTTTTCTCTAAATTTTTTTTTTTTTTTTAGAGAGTTTCAATATATAGCGTCTGCTCCTGAAAGTAACTCTTTATCATCAGACCAAGACATCAATCAGTTTTTATTGTAGGCGAGGATTGAAATTTTTATTCTAATTTAAGATAACAATCATAGAAGTTACTAAAAACGATTTGTCTTAACTATTCGAGGACATTGTTATTGTAATTCTCATAATGCAACAAACTCTACAATCAAGTTGCAATGGTGAATGTTCAAAGTTTAAAGCATTAGGAGTTTGATTATAACTTACTTTTTTATGAGGAATTAATGTGGATATGCAAAATTTCCCCATTGACCAAATCATTCATCCGAGTTCTTGACATATCCAAATAACGTCAACGTTGTTCGTAATTGATTGATCCATGGGTCAACTAAAAGGATCTGCATCAGCATAAGTCATGTTTTTGGTATTTTGCTTAATCTATCGTCATTAGAAACCTAAGCTTGTACCTTCATGTAAATAGATGTGTCATAACCAACTAAATAAAAGTTCTCATAGGAGACAACCTTTAAAGCTAAAAGCATTTAGTTTCAATTTATCTTCACCAAAATAGTGTTATGAATGACTATATATTATTCGATTGTTAGACATGCCGTGACGGTTCGGTGATTTACAATAATTTAATATTGAATGGTAAGCAGTAATAAATGGCCTTAGCTATGTGCTGCTTTTATTCTGCAATGTAAAGGAAATCATCATTCATGTCACCGTCCTATGTAATGCTTGTGTAGAAGCATCTTATTTCAATCCCACTTAAGAGGAGCATCCTTTTCTCTACCTTTTGTTACTGGGTTATATATATATATATATATATATATATATATATATGATTTACAACTCTTTTAATATGAAGCGGCTGTTTAATTATATAAGTTTATACCATAAGACTTTTGTGCTTTTGCCCCTTGATGTACTAGAAAGTTTTTCCACCTTTTAAAACTTTCACGAATCCAATTATTGACGGAAAGTTGTCCATACCCATTTCAGATTGTGACCAGGCAAAAGCTCAAATGAACCAAGTGACCTATCTCTAACTTAATTGGGTTAGACCTTGTTAAAGAGACTCAACATGAATTAGAATTGAAGGACAGCAGTAGACATTAGAAAAACCTGACCATACAACAAACTTGATTATATATTACCAACCATAACATCTGAGGGAAATTTTTCTTAACAGTACTAAGACTTGAGAAGGCAAGCAACAATGCAGACAAGGTTGAAAAATGTAGAAGGTAGCCTGCTTAGGTAAGCCCTCCTGTTGTAGTTGCTATCATTGTTGTATTATATCTATAAGTTAAGTTTTCTCACATTCTCGAATGTATTAAATTTCACGGTGGAATGATGCTACACTTTGATAATCATTGTCATTCATTTTTTGAAAATTTTAAAATTTTTATATAACATTTGGGGTTTCCCTTAGAGAAGTCAAAAGAATTTGCATCTTTTAATAGGTATTTAAAGATATCTTTACACTTTGTCTTTGGAATCAGGACTTGGTTAGGAAGCTATACTCTCTTGAAGTTGCTGCTCAATTTTTAGCCACCCCTATCTCGAGGTGAGAAGCTACTGATAAGCTGATATGGCCTCAATGTAATACATGGTTGACATAAGGTCATAATTAAGCTATTATTGAAAGTAGAGGGAATTCAGGTAATAAATTCTCAACGGAAGGTCATAGCTTTTAGATGGAGACATCTGTGGGGATTGAAGCTTCCTTTGAAGTTAACAATTTTTGTGTGGAAGTTTTGGCATGAAGACTCATTAACACATAATAGTGAAATGAAACATAGCGAGTGATAGTAAGTGTGTGTTATGCAATAAAAAAGAGGAAAACTAAGATTATTTATTCCTGAAGTGCACTCTTGCTTGGGCTGTATTGTTTGGATTAGATTTGAGCGTTAGAACTAAATTCATTTCTCCTTGCTCTTTGAAGCAGTGGTTGGCTCAATGGATAGAGGATCCAAAATTTTAAAAACAGGAATATTTGGTGTTCTCTAGATTGATGTTTAAGGGTGCAAAAAAATCTGCTTAAAAAGTTCTAATGCTTTGCTTTGCAGGTATGCACAAGTCTTTAATGCACAACAGCAAGATCAGAGTAACTGCGGGAAAGTACCAAGGCAAAAGTGTCCAGGTGGGACACTAGCAGAGATGGAGGGTGGTTTTGGTTATGTAACCAAATACAGCACTGGTAGTCTGTTGTTGTTCTTCCATATGCAACCAAATGGCATGCAGTTAGATCAGATGCCTGGCTATACAGCTTGGTTTTTGCAGACTTGTTTCGATAATTTGAGAAAGAAGGTTCCTTGGCAACTTGCTATGCTGATTGAAGACCTCAATTGCATAAAATTTGGAGAACACTAGTGGTTATATATGTTGTGCATAAGAGAGTCACTGTAGATGTTGGGTCCCTGGCGACTCTTGCTTCAAATATAAACATTTTTGGACTCTACTACTAGCCAACTCTTCTGACATTATTGTATCAGAAAACCAAACCCAAAAAGAAGAAGAGGAAGTTATCTTTACATCTTTTTATTGACTAATTTATGCCTTTGGCACATATCTGCATGCAATCATTAGAAGCAACAAATCCTTTTCCTCTGCAATTTATTAGTAAGATTTTTCTTTTCTTTCTTTTTTTCCTCCCGTCATCTTCTTTTCAGACATTTAGGAGTTTAGTAGAATATATATAATGTCAAGTTTGAATGTAAATGGGTGCTATCACTTGATTTTCTCATCAGCCTGTGACATTAATAGCATTTCTCTTTAATTATGCATGTTTTTACAATGACTTTTGTGCTTTTGACATGCTTTTAAGGCCTCTTTCTAACAGTGTGATTTATTTGGTTTAAAAAGTATACTGGCTGTTGCATGCTAGGAATTGTTGAAATCAAGCAGGCAGGTCTGTTGTTGATCTTATTGACAAAAGTTTAAATGAGGACATTGAGCTTTGGAACCAGTTATGTAGGTTATAATTACCTTCTAAACTACTAAACTAATCAGACTTCATTAGCAGTACAAACTAATCAGACATTGCTACTAATTAAACTACCAAACTACTAAACTTGGCTTTAACTACCTTCCAGCTATACTTAACAATCAAATACACCGTCAAGACTCCAATTTGATCAAATTTGTCTTTCTAACTTGCTAAGCATGAAAGGAAAATGTTTGAAACAGCAGGACCGGCCATCGTCTACACTTGAAACTCTAGTGTACTACAGTTGTACCTAGAAAAAAAATGACTTTAAAAAGTTGCGCATGAGCAAATATGCTAAAAAGATGAAAGCTAAAAGCAAATCCAACACGCACTCAGCCAGTCAGCCATTGTATTATAGACTATAGTTCTCATTAACTAGTAGAATAGATTTGTTCTTTCTTTTCTGTTTATCAATTTTCTCTGATGGGAAGAAGTTCTCATCCTCTACTAATAATTTGGTTTGTTGCGGTAATACTAAGGTTTTAAGTTCCTTAATTCAGAGTCATACTCATATCACAGAGTTACAACACATTGCCAACTAGTAAGAGCTCACATTCCCAAATGATCCTTAAACAAAAACATTAACAACCTCTCATATAACACATAACTCAAATCTATAAAAACACAATTAAGAACCACCAGGAATCCCCCAATACTGCAAAAGGGTATACTACTAATGACAAAGACACGAACTTTAAACAACCAATAGCAAGTAATCAAGAAACTAATAAATGGGTAACCAAAGAAACACAAATTAAATCAAGAATTCTCTCATTAGCAAAAAAAAAAAACCACAAAATAGAGACCTAGTAGTTACCTTGACAAGGGAATCATCAATCGTTATCGTCTTGGAACTCTTCTGTGGCTTCCTCTTTGCCCCTCCATGGCACCGATGACACCAATTGCTGTTGTCATTTTCATTCAATTGCTGTTACAGAGAGAGGGGTAGTGTTGTCGGAAACTCGGAATATGTTACAGAAAGGGTTAGTACCGTGAGAATTGTCAACGCTTCTATCACACAAGCTTTATAAAAAACCAAAAAGGACATAATGGACTGAAGTGGACCGTATAGGACCAAAGTGGACAGAATAGACTGAACGGTACCGAATAGAACTGAAGTGGACCGACGAGGACAGAATAGACCGAATAAGATCAATATTGACCCAATAAGACTGAAGTGGACTGAATAAGACCGAATAGACCCAACTAGACCCAATAGGACCGAATAATTTGGAAGTGAGTTTAATTGGTCAATAGTTTGATTTGTTCAAACGTAGGCTTAATAAATCTCTATATAATTTAAAATTCATGATATTTGAAATATCCTAAATTTGCACGAGCAAATATTTTGTTTTTGATTTTAGGGTTAAATACATAGTTGGTCTTTAAACTTTATAGCCTATAAAAAAGTTTAGTCTACAAAATATAAAATGATTGCTTTTAGTAAAATTATATAACCAAACTAAAAACAAAGTGTTGTACATGATTGCCTTAGGTTTGAGAGACTTTTTATTCTATATTGACCTCATTAGGTCCAAAAAATTTATCACCCAAGCTAACATAACCCAAAATAGATCTAAAAATCAACTCAACCCAACCTGTAAGGGTCAGATTGGAGCCACATTTGGTAAGGCCTAATAAAAAAATATCATTAAATCATTTAAATTCATTATTGAAGAAATTTACAAATTAGCCCAATATTTGAATTATATTAAAAAACTATCAAAATATTAAAATAAATAAAACCATCAAATTCATACCAAGTCTTTTTTTTTTTTTTAATTTAAAAAAGATAATAATCAACCAGACCCAAAGGGCAAAGTCATAATTTTGATATACAATTTTACGAGTGGTGTCAGTAGAAAGAAATTATTTAAGCAAAAGCTGAACATGACAATTATCAAACAAGTGGACTAGGTGAAAAAATGTGGGTTGCGAAGGACATTGAACATCTTAACCGAACTATATGTCTGAGAGAAGCGGCGGAAGGTTACGAAGCGAAGAGAACCCGTAAAGACTATGATGGGGCTGAAAGCTCTAATGACAAACTTCACCCAAAAAGGATTGCAAGACTCCTAGAAATTATGGCCCACGGTAACTCTGACTGTGAGGAGACAAGTGAGTACAAAGACTGTAGTGAAGACTGGAGCTAAGTGAAAGTGACCTTGGAAGGTTAATCAACTTTTTCCCTGTAAGTTACTGTCTTTCTTCTTAATTCAAGCTCTGTTTGTTGCTACAATATCTTTTTCTTGTGTAAAAATATTCATGGATTGCCCACCATATGTTTGATTCCTAGAAATTTGAGAGAGGGAGAGATATTTGAGAGCAAGGTCTTGTAGAGTTCCCTCTCCTTTGCTTGACAAAATGCCCTCAGTAACACTGCCACATCCTCTCGTTTTTACCAACACAAGGTGCTATCTCCATAAGTGTTCTGTCAAGAGAGTGGAGGCATCTCTGAACTCTTGTCCCCATTCCTGACTTAGGTCCATACTTTGGGCGGCAGAATCAAAATCTTAGCTTTGTGGATATAATGTCCATAATTTAGACTCTTCGCTATGCCATTTTCAATCCCATACCCCTACTCATATTGCGCAGCTTTTGCTTAACCAAATGTCTTTCCTCCTACATTGACACATGGTCTGCACCACCATTCCACATGTTATGGAAAAGCTTGATCTAACCGTTACTAATCCTTTGGTGGGGCTGCCTTTCTGTCTCTTCTTTTCTACAATGTTAGTGCCTCTGAGTTTGATAGGTAATATTTTTCTCAATCCTCCTTCTGCTTCTAGGTTCCCAAATCTAAGGATTTTAGTACTTGGATCTGCAGAGTATGCAAACTCTGAATCTCTCCCACACCCTCCTCACTGCCCTCCTTGTCCTCATTTTAGGAATCCACAAGCACAACCTTATTTTGTTTCCATGGTGTGTGTGTGTATATATATATATATAATGTCAAATAAAATTGCTTAGGTTCTCTACATGTTGTGGCATATGAGCTAGTTGAAGATACTTTCAGGTGGAATTCTAAATTAGTTTGAAAACCCTTTAGCCAAAACGATTCTGAGAGAATTTTACAAATTCCTTTGTGTTGCTGACAAGCTCATAAGCCTCATTCCAAATCTGGGGTTTATTTGGTTGAAAAAGGATAATGGCTGTTGCATACTAGGAATTGTAAAAACCAAGCTGGCAGGTCCTTTATTAATCTTACTAGCACAAACATAAGTGAAGACCCTGAGCTTTGGAACCAGTTATGTAGGTTACAATTACCATCTAAAATGATTGTTGTTCTTTGGAGAATTTATTGAATTTTCTTCTTGTGAGGGAAGAATTGAGACGGCATCCGAGCGCTTAGTCCTTTGAGTCAAAGATACTGAAAGACCATATGTTTTTTTCCTTTTCATCTAGAGATATCTAGTTTGGTTTGTTCTGTACATTAGAATTGATTTCATTCAGCCTTATTTGATTCAGGCATGGTCTAAGAACTAGACAAAGGGAAGGAGATTTGGGGATCTTAAAGTACTTCTCATTGTCTTTTTTCTCAATTTTATGGTCTATTTGGACTTATAGGAACAAGATGACCATGAAGAAAGAAACTTTCTAGGCCACTAATGTGGTCATGTATTGTAAAAGTTTGATTTCAATGTTCAGGGTAACCAACATTTCAGAAAACAAAGAAAAGCCTTGACAACAACAGGATAAGCAAGTGTAGACCTTTAGAGAGTGTCGCAACCCGCAACCAATCCGGTTGGAGTTGAGCTGCAAGGGTAGGAGAAGAAAATACAGGGGATCCAAGGTTGTTATGAAAAAACAGAGAAGGTGCATGTCAATGGCTTGTTGTTTCAGCTGAGCTTTTTCTTCCTTTTTAATCATTTTGTGGATATTCACAAAATAAACATGACTATGCTACTAGTAGATATTGCCACAGATTTTTGAGAATAAATCCCATTACTTGTATGTGCATGCATGCAAGCCAAATTCATATTATACATGAACTGAAGCTCTATGTATATATTGCATTCTATTTGAACCTCCCAAGTCCTAACACCAAGCAAGTGACTTTGTACCTTTTCATAATATCGTAAAATGATTTCTAATCACATATAGATTGATAGGCATCACACCTAGAAGTGATCCCCATAGCTATAATATCATTGTAAATAACATAAAAATAAATAAATAAATAAAATGAAAATTTTAGGCAAAAGAATCTATTACTGTTATAGAAGCTCCGGGAAAGCCTCCTTGACATGCCATCCATTCTCTAACTTCAAACTATATGGATGGTCCAAATGACGGCCTCCCCTTAATAAAATGTGAATGTCTTTGTATTACATTGCTTCTTCTAGTTTGTAAGCTCCATGTATATATTGCATTCTATTTGAACCTCCCAAGTCCTAACACCAAGCAAGTGACTTTGTACCTTTTCATAATATCGTAAAATGATTTCTATTCACATATAGATTGATAGGCACACACCTAGAAGTGATCCCCATAGCTATAATATCATTGTAAATAACATAAAAATAAATAAATAAAATGAAAATTTTAAGCAAAAGAATCTATTACTGTTATAGAAGCTCCAGGAAAGCTTCCTTGACATGCCATTCATTCTCTAACTTCAAACTATCTGGATGGTCCAAATGACGGCCTCCCCTTAATAAAAATTAAAATGTGAATGTCTTTGTATTACATTGCTTCTTCTAGTTTGTAAGCTCTATGTATATATTGCATTCTATTTGAACCTCCCAAGTCCTAACACCAAGCAAGTGACTTTGTACCTTTTCATAATATCGGAAAATGATTTCTATTCACATATAGATTGATAGGCATCACACCTAGAAGTGATCCCCATAGCTATAATATCATTGTAAATAACATAAAAATAAGTAAATAAATAAAATGAAAATTTTAAGCAAAAGAATCTATTACTGTTATAGAAGCTCTGGGAAAGCCTCCTTGACATGCCATCCATTCTCTAACTTCAAACTATCTGGATGGTCCAAATGACGGCCTCCCCTTAATAAAATGTGAATGTCTTTGAATTACATTGCTTCTTCTAGTTTGTACAACTCTTTCTTTATAGCATCTTCAAGCTTTGAGATTTCTCTCTATTAGTTTTCTTATAATTAATGAACAGGTGGTAGAGTTGGCCAATAGAGAGGTTGTGGTGAAGGGAATTCAACAGTTTGCAAATGTTTGGGGTTGACAGATGGACGGATGTCCTAGCGGAGCCTTGATCCCTAGCAACCCTTGCCCCTAAGTTCTTGATGAACATTAGCTTCGATAACAGGTAGCGAACTTAGAAACTTGTACTCTTTTCTTCTTGTGCTATTTTGGTTTCAATTTGCAAAAAAGAATGGCTAGACAAAGCTTTATGTTGATGTTTTAAAAAGCAGTAGAAATCATGTGCTGGAAAGCAAGTAAAGATCGACACTGGAAGCTCTCACTGCCAAAGGTATATTGATTTATTGTTCTATCCCATGTTTTTATTTCTTCCATTCAGATTTAGGCTTCTGGGTTGTCCTTATTTAGAAGTCCATAAGCATAAGCTCATTAGTAAAGGCATGACACATTGACAAGTAGTTCAAATTGAATAAACTAGAATTCTAATTCTTATATTTTTCCTTCTTATCCTTTCCATATATTATGGTTTGCTTTATGTTAAATTATGCAAAGGGGTTTTACTTGTTTGGAAATTTTAATAGGCTTTTTTTTGGGGGGGCGTTTGATCTGCCCATTAGAAGCATTTAGCCTTACTCAATTCAGGCTTGGATTTAGAGTTGGCTGAAGGATATCATGGACAATTTAAAGAACTTAAAGTACTTCTCGGAGTTGTTTGTCTTTATTTTATGGTCTATTTGGACTTATAAGAACAAGGCAAGGGAGATCCTTTCCCTGCCACTAATGTGGTCGTGCATAGTAAAAGTTTGATTTCTATGTACAAGGGGGCTGTTAAGAAATAATGGAAAGCCTCAACAGCAGCAAAATAAGCAAAGTCCAGACCTTTGAGTCTTTCAATTGGCAACTAATCCTATTGAAGGAGAGCTGCAACGGTAGAAGAACAAAATGGAGGGGATCCATTCAGTTTCGTTTGTAAAGGGGTCCATGACTGGTTATATGAGCTGGACTAGAGAGGCTGGAATATAAGTAACAAAGAGGCGGCAGAGCTGATGAAGGACATTCAAATGTTTAGCAACCATTGCTCCTAACTTCTTTAATAACATTAGCTTTGATAGCACACAATGGACTCTCTTAATCTCACATATTTTTATTCTAGTGCTGTTTTTGTTCCTTGTATCATTGTATTATTGCACAAATACATTACCAAAGTAATAAATTTTTTTTAAAACAAAATAAAAATCCACAGAATTTTAAGATTACATTTGCTGTTTAGAGAGAAATTCCTTATTGTATATGTTGATGATGACAAACTTTGCCCCCAGCTGTCATTTTAGTCCCTATAATTATCTTTGTTTTCATTTAACATAGTTGAATAATTTTTTTTTTGTTGTTTTCTCACTTTCAAACCTACTTTGTTTAAACAATCGAGTTGATGACTGCACTGCAAAACAGAGGATGTGCATGATAGCACATGATTCTGTCTCTTTGATTCCAATACCCAATGCCCATTCTTTGATTCCATTCTTAAATTTAGTAGAGTAGTACTAGTTGTTTATGATTCTACCACTTAGAATTTGTTGTAGAAGTATTATGAAAATATTGTGAAACATAGTATTTATAAAATTAAAACATGAAAAACCCAAAGTTTCTGTTTTGAATTTAACGGCTCTTTATATCAAAGGGCACCATTTTTCTAATTTAATGCTACAAATCCTTGCCAGATGTCAATGCCTCATTGGCTCCACGTTGTTTGTAAATTCTGTTAGTTCTGTTAGAGCCACACGGCTAGTTCCTATTGAAATGCAACAGTTTTAAGTTGCTCATTGTAACTTTGAGATGCTATCTGTCTTCTATTATGAAAAATACATATTTTCATCAGAATCATTTCCAATTTTATGGTTGTGGACATGAAAATTATAACTTTAAAGAAAATTATTACATGCTTTATTGGTCATATTTTTTCTTTAAAAACAATCATGCAGTCCAGTCCACACTATAATTTGAAGAAAGAAATATCAAACAAAACTTCAAGGCAGGACTTAATGTACTACTGTACTCTTTCCAAGAACGTGGAAAGTGGGCTAGGCTCTAATATGTTTTTCCTGTTTTCTTAATTTTTGTTACTTTAAATTTTGGGTTATAAAAGTGGAAAATTTACATTATTTTCATCAGAATCATTTCCAGTTTTATGGTTGTGGAAGAATTGCAATATGGGATATCATGCAAACATTGATTTTAACTCTGTTGGGTGACTTGCGTCAAAAAGAAAGATTTTATAAAAACTAAAGTAAAATAAAAATATGCGATATCAGTACTCTTTCTTGGGCCATTGTATTGGGCCTATTGGCCGCGGTAAACCAATTATGGGCCTTTGGGGTTTCCAACTACATTGGCACCAATTGAGTCTTGGAGGTTCCCATTATATTAAGGGTCCGGTTAATGTGTGCCCTTAGAATACATATTAAACTATCTATTTTTGGTAAAATTTTCTTGAAAATTGAAAAAATTGTCAATACTTTTTCAATTTCCAAAAATATTTTTTTTAAAAATGATTAATTATTGTGTGCCACATTAGCCAAATCCTTATATCAAATTAAAATTTGATGTTCAAAAGTTTAAAAAAAGGGTAAATAAATAATAAATATAGAAGACAAAAAGTAAAATCCAAGAGAAAAAAAAGATACAAAAACTATTGTTTACCTTTCAAAAGTGTTACAAGTTTAACTTTAAATTATTCAGTAATTAAGTGACCTCTATCTTGTGGACATGGACAAAAGCATTGTGTTTTGGACATGGGTATTGGACACAACATCCTCTTGTCTTCTATTCACGAACACGGAAAGTGGGTCACAGTTCCAAACAATAATAATAATAATAATAATAATAATAATACAGTTCCAAACAATTTATGCAGCCCATTCCCTTTCCATTAAAAAATTGAAACAATACTATATATAACTGGTCACCACCATTAGGTTAATCTGTGTCGGTGACTGAGGTGTGTCATATTTCTTTTTCCAGCTTTTATTGAATTAAGTTTCTAGTATTTCTTTATCAAAAAAATAAAATAAAAGTTTCTAGTATTTCCAGTATAAAAATAAAAAAGAACAAAAAATAAAAAAATAAAAAGGGGCGTGGAAAGTGGGGGCATGGTTAAAGTTAAACACAAGGTAGAAAGTGGGTATGGAAAATACTATAGAGATGCTACGTCCACAATATTTTTATAACATTTTCACAATAAATTATAAGTGATTAGTTGTTATTAGTTCAAATTTGAACCTAACACTAAAATTACATTTTTGCTCCAACAATAACAACCAGTAACAACCTACTACTTAAGATTTGTTGTAAAAATATTGTGAAAATGTTGTGAACATATCATTCCTCAAAATACAATATAGAAAGTAGGGATGGCAATGGGGCGAGGCGGGGCCGAAGGATGGGGTCTTCGTCCCCGCCCCGCACGGTTTTGTCTTGCCCCATCCTCACCTCGTCCCGCATGACCGGAAAACTTTCTCACCCCATCCCCGCCCCTTGAAGCCCCGCAAAGCCCCGCCCTACCTCGTAAAACTCTACTTTTTGTTAATTTGCATTACAACTAGTACAATTTTTTTAATGAAACTTATTTTATTAATAAAAATATACTTGAAATTACAACTAAATTTATCCCATCAAATCAAATCAATTTTTATAAAAAAATCGAATAATATATTCAAGTGTTTAACAAGACAATTACACCCAAAAAAAAAACTCATAGTATAACACATAACAAAATAAAAGTAGAGAACCACATTAAACAAAATAAAATAAGCTAATATTAATATGTTTGTTTAAATAGTAGGGTTTTAGGATATGAAAAATTTACAATTATAACTCTTAGTAACGCGGGGTGGAGCGAAAACAGAGAGGGGTGGGGTGGGGTGAGTCTAAAAAGTCTAAATTTATCCCCGCCCCACCTCACTCCGTGGTACGGAGCTAAAATCTTGCCCCATCCTCGCCTCACCACCTTTGCGGGGTGGGAAAAAATCCCGCGGGGCGAAGCAGGGAGGAGCGGGATAAGTGGTGCGGGGCAAAATTGCCACCCCTAATAGAAAGTGGACCATGGTTATACATTATTGAAAAATGCTAAAGTCAAGAATAAACATAGAGAGCGCATAGAATTTTTTACGAAAATCACTGCACGCATTATTCATCATCCATTTCCTCTAAAAACAACCAAGCAGTCCACGTCCACACGTTATAAATTGATGTCTAAATTGATGAAAGCAAAATCAACAAAACTTTAATGCAGGAGCAGGAGCAGGAGTTATTTCCTAATGTACTCTTTCCAAGAACGTGGAAAGTGGCTAGGTTTGAAGACTAAATTAATTCCTCATTAAAGCCTTATACGTATTGAGCAAAAATATATTATGCGTGTGTTTGGCAATAATAAAAAGTAATCTTATTTTACTATTTATTTTATTTTTGCTATAATTTATTGGCTTCATTACACTTTTTGGTACTATTTATGGGTCTCACTGTACTATTTCAACTAACTTCTACTTTTATTTACAGTACTTTCAACAAAAAAATTTCAGTTTCAGCAAAATAAGTGAATTCTAAACAGACCCTATATATCACTTTTTTTAACTCATTGCATGTCAATTTAAATAATTATTTATTTGTGCATTCAATTGGATGGCTATTAAAATCATATTAACTTATGCAGGAACCATTCTGTCCTCGAATTGTCCAACATGCAACCATTGACATATGAGAAGGGATTGAGAGATATATATATGAACAAAACTTAGGTACAATACCTTATGTGTTGTTCTTAAGGTTCTCCTCTTAAGTTTCAGTCATGTGGCTACTTAACTAAAAATTACACTTCCATCTCATGAGAAAAAATCCACATGGCTGAATCTTAAAAGGGGAACCTAAGGAACAGCACCTAAATACTAAATCTAAGTCTTGTTATATATATATATATATATATATATATATATATATATATATATATATATATATATATATATATATATATTCACAATCCAAAAGACATGATTTTTTTTTTTTTTTTGCAAAATGAAAAAAAAAAAAGATCTTCGGTGTAGATACATCAACCTCACGCCACGTAACGTAAGAGTAATATCACGTGTACCACCAGGGTCTTGATGGAACTATAGTTATGGGCACAATACATTTGTTGAATCACCGTTGCTATTAAACCACTTAACTCATACCGAGCATCATGTGAAGTGATTTGAGTACTTCTACCATCAAGGCACACCCTATGGTAAAATCCAAAAGCCATGACTAGTCAATTAATTTCTGACAAAAAAAATATTTTTAAAAATATATGATTTTGATCAACAGATTAAGAAAAGAAAATTAATTCTTCTCAACAAAAAAATAATAATAATAATAATAATCAAAGCATGCTCTAGATAATTTCTAGGCATGGTGAAAATCTATTATACCAAGATAGTGCTAGTGTAAAACTTCTTTAGAAAATCAAAAATACAAAAAAAAACATTGTCTTTGTACTTGATTTGATTGTCTAATTCCAAGCGCTTTTTCTTCTGTCTCACTTTATCTTAGTATCTTACTAAAACAATGACGACGAAAAGAAAATAATGGCTAGGGCTCCATGTTAGGCAAAAATGGGCTTTTGTCCATTTCGCCCAAAAAATGTAGCAAGATGTCCCTATTCTGATACTATTTAGCAAAATACTCCTATTTTGAAACTCGATTTTCTAAAAATCGAGTTTTACATTGAAACTCAATTTTTAGAAAATCGAGTTATAGGCAAATCAAGTTTTACATTGGAACTCGATTTTCTAAAAATCGAGTTTCAAAACAATGGTATTTTAATAGATAGTTTCAGAACATGAGTCTTTTGCTACATCTTTTGGGCGAAAGGGGCAAATGCCCATTTTGGCCCTCCATGTCATATATACAAATTTCATCAGATATTTTCCTGGTTTCTTAATTTTTGTTACTTTTAGATTTTGGGTGTTTAGAGAGGGAATTTAATTTCATTATTTATTCATTTTATTTAAAATCCTTTCCAATTTTATGGTTGTGTAAGATTTGCAATATGGGAAATCACACAAACAATAATTTTAATATCTTGCTGACTTGTGTAAAAATTAAAAAAATAAAAAATCTAGGATTGTGTTATTGGTTTTCTTGTTTTTCTAGAAAAAACCTCTCAATTGTCCAAGCGAAGAGACTAGTGAGGAAACTTTCTTTTTACTTACCCAAAATTCCTATAATTTTCCAAAATTCTCCAACATACATACCCCACCCCCATCTAATTAATGGAAAGAGAACTATATAAAGTCACCACGAAATTACTCGCTAGCCTCATCTTCTTGGTAGGTGGGAACAAAAAAGGGGAAGATGCATGCAATAAAGAAAGTGGGGGAATCAAATCAATGACTTGCTGCAAGTCTTGCATATAGCGTTAAAGATTGTAAGTCAAGGGTACAGGCACTCAAATAAAGTTTGTAAAAGAAAAAAAGAGATGTAGACATACTTCTAACAAATTGAAGTAAAAATGGTAAGAAATATAACAGAAGAAAACTTCAAAATCTCGAGGGACAAAGAATTGTCAATCTGAAAAACCCACATAAATTAAGTTCATAATTTCCTTCAGTACTTTCATTAAACACGATGTTTTAACACTAGTGAGTTACTCAGATATGCATTTATAAGCATGACACCATTAGCTACACAATATTTACGTCATTGATATATTTTGTGGTGTTTTATGTATATAGTTCAAATCCTACCTCTAGCTTTCCCTCCCCATTATCAAAATCAACCTATAATAAAAATATTTAAGCAAATTGGAAAACCTGGGTGATCAAAAAAAAATTAATTAAATCTCTGCTACCTGTACAGATTGTACTCCCTTGGTTGACTGTAATTATGTGACTGGCTATACTAGTTAACAAGTCTACAGTTTCGTCTTGGCTTACGTTAGATCAATTGCTAATTCTTTTGTGATTAAATAGAAAATTTAGATTTAAATTTTATTTAGACAAAGTAAAAATCAATTTTTATCTATGTCTGGTGATAAAAAAAAATTATTATTATAAAATTGATAGTTTTTCTTTTTCTGAGAAGGATAAAATTCATAGTTTGATACTATAAACTTAACTCTTATCATATAAAAAAGGAAAAAAATAAAATAATTGTATTTACTATTAACACTAAAGCAATTTATGCAGCTAATTCCATTTCCATAGATAAATTGTACTTTATACTTTATAGCTTTTTTTTTTTTAGAATATTAAATATTTTTAATACACACGGAGAAGAGATGAAAAATGTCTTAAAGAAAACTAAGTTCCATATAATGGTATCTTCATGAACTTCCCCATCATATTCTATCAGACTGTATTTGTCATATATTCACTAAGTTTATTCAAAGCAAGTGTAACTCTTTTCCATTAGAAATATTCTCATAGTCAAATTAATACTCTAAATCAATTAATCAAGAAATCTTCTCTATAAAAATAAAAATTAAAAGTTACCATTCTTTTATAATACCTATAAAAACCTCGCTCACTAGTAAGTTGTCCTGAGTTACGTTTCCCTGACATTTATCTTTATTTTTTTTATGCTCCAACAGTGCTATTTTAATAAAGATATTTGCAAATACTGGCTTTATGTCATGTAATACTTGCTAAGTGTTATGTTGATATTGAATAATTTTCATCACCAAAATTGCTACTGTCTTATATGTTAGCCACCAAACCAAGACAAATTGAAATTTTGATACCAATTGATGTTGTGAGTGTAGAATATAAGAAATGTAACATACGTCTATTATTAAAAAATAATATCCAATTCACTATAAAATAATAGAGAAAATTTCTAATTTTTATTAAACTAATTCTAAATTGTTAAAAAAAAGTTTAAAAAGTTTACCAAACAAACTTGAAGACGTATTTAAAAACTGACCCTCTAGAGAGAAAAAGACTTGTCTTTTTATTGTTCTACTTTGTCAGTACGTTCACTTCTTTCACAAGAAAAGCAATAGAACTTCCATGGTACTTTCTTGCTTTTCATGTGTTGACAATTGACTAGGACTTGTACAGTAAGTAATCAAGCTTTTTCAGCCACACATTTCACATCGAAAAAAAACAACAAACTTAAAAATAATAATAAATAAATAAATGGTGTGTACTGGATAGAGCTGGTTCACAGTTCACACTTCATTTTACACGGATAAAGCAATCAACCAATGACAATTAAGAATTGACAAAACAATGGTCTAAAGTTAAAGTTGGCTAGGCTTGACTACTACGTTGAATTGTCGTCAGAGGTATTGAGCTTTTACATGAGAAAATATCTAAGGGCTTTTCAGGAAAGGCATTGAAAGGAATTAACTTAAGCCTGTTGGGTAAAGTTATTTTAATTATGTTGTTTGTATTTTTTAAAAATATGTGTGGGTAGAAAAGTATATATAAAAATATGTTTAATATTATTTAAAAACTGAAAATTATTGATTAGGTTTAGATACCAAACACCCCTTATCACAAATATCCAAAAGCCATGATTATTTGACTAATTTTTTAAAATAAATATTAATTATTATCCTATTCATATTTAAAAATGATTGTTATCAACCGCCTAATAACGTTAAGATTGTGTCTGGCATTAGCTTAAAAGCCAATTTTTTTTACTATTTAATTTAATTTTATTACTATTTAGCTTATTTTGCTACATTTATTGGTCTAATTGTACTTTTTGGTACCATTCACGAGTCACACCGTACTATTTCAACTGCCTTTAACTTTATTTACAGTACTTTTAGCAAAAAAATTTCAAATTTAGCTAAATGAGCTATTTTCAAACGGATACTAAATTAATTGAAAAATCAAAGCATACTTTACATGATTCTAGTGCACACTTATAAGCAATAGTTTCACAAGGCATGCATAGTGAAAAATTATTAGGAAAAAACACTAGTTTAGACCCCAATTACCACTAATTACCAATTACCTCTCAAAGGTAAAAAAAAAAAAAAAAAAAAAGGGTTGTAAAGGACAAAAAGAATTGGGAAGAAGGGACTCAATATCATGTGGTTATTTTTGTTTGGTTAAAAAATGAAATATTTTGGTACCTGTTAATACCGGTGTATTATTTCGGAATTATCACTAATATTATATAATAAAGGAGAGCACGTATTATGCTACTAAATTATAAGAGCAACCACATCAATTCCTTTATTTTACACATCTACTTTTACACTAAAAACTTACTTTTTATATTTTACACATCAATTTTTACAAAACACCCACATCAATTCATCTATTCTATCACCTCTTTTAATTAAAAAATCAATTTCTTAAAAAAATTTATTATTTCTCTCAACTACCCGAACATACATACGCGCTCTCTCTCTCTCTCTCTCACTACCCTTTTTTTCTGATTCGCTGTCTCTCTATACCCATCTATCTACCTTCTCTACCTATTTTTCAGATCAACTTTCCCTCTCGATCAACTCTTCCTAGCTCCAATCCACAAGCACCGAGCTCCGATCCATGAGCTCCGAGCTCCGATCCACAGGCAAGACCCACGAGCTCCAATCCAGTCAAGCACTGATCGTTCCATAAGCACCGATCTGTGTTTGTGTGTCTGTTTTTTTTTTTTTTTTGAGCAAATGTATCTCTATGTTGATTCTCTGTGTTGATTTGTCTGTATGGATGTGTTTGTGTGTGGGTGTGTTTGTGTTTGTGTTTTTGTGCATCTGATGAAAAAGAAGAAGACGAGGAGAGAAGTTACTGAGTTTGTTGAGCACAGAGAAGAGAAAGAAAAAAAAGAGCGAACGGAAATCAATAAAATAATAAATGGATGGGCTACAGTAGCCGAGTATATTTACATGGTTACTGTAGCTCATGGATGAATTTGCTCAATTTTAGACAATTTTACACTCATTGATGTGGGTGTTTTTTTGACTAAAATGTGTAAAATGAAGGATTTTTTGTATTATAAAAGACTTTAAAAGAACTGATGTGAATGCTTTAAGGCTCTTGACTTTTACATGGAGACATTTGTTTTATTAAATAGCTAATCATCACGATTGCTTACTCTGGTTTAACCAAAATTGCTGAATTCCACTCACAATTTTTAATGAGACAAAAATTTCCCTCTCTTTCATATTGTATCTCCCACTAATTTCTCACTTTTTCAATATTTTTCATTTCAATTTGCATCACTACTTTACTAACAGATTCTCTATGCGTATTGGTTAGTGAATCATTTTAGAAAGTTGTTTTATAAAAAAAAGAACAATTAACATTTTGACAGCTTTTTCTATTTCTCATAAAAGTGGTGTCAAACTTTTCCTAAAATAGTTTGTTAACAGTTGCCCTAAAGACTAAACATTATAGTTACTAAAATATTCTAAATTATTTAGCAACACATGCAATACACGAGAAATATAACATAATATTATTATTTTTTAATTTGAAATTTGATAATTATGGTAGTTATTAATAGAAATTTATTATGATTATGTTTGTACGTGGAACTTTATATTCTAGTATGAGACATTCATTTTAATTGTGTTTGCATAAAGAATATGTATTCTACTATTTAAAGAAAGCATGAAGTACTTCTTATCAAAAAACAGAAAAAAGAAAAGAAAGCATGAAGTACTAAAATTGTGTAACAATATATTCAAGTTAACCATTTATTATATTTTGTATAATTTAAGTTTCTTAGTGAATAGTGACTACCCTAAAATAAATTATTAAAGCCACCACTGTACCACCGGAGTCTTGATGGGCTATTATTATGGACACAACAAATTTGTTATAGAGTTACTACTTGAACCACTCAACTCCTACGGTCCTACCAAGCATCATGTGAAGCAATATGAAGAATCTTACTACCTTGTGATTGACAAATCAAGAAAAGAAAATTAATAAGATAATCAAAGCGTGCTCTAAATAATTTCTAGGCATGGTGAAAATCTGTTATACCAAGATAATGATAGTGTAAAACTTCTTTAGAAAAAAAAAATTGTCTTCATACTTGATTTGATTGTTTAATTCCAAGCGCTTCTCTCTCTCTCTCTCTCTCTCTTAATATCTTACTCAAACAATGATGACACGAAGAAAATAATGGCTAGGGCTCCATGTCATATATACAAACTTCATCAGATTGTTTCCTGGTTTCTTAGGGCTTGTTTGGTGGGTTAGTTTGAGTAATGTTGTTTTAATATTTTTGATATACGTGTGGATGAAAAAGTGTGTGAAAAAGTGCGTTATGTTGTTTAAAATGTATAGTTTTGTATTTGAGTAGGGCTGCCAAACAGGCCCTTAATTGTTGTTACTTTTATATTTTAGGTTTTTAGAGAGGAAATTTTCATTATTTATTCATTTTATTCAAAATCCTTTCCAATTTTATGGTTGTGGAAGATTTGCAATGTGGGAAATCACGCAAACATTCATTTTAATCTCTTGCTGACATGCAAAAAAAAGAAAAAAGAAAGCTACTTGGATTGTGGTCTTGGTTTTCTTGTTTTTCTAGAAAAAACCTGTCAATTGTCCAAACGAAGAGACTAGTGAGGAGACTCTCTTTTACTTACCCAAAATTCCTATAACTTTCCAAAATTCTCCAACATACATGCCCCACCCCCATTTGATTAATAAAAAGAAAACTATATAAAGGCACCACGAAATTACTCACTAGATTCGTCTTCTTGGTTACGCAGCGGCCCAAGGTAAATGGTATATGTTAAGAAATTTACAATTCAAAGCAAAAAACAAGCTAACATCAAGTCTTGTATATGTCTTGTAAGTAGAATTGTGCTACAGTATCATCACAAATTTGTTTGTAATGTTACTGTAGCACAATTGTAAAAAGAAGTAATATTTTTTTATTCAATCCTCTCTCCTCTCACTCTCTCTCACATCTCAATCTCTGTTTTTCTCTCCATGCTGGCTTTTATTTATGTTTTGAAATATATTATTTTATTGTGTAAATATATTATATTAATGAGTTGTATTGTAAAATAAAAGTTAGAATGTTAAGAGTATTATAAAATAGTAGGTATAATTGATAAA
This sequence comes from Castanea mollissima, assembly GCA_014183005.1. Taxonomy (NCBI): domain Eukaryota; kingdom Viridiplantae; phylum Streptophyta; class Magnoliopsida; order Fagales; family Fagaceae; genus Castanea; species Castanea mollissima. The sequence continues at coordinate 2,774,962 of JACAVU010000010.1, read as the reverse complement.
GTAACTTTTTGAAATAGTAAAATAGAATAGGATAGCATTCACCATTGTGATACTCTTTAAGTGAGAAAAGAAAGAAAGAAAGGGAAGATGCATGCGCAAAAGAAAGTGGGGAATTAGCAAGTCTTGCATATAGTGTTAAAGACCATAAAAGTCAAGGGTACAGGCACTCAAATAAAGTCTGTAAAAGATAAAAAGAGATGCAGACATACTTCTAAAAAATTGAAGTATAAATAGTAAGAAATATAACAGAAGAAAACTTCAAATCTAAATCTTGAGGGATGAAGAATTGCCTATCTAAAAAACCCACATAATTTCCTTCAGTACTTTCATTAAACACGGTGTTTTAACAAGTGTGAGTTACGTGGGTTCCAGTTAGTTCAACTGGTAAAGTCTTTGATGATTGTATAAGAGATCTGGGGTTTAATCCCCGCCTACACCAAAATTGATTGGTGTCTTGGTCTAATAATAAAAAGCTATCATCAGGAGCAGACGCTATAGATTGAAACTCTCTCTAAAAATAAAAAAGAAGAAGTGTGAGTTACTCAAATATGCATTTATAGGCATGACACCATTAGCAACACAATATTTATGCATTTATAAACACGGTGTCTAGCTTTCCCTCCCCATTATCAAAATCAACCTATAATAAAAATATTTAAGCAAATTGGAAACTTGGGTGATTAAAAAAAATTAATTAAATTTCTGCTACCTGTACAGATTGTACTCCTTTGGTTGACTGTAATTATGTGACTGGCTATACTAGTCATCGAGTCTACAGTTTACGTCTTGGGTTACGTTAGATCCATTGGTAATTCTTTTGTGATTAAATAAAAAAATTAGATTTAAATTTTATTTACAGTAAAAGTAAAAAGTCAAATTTTATCTATGTCAGGTGATAAAAAAATTATTATTATAAAATTGATAGTTTTTTTTTTTTTTTTGAGAAGGATAAAATTGATAGTTTGATACTATAAACTAAACTCTTATCATATAAAAAAGGGCAAAAATAAAATAATTGTTTTTACCATTAACACTAAAAGCAATTTATGCAGCTCATTCCATTTCCATAGATAAATGGTACTTTATGCTTTATAGCTAAGTTCCATATAATAAGATCTTCATGAACTTCCCCACCATATTCTATCAGACTTTATTTGTTATATATTCACTAAGTTTATTCAAAGCAAGTGTAACTTTTTTTTCATTAGAAATATTCCCATAGTCAAATTAATAATATCAATCAAGCAATCAATTAATCAAGAAATCTTCTCTATAAAAATAAAGATTAAAAGTTACCATTCTTTTATAAGACCTATAAAAACCTCGCTCATTAGTAGATTGTCCATGAGTTACATTTCCATGACATTTATCCTTATTGTTTTTATGCTCCAACAGTGCTATTTTAGTAAAGATATTTGCAAGTGCTAGTTCTACGTCATATAATGCTTGCTAAGTGTCACGTTGATATTAAATAATTTCCATCATCAGAATTACTAATGTCTCTATCTTAGCCACCACATTAAGATAAGTTAAAAGTTTTAATACCAATTGATATTGTGATTTGTGAGTGTGGAAGTTATAAGAAATGTAACACGCGTCTATTTAAAAAAAAAATCCAATTCATAATAAAATAATAGAGAAAAACTCTAATTTTTACTAAACTAAATCTGAATTGTTAAAAAAAAAAGTTAGAAAACGTTTACAAAACAAACTTAAAAGACCTATTTAAAAACTTGGTAAAACTTAATAAATAAAAAATATATTTTAAAATAAGTTTTAATCAATATTTAACCATGATTGAAATAGACCTAAAAAACTTTAAAAGCAACTAAAAATTAGAAAATATTAACTCTAAACTAAAAATAACAAAAATTATATAAAAAATACTAAAATTAATAAATTATAAAAATTAAATAGTAAATTATGTGATATAAATATCCCAAGATCACGTGTATTTTGTTTTCTATTAAAAAAGACAGTGGACGTGGCTTTGAAGAAAGAAAAAGACTCGTCGTTTTATTGTTTTACTTTGCCACTACGTTCACTTCTTTCACAAAGAAAAACAATAAATAAAACTTTCATGGTACTTTCTTGATTTTCATTTGTTGACAAATTGACTTGGACCAGTACGTACGGTAGTAACCCAGCTTTTATAGCCACACATTTCACATTGAAAAAACACAACAAACTAAAATAAAGAAAGAAAAAAAGGTATGTACTGGATAAAGCTGGTTCACAGTTCACACTTCTTTTGACACGGATAAAGCAATCAGCCAATGACAATTGACTAAACACTGGTCTGAAGTTAAAGCTATGTCCTACTCAGCAACTTGCATGGAAAGTTGGCTAGGCTTTTGACTACGAGATTGAATTGTCGTTAAAGATATTGGGTTTTTCCAGGTGAGAATATCTAAGGCCTTTCCAGGAAAGTGCATGGAAAGGGGTTAACTTATTCTCGAATATCCAAAAGCATTGACTATTATTTAATATTAATTATTATCCTACTCATATTTAAAAATGATTGTTATCAATCGTTTATGAACGTTATGGGTGGGTTTGCCATTGGCTTAAAAGCCAGTTTAAGAACATTAAAAGTCAGATTTATTTACTATTTAATTTATTTTTACTGTTTTTTAATTTATTTTTGATACTATTTATTAATTTTATTGCATTTTTTGGTTCAATTTATTACATTTTTTAGCTTTATTTACGATATTTTCAACAAAAATTATTCAATTTCAACTAAATAAACTGTTTCCAAATAGATGCTAAATTAATTCAAAAATAAAAGCATAGATTCAAGTGGGCGCTTATAAGCTATAGTTTCACAAGGCATGCATAGTGAAAAATTATTACGAAAATACACTGGTTTAGAACCCAATTACCACTAACCAGTAACTACCAACATATATATATATATATATATATATATATATATATATATATATATATATATATATCTTAGTATCAAGCTAATAAATTACCTTGTAAAAGATTTCATAATTAAATTTCTGCTACCTGTACAGATTGTACTCCTTTGGTTGACTGTAATTATGTGACTGGCTGTACTAGTCACCAGGTCTACAGTTTATGACTTGGGTTGCGTTAGATCAATAGGTAATTCTTTTGATTCAATAAAAAATTTAGATTTAAATTTTTTTTACACTAAAAATAAAAATCAATTTTTATCTATGTATGGTGATAAAAAAAATTATTATTATAAAATTGATAGTTTGATACTATAAACTTAACTCTTATCATATAAAAAAGGAAAAAAAAATTGTAGTTACCAATAACACTAAAGCAATTTATGCAGCACATTCCAATTTATCAAACTATTTGTAATTATTAGTATGGCACTGCCATCCTAATAAATTACCTTGTAATTAAAAAAATTTATACTTGGGATTGAAGGCTGAAGCTTCACTTTTCAGGAAAACTATCAAATGCATGGAGGTGAATAAACTTTTATCATCACCCTTATCGAATTAAGCCATCGATTATGTTTTAATTTGATATTTAGGATTCTTCTAATTTTTAATAGATTAATAAGCCAACAGGGATCAAAAAGCTTGTAAGCATTTCGTTGATTATATTATATGCTTGTCTGGGTCTTCAAGGTTTTGGCCCCCACAAAGATTCACTTTTTTGTCAAATCTATTGAATATAGATTTTGTTTTTCATTCTTCTATTGTTTTTTCCTCATTTCACATCTATAATCAAAAGTTTGGTTGATATACAAATTTGAGTGTGAAGCTTTTGGGGCCAGTTTTGGTCCAGAGTAGATGAAAGATAAGGAGGGGAAAAATTAAGAATCTTGCAAGTGTTTCATTTTTCGTTTTTGTGACATGGGGAATTATCAATTCTTCTACCCCTTTTTATATGATAGTTAATGCTGTTTACCAATCATATAGTTCAACTGAGCCTCTCATGTTGAAGCACCAATTTTTGCATCACTAAACAAAAATCATTTTAGTTTGCTAAGCTAAAAAAGTATGGTATTCTAAAATTTTGAATGTAAGAGGTACAAATTAAATGACACAACTACAGATCCTATGAGTTCTCTAAGAAATGATTGTTGAATAAAATATTGAAAATTTAAATACTGTTTACACCAAAAACTAATTGTTGTCTTAGTCTAATGATAAAAATCAATTATCATGAAGCAGATGTCATATATTGAAATTGTATCTTATCTATATAAAAATAAAATAAAATAAAATAATTTTCTTTTATTCATGTGTGTTAAGTTTCAACTAAGGTATTTACACAATCGACACAAAAAAATGGCTTGCATAGAAAAAAGGAACATAACAAGATTTTTCCTTACACAATTTGGTGAATAAAACAAAGTAATAAAATTTCTGCTCAATTAGTAAATTTTCATGTTGATCCAATAAAAAATTTAAGTTTGAATTACACTCACACTCTCAAAAAAAAAAAATCTAGACTTCTAGTTACCCAAATCTCAAAAAAGGATTTCTAGTTAACACAAAAATCAAGTGCTATTTTAATATAATGATAAAGTGTATATATTGAACGGACATCATAAAATTGAAATACTATCATATCTATTAGAAAAATGGAATCTTAATTTGATTATTAAAAAATCAATCATCATCGTAGAACTAATACTATAAGTTAAATTCATATGATATCTATAAAATAAAAATAAAAATAATAAAAAATGTTAGGAACACACCCAACTCCATCCAAATTCACAACATACTTCACCTTATGATTAGAATACTTAATTTTTTATATTTATTAACAAGTACCTGTAGTGGTTACGTGTAAGTGTTAAAATCTAATCATAAATTGACGAAAATTGTGAAATTGAATTTAAACTTTTATTTTTGAGAGTCAAATTGAATTTAAACTTGGGTGTACTATTACCACTAAAGCAATTTATACAGACCATTCCATCTTTATTTATATGAATTGAACTTTATGCTTTATAGCTGGTCACCATTTAGGTCAATTTGTGTCCTATTTTCCTCTGTTCGAAAGAGTGAAAAGTGATTCATAGTTAAACACTAAAATCAAAAGGAAAAGACAACGTAGAAAGTGGACCATGGTTAAATGCACAAATTAAGAGAGACGCAGATCAACCAAACTTTAAAGGCAGGTGACTTAAGCTAGCTATGTCCTTCTGTCCTCTTTTCAAGAACGTGGAAAGTGGGCTAGCTTGACTATGGAATTATCATTAAGAGAAAGAAAAGAAAAACATATTTTTAGAAAATTTTAATTTAAAATTTTGATTTTTTTTTTACAACTTTTTATTTTTTTATATTTTTTAATATAAAAACTTTTTAAAAATAATTCATTAACAAATATCCTAACCACACTTTTTAATCAGTCACACACATATGTATTATTAAAGGTAAACATAATTGTCTTTTAAATCAATTTGAAGGAAAAATTTTAAACTCACTGGATGTCAATTTAAATAACTATTTGTTTGTGTGTTTTAACTCCATGGCTTATAAAAATCATATTAACTTATGAAAAATTATTGTGTACTCCCGGAGTACCATAAATACTTACTCCTTCTTCTTACATGAATAGTGAGTCCCACTAATTAAATTCATGGTGGGATCTACTATTTATATAAAAGGAGAAGTACGTATTTATGATACTCCGAGAGTACTTAATAATTTTCCTTAACTTATTCACGAGTCATTATGTCTTTGTCCAACATGTAACCATTGACATAAGAAAATGGATTAACTTATTCTTGAATATCCATAAGCCATGATTATTTGACTAATTTTTAGTAATAAATATTAATTATTATCCTATTAATATTTAAAAATAATTGTTATCAACACTTTAAGAACATAAAATTAATACAAAATTCAATAGATCTTTTCTTGGGTCCTTTTTTTTTTTTTGGGAATTTGGATTATCTAAATTATTTATAGAATTCATCATTATCACAACGCCTCATTTTTTTATTTATTTAATCATTGTCACTATGTCACATAATTGCTTCGAATAATAGCCATTGTCAATGACTTATTTCTATAAAAAAAAATTTACTTGTGGACTAAGAGTCAATCAGGAAACTTTGGAGGAACTTTCCTAAACTCTCTAACATGAATAAAAATCAACAATTCATTAAAGTAGAAACCATTACTGTCCACATTACTGTGCACAAGTTCTCTATTATTTTCTCTTCTCTCAAACTCAGCACGCACACAAAAAAGAAAAAGCAATTATCTGCATGTCATGTTACGGTGACATCTAGCCTCTCAATATATAAAAATAGAAAGTAATATGAGCCGAACTTTATAATTTGCCAAAAAGTAATATAAACAGAATTTTATAACTGTCCACCAAAAAGTTAATACCAGTCAAGGAAACTTCCTACAACTTTCCTCCACTCTTCAACTTAATACCAATATTTTTCCTCTTCAATTATTGTCTCTCTGTTGTTTTTTCTTCTGCACAAGGAAAGTTTTGTACCACCAATTGTTCAAGCTTATTCGTTTCCTGTTGTATCAAATTAAATATAGAAGAAAAAAGTATAATTCAAGAGGAAAAAGATACAAAACCGATTGTCTACCTTTTGAAAGTGTTATGAGTTAAACTTTAAATTATTTATGTTTTGATTTTTTTTTTTCATAAAAATGTATAACTAACGAAATTCGGAAATAATTATATAAACTTAAAAAAAATGATATTCTTTTCCTTAAAAGTTTAGAAGCACAAATGGTTACTATATGGTTTAAAATTGTAATAATTTAATCATTTTATGAGTCTAACAAAAACTGATATAAACTGTACTGATGATTATGAAATTATTTAAAATCATAATTGAGATTTATAAGTGGAATTTTGACTATGAAAATACAATACAGCTTTGCCTACTTGTGGTTTGCTCGAAAAACACTTTGCCTACATGTGGTTTAAAAATTGACACTTTACCTACTTGAGGTTAGCTCTGTTTATCTCCCGTTATCCACCTCTATTAAAAACAAGGGTAAATTTGTATTTTTGTTACCTTGTATGTCTCTTTCCTCTTAAAACATAAAAAACTAAAAAATCAAAGGAAAAGAATATCTAAAAGCTAGGTGTCGTAAAAATTATTATTATAAAATTGATAGTTTGATACTATAAACTTAACTCTTATCATATAAAAAAAGGGAAAAAAATCATATTTACCATTAACACTAAAGCAATTTCTGCAGCTCATTCCATTTCCATAGATAAATGGTACTTTATGCTCTATAGCTAAGCTCCATATAATTAGTTCTTCATGAATTTCCCCTTCATATTCTATCATATTATATTTGTCATATATTTCCTAAGTTTATGCAAAGGAAGTGTGACTTTTTTTCATGAGAAATATTCTCATAGTCAAATTAATAATCCAAATCAAGTAATCAATTAATCAAGAAATCTTCTCTATAAAAATAAAGATTAAAAGTTACCATTCTTTTATAAGACTTATAAAAACCTCGCTTACTAGTAGGTTGCCCATGAGTTATGTTTCCACAACATTTATCCCTATTGTTTCTACGTTCCAATGACACCATTTTAATAAAGATATTTGCAAGTGTTGGTTCTGCACCATATAATATTTGCTACTTGTCACATTGATATTGAATAATTTCCAACCTCAGAATTGCTACTATTTCATATCTTAGTCACCAAATCAAGATAAGTTAAGGTTTTGATACCAATTGATGTTGTGAGTGTGGAAGTTATAAGAAACGTAACCCACGTCTATTTATTAAAGATAATATCCAATTTATCATAAAATAATAGAAAAAAACTCTAATTTTTACTAAACAAAATTTGAATTGTAAAAAAAGAAGAAGTTAAAAAACACTTACAAAACAAACTTTTAAAGACTTATTTAAAAACTCAGTAGAACTTGATAAATAAGAACATATATTTTAAAATAAGTTTTAATTAATATTTAACCATGATAGAAATAAACCTAAAAAACTTTAAAAGCAACTAAAAATTAAAAAATATTAACTCTAAACTAAAAATAACAAAAATTATATAAAAAATACTAAAATTAATAAATTATAAAAATTAAATCGTAAATTCTGTGATATAAATTTACCAAGATCACGTGTATTTTGTTTTCTTTTAAAAACAGACAGTGGGCGTGGCTTTCAAGAAAGAAAAAGACTCGTCTTTTTTATTGTTTTACTTTGTCAGTACCTTCACTTGTTTCACAAAGAAAAACAATAAATAAAACTTTCATGGTACTCTCTTGTTTTTCATGTGTTGACAAATTGACTTGGACTTGTACGTACGGTAGTCACTAGTAACCCAGCTTTTATAGCCACACATTTCACATTCAAAAAAACACAACAAAGTAAAAAAAAGAAAAAGGTGTGTACTGGATAAAGCTAGTTCAGAGTTCACACTTCATTTGTCACGGATAAAGCAATCAGCCAATGACAATTGACTAAACACTGGTCTGAACTTAAAGCCATGCCCTTCTCAGGAAATTGCATGGAAAGTTTGCTAGGCTTTTGACTGTGAGATTGGGTATTGAGTTTTAAAGGCCTTTTCAGGAAAGTGCATGGAAAGGGATTAACTTATTCTCGGTTATCCAAAAGCATTGACTAATATTTAATATTAATTATTATCCTATTCATATTTAAAAATGATTGTTATCAACTGCTCACAACGTTATGGTTACATTTGCATTGGCTTAAAAGTGTTTAAGAACATTAAAAGTTAAGTTATTATTTAATTTATTTTTATTATTATTTAATTTATATTTGCTACTATTTATTCGTCTCATTATACTTTTTAATACTATTCATTAATCACGATATATTATTTCAGCTACTTTTTTAATTTTATTTACAATATTTTCAGTAAAAAGTATTCAGTTTCAGCTAAATAAACTGTTCCCAAATGGACGCTAAATTAATTAAAAAATCAAAGTATACTTTACATGATTCTAGTCGACGCTTATAAGCTATAGTTTCACAAGGCATGCATAGTGAAAAATTATTACGAAAAAACACTAGTTTAGACCCCAATTACCACTAACTAGTAACTACCAACATATACATATTCTAGATCTTAGTATCAAACTGATAAATTACCTTGTAAAAGATTTCATAATTAAATTTCTGCTACCTGTACAGATTGTACACCTTTGGTTGACTGTAATTATGTGATTGGCTGTACTAATGTGACTAAGTTAGAGCTATTAGTAAATTTTTTTTGTTGACCCAATAAAAAATTTATGTTTGAATTTCACTTACCTAGAAAAAAGTAATTATTATATACAAATTTTAAAAATATTATGAGATTTTTTTATCCTTAAAACATATTTGTGACACTAACCACCCTAAATATTTTTCGGCTCAACATAATTAAAAAATAATTAATTGAATTTAAAAAAGATCTCTAAATAAATTTGTTACTAGAAATAAACCAGTTATGTCAAAAAACTTTAGTTCACTAATCTCACAAGTAAACAAGAAATTTTAATTAAAAGATTGTTAAAAAATCAAAGTATACTTTACATGATTCTAGTCGGCGCTTATAAGCTATAGTTTCACAAGGCATGCATAGTGAAAAATTATTACGAAAAAACACTAGTTTAGACCCCAATTACCACTAACTAGTAACTACCAACATATACATATTCTAGATCTTAGTATCAAACTGATAAATTACCTTGTAAAAGATTTCATAATTAAATTTCTGCTACCTGTACAGATTGTACACCTTTGGTTGATTGTAATTATGTGACTGGCTGTATTAATGTGACTAAGTTAGAGCAATTAGTAAATTTTTTTTGTTGAACCAATAAAAAATTTATGTTTGAATTTCACTTACCTAAAAAAAAGTAATTATTATATACAAATTTTAAAAATATTATGATTTTTTTATCCTTAAAACATATTTGTGACACTAACCACCCTAAATTTTTTTAGGCTCAACATAATTAAAAAATAATTAATTGAATTTAAAAAAGATCTCTAAATAAATTAGTTACTAGAAATAAACCAGTTATGTCAAAAAACTTTAGTTCACTAATCTCACAAGTAAACAAGAAATTTATATTAAAAAAATGTTAGAATATAATGAAATGATACAACAGAAGTTGAGAATAAAAAATAATTATAATGATGTTCAAATAGATTGTAATATAAAAATTCTTGAAAAGAACATCAAAATATAAGCAAAATAAATTTTAAATAAAAAATTATTAATATTTAATAGACATTTAAATAATAAATAAAAAAACCTTTTAAAATATCACCTTTGGCGGCAAAAATAGGCAAATGGCCCTCTTTTGAAACTCGATTTTCTCAAAATCAAGTTAAAAAAAAATTTCTGGAATCCTATAATAACGTTTTAAAGAGCCTATAGCGACTGTTTAAAGACTTATAGTGGCGTTTTCTAACTCAAGCTCGAGTTAGAAAACGCCGCTATAGGCTCCTTAAAATATCACTATAGGGCTTAACTCGATTTCAAAAAAATCAAGTTTCAAAAAAGGGACATCTCTCTAATTAGTTTAAAAAAAAGACATAATGTTGTTTTTTTTGTGCAAAAATGACATTTGCCCATTTTAACCCACCTTGGCCCCAAATAGCTTGAGCCAGCCTGTATATAGCATTAAACAAATCAATAGATCTTTTCTTGGGTCTGTCTAATTTTTTTTTTTTTTTAGGGAACTTGTGTCCGTCTAAATTAGTTATGGAATTCATCATCATCACGACGTCACTTTTTCTTATTTAATCATTGACATGATGTCACATAATTGCTTGGAATAATTGTCAATGACTTATTTCTTTTATATATATATATATATATATATATATATCTTGATAGGATCCAAAAGATACGTTGCTATGACTAGACTTATTTACCTTTTGAAAATCATGAAAAGTGTAAATAAAGTTATAATTTTGATATTTTTATGAGTGGACTAAGAGTCAATCTGGAAACTTCGAGGAACTTTCCTAAGCGCTCTAACATGATAGAACTCAACACTCCATTAAGGTACAAATGTATAAACCATTACTGTCCACAAGTTCTCTATCCGGTAGGTATTGCACGGGGTGCAATTCACCTTCCTTTGTCTCACAATCTTTTTTTTTTTAAACTTTTTACTTCTCATAAATCTTTTCTTAACTTTTTTTTAATCAATGGTTGAGATTGAAGTTTTTTTTTTTTTTTTTTGCAACTATCAATCTCAGCCATTTTTAATAATTGCATCAGTGATCTCAATCCATGCTGGCCACCAAGAAGTTCATTTCAATCATGAAGCTTCCTACAACTTTCCTCAACTTTTCAACTTAATACTATAGCTTTCCTCTTCAATTATTGTGTCTCTGTTTTTTTATTTATTTATATTTTTTTTTCAGACAATGAAACTGAGCACAAGGAAAGTTTTAGTTAGGTATATAATTTTCCCAAATCACAGTGTCAATCTCTTGGTTCTTAATCACATAGGGGTTTAAATCTAATCGTTTATCATATTTTTAAAATTGGTTGATAATCATCTCTCTCTTGAAGCCACTCAGTCAATCCAAAAATAACAATTAAAAATTAAATACAGTCTTATAAAATAAAGTGACTAGGGTCTTATAAACGGATCTAGCTAAGGCAGAAGCATTGCCTTGCAGTATCTTCATCATACATTGTCCTAGTGAAAGGTATGAGCTTTGTACAAAAAGGAAAAGATTAATGGCAACATCACTCGCAAAGATCAAAAATTGACAAACAATGCAGTTATATACATACTCTGCAGTCTGCAAAGAAATAAGCCCAGTATAATCCTACTTGGTGAAAATTTTACTTTTTACCCCATATAAATGTAAAAGTTTTTCTCTAAAATTTGAAAATCAACATACAATTCAATGAAAAAGAAAAATGGAACCAATGATGACACTTCATGAAAAGGCATGGAACATATTAATTTGCTATTACCAGCCTAGATTTTTTGGACACCCTTTCATTAATTGGTATGTTCAGTTTTTAAAGAACAATTACGTTATTTGCAGAGTGGTCCCATTCTTCATTTTAAAGAAGCATAGCCATTAATTTGAAAGGGTAAAAATTCTTCAGTTGATGTTAAAGTAGCTCTAATATCAATGATCTTGATGTTGATAATGAGCTTTGCTTGCTCCTAGTTCTCACTTTCTTTTTCTCACATTATATGTTCTTAAATAAATGTCTAAGTCACCCTATATGTGTCCTTTTTTTTTCTCAAATTATTTGTGACCTGAAGTGCATAGTTATTTTGTACTTTGCTTATATTAAATTAATTAGTGGATGCATTAGTCATAAAGTTTCTAAATTCCACTAAGCATTTAAATAGAAATAACTTTATAGTTTTTCAAAAGACAATTAGAGTAGGACTTTCAAGAAATTACGCAGAATGTGTAAGAATAATTGTCATCCAATATCCCATGAAAGCATGATAAAGCAAATGCAAAACTTTACTAGTTACCTTAAACTAATCTTTCTTCTCTTTTCTTAATGGGGGTAGTAAATTACTTGCATATAGCTCTAATTAAGTTTATCCCATGTCTCACACTCTCACATGTTCGAAAATAATTTTGTCCCATTGGATAATCTTTCTAAAAAAACGGGTCAATGCAAGGTCAACACAAAAATAAAAAAGAGCACCGAAAGTCCATAGAATTTACCTCTGAGAAAATTTCCCCTGAAAGTGGAAGTGAGCCCCACTTGGAGGGTAGAATTTTCCACCGAAAGTACTATTATTTAATATTTATTGATGATCAAGCTTTTCAACTTTCTACGTACAAAGCTGGTATTTAAAAATAAAATAAATAAAAAAGTTTTCCACCAGAGAATTTATGCAGTCCACGATGGAATGAAATTGAAGAAAACAATATTAACAAACTTTACAGCGGATAACCATGAAGCTAAACCTACTCTGTTTAAATAAACAAGTGCCCCCCTCTTTTCTCTTTCACAACCACAGAAATAATAGAGGCCATTCCTTTATTAAAAAGTCAATTATATAATAGGATCTGAATCCGACATTGTTTCCAAAAAAATTAAAAATTTCTCTAAACAAAACTTTATACTAGTTACCATTCTTCCCTTTTATTTTCTTAATGGAGTAAATTAGTTGCATATAGCACTAATAATTAGGTTCATCCCACATGTCCAACACCTAAAGAAAGCAAAAAAAGCAAAGTCAAGAGTAAATGCATTTAATAAGTCGGTGGTAGTAAGTATAAAATAAGACATTGGAATCGGTTTCTCCTCATACAAAGCTGAGAGCATTGCCAAAGCACAATAACAAATACTACAGAATAAGAAAATTTTCTATTACAACTCTATTCAGGAGCGTTGTTTCAAGAGGTTTTAGAGCTTTACTTCACAACAGCCAATTGCTGCAATTCTCCATATCCGTAAGTTCTTACTCTTCTACTTCTTGCTCGTATTCATGTCTTTTGTTTCTCTTCTTTCACTCCCTCTCTTAAAAAAAAGAAAAAGAAAAAAAAAACACATCGAATCGTTTTTTCTTATTCCTTGAACTATTTTCCTATTATTTATTTTCTTCAGTTTTAATTGATACCTAATCTATGCTCTTATATGGTTAATTCCTTACAATTTGGATGAGAAAATGTCTAATCTATTGGTGATGTTCTTATATACCAAACACAATCTTAGTGGGTGTTTGTGTCTAGTGAAGCATTTATGCTGTTCACATCACAATAATTCTGTAGAGATAGTCATAGAACAAAGCAATATGAATAGATTTTTTTTTTTAATGAAAATATGAATAGAACTTTATAGTTGGTCAAAACGCAAAATAGAACTTTATAGAACTTATATAACTACCACCAGGAGGTTATTCTTTCCTCTTTTTGGGAACGCTGAGTGTGTTGACACTTGACGGTATTTGTCATCAAATCTTTACTCCACAAAAGTACTTACCTGCGAGAGATACAATTTTAGGCCCCAATATTACAGCTGGAGTCAATTTTAAGCTAATTACATAATTAAGTCCAATTGTTTAAGTCATTAGCCAATAGAAATATGCGCCGACATTAAACACAACAATATATCCCAATCACAACACAAACACCCCACACAGTATTTTCAAAGAGAAAAACCCGAAATTTGGGCAAAAAACCTCTCAAGACCTGTAGCACCAAACAATCCACTAAACAAGAATAGTTGCAATACAAATCACTTAACAAAACTTGGTAAGTTAAGTAATGACTATGTATTTGGGCCTCTAGCAACAACTAGCAACTAATTTCTCAAATCTTTTTTTTAAGTTAGTCTCTGGATCTGCGAATTTAATTACCAATATCAAGACAAAGTCTCCTTAGCCACTCAAAGGCCCCTTAAAGATTTAGGGATTGCTTCAATGTTTGGTAGAGTAGTTTGAGTAATGTTGTTTGAGTGTTTTTGATATATGTGTGAAGGAAAAAGTGTGTTGAAATGTGTGTCGAAATGTGTGTAAGTGTGTTTAAAATGTGTTGCTTCGTGTTTGAGTACGCTTACCAAACGGGGCCCAAATAGCATCAAGAACTTAAAAGGTTTCTTTGTGTGTATTGGATTTAGTCTCTTCAAATGGAATTGGCAATTAAAGAGGGAGAAGTTTGATAGAATTGAGAAGGTCTTAGCTCTAGGCTTTTAGGTCACTCCACAGCTCTTCAATATAGAAATTGGGTTTAAAATTTTGTGAGAAATTGAGCTCATAAAGTGGAGTCTAAGGGTCTGTTTGGTTGGAGGAGTGAAAATTAAAGTAGAAGGATAGAAGAAATTTAGTTTTTTCTCTTGTATGTTTGGTTTGAGGGGAAGAAAAGTGGAGAGATGTTAAACTCATTTACTGGGTTGAGAAGAAAAGTGAAAAGATAGAAAATAAAGTTTGTATAAAATTACTCTCGTGCCCCTATTACATAATATAAGAAATAATTTCCTTCCAATCATTAAAAAAATACTTATTATCAATAAAAATTAAAAGAATAACATATTATAAAAATTAATATACTATTATTATTATATTATTATTTTTTGTTATTTTATTTATATATAACAATTAGAGGTGCTTTCTTAAATAAAAAAAAAGAAAAAAAAAGAGTGAAAGCCCCCCATTTGATAACACCACCGTTGATTAAAAAAAGGGAAAAACAAAAAGCCAAAAATGCACAAGCAACTGTTTAAAGCTTTGAATAAAAATGCAATACGAATTCAGAAAAAGAAAAAAAGAAGAAAAAAGAAGAAGAAGAAGAATAAAGCAAGACATTGAAAAGAAAAAAAAGAAGAAGAAGACAATGTGAACGTAATTCAATGCATAAACAATATGCATAGTTGTTACACTGAAAAGAGGGGTAAATCTAGTATTAGGCTAGCATGGTGTTTTCTCCCAAATTGGGGAGAAAACATTTTGGTGGGCTCAGGGAGAAATTACTCGAGCCCTACCAATTTTTCCTCCTCCTCTCCCTCTAACCAAACAACCATCAAAAGTGTTTTCTCTCCCTTTTTCTCTCCTTTTTTTTTTTTTTTTTTCATCCTCCCTAAAATCCACCCAACCAAACATACCCTAAGGGCCCATTTGGATTGAAGGAGGAATGAGGGCGAATAGAGTAGATTTGGCTAAAAATAGGCTAATAAATTATAACTAATTTCTCTCAAGTTTTGAGCAGTGACAAGCGACAAAGAGGCAAGGATGCTGCCTTAGACTTTCAGTAATAATTTAAACACTTTTTTCAATAAAGTATTACATTTTATATAATATACTTCAATTATATTCCAAAATTTTAAATTTATCAAATCTAATTATCAAAATACCAAAATTAATCAAACTAAAGAAAAAGAATATAAAATAAACTCAAATACATAGTAGGTTGGGTTGGGTTATATGCGTTGAAAAAATTATAAACTTGACATGACTGAAGGCTCCAAACATGTCTTTTTCCAAAAAAGAAAAAAAAAAAGAAAAGAAATAGAGTGCAAACAAGGTAACCTTTGTCCTTATCAACGATCTGAAGTGCAATATTAGGTAGGCAAATAAAAGAAAAATAAAGTAATTATGCACTGCTTGTACCTTTCTTCAGCTACTTTACACATATTGCTTATACTAAATTGATTAGTGGATGTATTATTAGTCATAAAGTTTCCAGATTCTACTAGGGCATGTTCGGTTTACTGCGATATGCCCTTAATATAATACACATTACGATGATGTGGTATTAAAATTTTTGGTTTATTTTATTTTTTCTAATATTACCATAATTTAAAATTACAAAATATATCATATCACCTTAATCTCATCACATTCCTAAACAATGTTATATTATATTCTTGTATTGAGATTACATTAATGTAAGATTACAATAACGTAATATTACGGTGTAATGTAATATCACAGTAACCAAAAGCCCCTTGAGCGTTTATGCGTGTCATATCACGATCAATGGCATCTGGAATATATAGAAAGATAGCAATATGAATAAAACCTTATAGTTTTTTTTTTAAGTGAATAGAACTTATTGTCCCGTCTCAAAAAAAATCTTTATTGTTGATAAAAAAATCAATATAAATACTGCAAATACGGCTTTATAGCTGCTAGGAAATTCCTTGTCATCAAATTTCCACTAAAGCACTCAAAAATAAAAAAATTTCACTAAAGCAAGTAAAAAAGCTAGAGAAAGTAATATAAAGTATAAAGAAAACTTTAGTTAAAATTTAAAAAGACCGAATGATATTTGGTTCAATTGCAAACACATTCCCCGCACTTTTAATTTTGTATGACAAAATTCTTATTTCAAGTTTCTTATTTCAAGTGATCATGTATAGTGCACGTGACCATTTTATCGTATAATCATTAAAAAAATTATTGTTTGTAACAAATTATAATAATAAAATTCTTTCTAAATTAAAGTTTAATAAACAAATTCTTGAAATGCAAACAGGCGGTATTGGTTTGAGGGCTATTTGTATTTGGTGGCGTTTCCATGGATTTATGGGTCATTACTGAAAGCCTTAAGGTGTATAATACAAAATTAAAAGCACAGAGGGTGTGTTTTGAAATTGACCCAAACCTCGGGGATATTTATGCAAATTGTTTGTCCTCTTCGCCAATCTATTTTCATTTTAAGTACTTTGTTTCTTCAATTTTGACTGATTGTACTTTTTATCTAATTTTTGGTTCAAGATTTTCTAGGATAATTTCAATGGCTTCCATGAGCACTGGAAGAGCTTTCTCACCATTATCATCTTCTTCTTTTACACCTCGATGGAAATACGATGTGTTCCTAAGTTTTAGAGGCAAGGATACTCGGAATAATTTTACAGACCATCTATATTTAGCTTTGAAACAGAAGGGTATTTTCACTTTTAGAGATGATGAAAAACTAGAGAGAGGAAAATCAATTTCACCAGAGCTCTCAAAAGCAATAGAAGAATCAAGGCTTGCTATCGTCATATTCTCAAGAAACTATGCATTTTCTACATGGTGCCTAGATGAACTTGCAAAGATCATTGGATGTGTGAAAGAGACGGGAATGACAGTTTTACCAATTTTTTATAATGTGGATCCATCTGATATACGAAAACAAATTGGAACTTTTGCAGAAGCTTTTGCTAAACACGAAGAACGTTTTGAGGAGAACATAAAGAAAGTGCAGAAATGGAGAGATGCTTTGAGAGAAGCGGGCAATCTCTCTGGGTGGCACTTACAAGATAGGTAATTTAATTTGAGATATATTTTTCTTCCGTATGTGTCAAACATCTCTCCCTATATTTACCATGTGAATTATACTGCCAAACATGTACACAAGATTTTGACTATAGTATATTCCACATTTAATATGTGAACATTATATTTCTTATGTAATCTATACTATATCAATAAAATAGGATTTTTTTTTTCTCAAAAAAGAAGAAGAGGATTTGATGGTTTCGCTTTTAATTTAGGAAAACAATATTCATTAAATAACAAGAAATAAAATTATAGAATTTGAAAGAACAAAATATCATGACCTTAAATGTCGGATAATTATAATAAAATGTTGGAAAGTGTGAGAAAAACACAGAGGTATAAAGAGGCGGTTATCTCTTAAAATCAAACTATCCATACATACATATAAAGTGGAGGAGTTAATGATAGTTATAAAAATTAGGGAAAATAAAAATTTATTAAAAAAATATCTCCAAATAAGCTTTTTACTAACTTGTAACTCTACATATTCACGGACACATTTAAGAATAAATACAATTAGATAAATATTAAACATTCATATCTAAGCTTAATACAACTGATATTCATTTTAGTATTTTTGTTAATTCTTTAACAATACTTTGTAATGATAACTTTGAATAGAGTATGCAAATTTTTTATTATGAATTCCTTGATTTTATTTTTTATTTTGAAGAAAAGGTAATTTGACTATTTATATACTTAAGTTTGATTTACATTTGAACGTAATTTTTGTGAATTTTAACAGAATGAAATTACTTAATGTTTAAAATTTCAAATAACGAATATGTTATGAAAATTGAGTTAATATAAAAATATAAAGAAGATAACAACCAATTCTTTAGAACACTATAGAATTTTTCATTGACATTTATGCATGAATTAAAAACAAGTTTTAAGGCCAGAAAGTTCAATTCAAAAAGTCTATATTTTACCCACAATAGAAAACTCTAAAACAGATAAATTCAATCTCAAAATCAAAGCACATAGCAATTCATCTTATCTCCAAAATCAACATGGGTGACTCATAGTATGTTAATAAATTCAATAGATGTTAACATAAAAATTAGCTATGTATATATAGCAAAGAATAAACTTAGTATCACAAATAAGACATTTAAGATGTCATGTCATGTGTATAGTCCCTACAGGATGGGTCACACCCACATACTGCCCCCATCGATAGGGTCACTAGAAAATAAACAACTGCCAATTAAAATCACAACATCGCAACTTCCACAACACGAACGAATTATAATCCGGATAGTGTACAAATACGATCAAATGAGTTTCACAAATGCAATAGCAATAGCTCAAAGATATAAGAATGGAATTTGAGATTAAAAGGGTCACATGAGATGGTACAATGTGTAAAGAAAATGGCAATGAGTTGAGGACACTAAAAAAACATAGAAATTTATCAAGAATGAACTTTTAAATGGGTTCATCAATGAATATGGTAAAACAAGAGGAATAGTGTGTAAAGTCCCACTTATATATTTGGATCTATAAAAACCTCAAGAGGAGAGATTGTTATTTATATAAATGTATGGGAGGAGCGTCATCTTGATTCTTGATAAAACTTGAGGAATGTTGGTGGAATTTACTCTAATTTTAATTATTATAGTATATGTATGATATGATTTTGAGATGAGCTTATATATATAATATCTAATTTTAATGTGAATGTTTTGGTGCCAATAACTAAATGACTAATTGTTATATAATTCTAAAACTCTCATATATTGTACCAAATATCTTATAATTTCACATGGAATGATTTTTTTTAAAGATAGGTTTGAGTCAAAAGTTATTTCAAATTTTGTTATTTTTAGTCAATAGTAACTTATTAAGGGCACAAATCGAAACAATTAAAAAGGTTAAGGAAAAAGTTTCACTCCAAACTAGTTTGGAGAGAAACCCTTCAAACTTATCAAATATTTTTATATTGAGTGTGAAATTTGAAAATCTAACCGTTGGATTGCATATTTTTATTATAGTATTCATGCTTGCAAAATTTCAAGAAAATCGAAAATCAATTGCTATGTCATCAAACAAATGTTAAAATTTCAAGTTTTTGTAATCTAAAATTGTGTATAAAAAATTAGTTCATTGATCAAATAGTAAATAAAATCCGATTTGAACGAAATTTGATATGCATGTTAAGAACATAAGGAAC
Organism: Castanea mollissima; assembly: GCA_014183005.1. NCBI lineage: Eukaryota > Viridiplantae > Streptophyta > Magnoliopsida > Fagales > Fagaceae > Castanea > Castanea mollissima. The sequence continues at coordinate 2,755,097 of JACAVU010000010.1, read as the reverse complement.
ATGAAATTCAACGGTTAGATTTTCAAAATTCACACCTAAAAAAAAGATATATGATAAGTTTGAAGGGTTTCTCTCCAAACTAGTTTGGAGAGAAACTTTGTTCAAAGGTTAATGGTTTTAGTTGAAAATTTTAGAAATTGAAGGTTAATTTGAAACCAATCCAAGCCTTATGGGAATTATGTAATTTATAATTCTAACACAACTCCTAATTAGATTAATATTCTGACAATCAAAATAATTCCGCTATTAGATCACACGTTCTAGTAGGTGTAATTTTAAGTTGGCTTTCCACTGTTCAATGGCCAACAAGGATAATGACCATTGCTATCATAAGAAATAGGATTGGATGATGACATTAAATTTCCTCATTTCTAAATATTTTGCAGCTGCTCTCTTCCCTCTCTTTTGTAGGCTTTCTTCTTCTTCTTCTTCTAATTGTATAGTTAAAATACGGGTAATTCTTTGGATTTTGGCTTGAAGCATTCATTTACATTATTATAAAAAAAGAAAAGAAAAAAAAAAGAGGCATTCAATTACATAAATTCAACCCAATTTCAGATTTAACCAACTTAACTTAATGCCACATGTCTACATAATTTTTTTGTTGGATATATCCTGTCCTTGTAAATTCAGATTCACAACTTATTGTTCTCTCTTCTTTGTAGGTCTGAGGCAGAATGTATCCAAGACATTGTGCAAGTGATATTAAATAAATTGAGAAATACATTCTCAGCACATACAATGGGACTAATAGGAATAGAATCCCGAGTGGAGAAATTGAAGTCATACTTAGCTATAGAGTCAAATGATGTTCGCATTATAGGAATTTGGGGGACAGGAGGAATGGGTAAGACAACTCTTGCAAGAGTTGTTTATAGTATGGTTTCCAATCATTTTGAAGCTTGCTGTTTTATTGCTAATATTAGGGAAGAATCTAAAAAATGTGGTTTATGTAAGTTACAAAAAATACTTTTGGAAAAACTTTTGATGCTAGAAAATTTGAATCTACAAGATGTCGATGATGGAGTTCAAATGATCAAGAATAGGTTACATAACAAAAAGATTCTTCTTGTTCTTGATGATGTAAATGAATTAGACCAATTGAAGAAGTTAGCTGGGGAGCATTGTTGGTTTGGTTCAGGTAGTAGAATTATGATAACAACAAGAGATAAGCATTTGTTGGTGAATCCTGAAGTAAATGAAATATATGAGGCTGAAGTATTGAATCATGATGAAGCTCTTAAACTTTTTAGTTTGAAAGCTTTTAAAAAGGACCATCCAGCTGCAGATTATGAAAAGCTATCTCAAGCTTTTGTAGATTATTCTAAGGGGCTTCCTTTGGCCCTTGAAGTTTTGGGTTCTTTCTTGTGCAAAAAAAACATTGATGAGTGGGAAAGTGAATTGAATAGGCTCACCGAATTTCCTGAACGAAGAATTCTCGATGTGCTTCAAATAAGTTTTGATGGACTACAACCAACAGAAAAGGAAATTTTCTTAAATATTGCATGTTTTTTTAATCAAATGTATCGAGATGTTGTCATAAAAATACTAGACAGTTTTGGGCTTTATCCTAAAATTGGATTAAGCGTTCTCATTGATAAATCTCTAGTAAAATTGCATGAAAATCAATTGTGGATGCATGATTTACTACAAGAATTGGGCCGAGATATAGTTCATCAAGAGTGCCCTAAAAACCCTGGGAAACGTAGTAGATTGTGGTTGTTTGAAGATATTGACAATGTGTTGACAAAAAATACGGTAAGGGGCTATTGAAAGAAGCTAAGCATATATCTTATTTTATTATTCAACTTAATTTTTTTTATAAAGAATGATATGGAGTTTAAATTATATTAGTCTAGTAATAATATAATACATTTTATACTAATCCCTCTTATTCTTATTAATAGGGGACAGAGGCAATTCAAGGCATAGTACTAAAGTTGCATAAACCAAAAAAGGTATATTGGAATCCTGAAGCCTTTTCAAAGATGGGAGATCTAAAATTCCTTAAAATTTGTGGTGTTCAACTTATGCATGATCTCAAACATCTTCCTAATAGCTTAAGAGTTCTTGATTGGAGAGGGTACCCTTCAAAATCGTTGACATCAAGTTCCCAATCAAAGGTAATTTAGGTACCCTTATACTACTTTTTTTTTTTCTATATAATAAGTTTGTTTGTAGAAACTAATTATTTTACTCTTTTTTTCTTTTTTGGCTTTTAACAGAGTTTTGAGAATTTGAAATTCATTGGGCTGAGTGAATCTCTAAAACTTATTGAAGCCCCAGACATCAATGAAATCCCAAATCTTGAGAGTTTGGTTCTTAAAAATTGTAGAAATTTACGTAGGATTCACCCTTCAATTGGAATTCATAAAAAGCTTACTATTCTTAATTTAGATCGGTGCGAGAACCTCAGATGTCTTCCAAGCAAGTTTGAAATGGAGTGTCTCACGAAACTTACACTTTATGGTTGCTCAAAAATAACAAAAATTCCAGAATTTGGGAGAAACATGAAACGTGTACACTGCCTTTATTTGAGTGGTACTGCAATTACAACACTACCCACGTCAATTGAGCATTTGACTAACCTTTCTGACTTGGATTTAAGCAATTGCAAAAATCTTGTGCATTTACCTGATACCATTTTTAAGTTAGAGTCGATTATGATAGTCAATCTTGAGGGATGCTCAAAACTGGATAGACTGCCAGAGAACCTAGGGAATGCCGAAAGTCTACTTGAGTTGTGTTTGAGCGAAACTGCTATAAGAAAGGTCCCTTCTTCCATTGGTCTCTTAAAACATCTTTGTTGGCTAGATTTCAGAGGATGCAAGGGGTTATCATCTAATAAATCGAGGTATGAGCTCCTCCCGTTTTATTCAATGCCAACAATTCCTCATCCCATCGACTTGCTATTCTCTTCTCTATCTCTATCACCTGCGTCTTCTTTGGCCCACTTGTGTTTAAATGACTGCAATCTCAAGGCAATCTCCAATGATATTGGTTCCTTATTCTCTTTAAGATGGTTGGATCTAAGTGGAAATTATTTTGTTTGCCTTCCGGAAAGCATCATTCGACTTTCAAATTTGAGATGGATGAAGTTGAATAATTGCACAAGTCTTCGATCATTGCCAAAGCTTCCATTGAATATTGAAGGCATTGAGGCAGAAGGTTGTATCTCATTGGAAATGTTACCAGATCCATTAAAACCAAGCAATTCATTGGAACCATCTCTCTGTCTTCAAAATTGCTTTCAATTGGCTGACAATCAAAGCTGCGTAGAGTGGTTTATCTCAGGGATAAAAAAATCCCTCAAGCTCTCTCCCTCTCTCCTTCTCTCAGTCCTAAAACCCGACCCTTTTTATCCATATGCCATTGTTATTCCTGGAAGTGAAATTCCTGAGTGGTTTAGCCACCAAAGCATGGGGAATGAAGTGAAAATAAAACAACCTTCTCATTTGTGTAAGAACGTGGGAATTGCTATTTGCATTGTGTTTTGTGTAGATGATCCATATCAATTCACCCCCGGTGATGGTTATTATTTGATAGCCAATGGAAAAAGAATTCATATTGATTACGATTTCTTAATTGATGAGGTTTCATCAGATCACGTTTCTCTAGTCTATGTGGTTCCTCAATTTTTCGACGAGGAATCAAATAAATTATTGTGGGAAGGAGACGTGAATGGATTCAGTCAGATTAGAATTCAAATTAAAACCAAAGATTCAAGAATGAAGATAAAAAAATGGGGGATCCGTATGATACACAAGAAAGACATAGAAGATCTTGATCGAACAATGGTCCAGTACAGCAACAGCAGCATCACTCCTTATGATGGGATGGATGTTCTCCATCATAATTTCGACAATTCGTCAGTGGCAGTGGAATGTCACAAAGTCAAGCACAGTCGTGATGATTACAATGGGGCTGAACCCAGTGGAGAAAGAAGCTCAAAAAGGATTAAAAGGCACACAGAAACCCATGGTAACTCTGATTCTGAGGAGTCAAGTGAGTACAAGGACTGTGATGAGGAGTTAAGCGATTGTGAAGAATCCAATGAACGAAACCCTGATGGTTAATCAACTTTTCAGTAAGTCACTGTCTTTCCCCCTGTTGGTTTCTGCATTTTCTTTTTCTTTTAGTGTACATTTTTTAATGGATTTCCCACCACATGTTTGAGTAGAGTTGTCAATGAGACTTCTAGTGGTTTGACAACAAAGAATGGCAAGAAAATGATTTTGTTGGTGTTTTAAAAGCATGCTTTTAATGTGATTAAAAGTGACTAAACATCAAAACTGGAAGTTTTTGCTGCCAAATCTCATCTTAAATAGACATATCTTTTTCCTTTGCATTTTCTTACCTAGACTTTTTTTTTCTTATTCTATTTTTTCCTCCCCAGACATTTAGGAGCTTAACAGAATATATATAATGTCAAGTTTGAATGGAAAGGGTGCTATAGCCTACCACATGTATTGCCTCCATCTGTAATATAATTACCTCATTTATCTGTGATATCAATACTTTAAAACTCATTTTATAATTGCTTTTTAATTATGGAAGTGTTTGACATATGATTATTGTTCTTTGGCTCTTGATATTCTTGAAATTTTCCAGGTTGTTTCGGATCATGACCAAGTTCAACCACCCATGCCCATCTCACATGTTCATCTTTATAGTAACTAGACCCAAGCAGGCAAGCAAGTATTTAACAAGATTGAAAATGGGAGAAGGTAGTATGCTTAGATTCGTAAACCCCACTTTAGTTGTTATTGTCGTTTTGATGCATTACACCTACAATTTATGTTTTGTCACATTTTTGTCATTGTTTTGCCATTTTAGCCTGATTTATTACATCTCATAGTAAATTGATAATATACCTTTATAGACATCCAAGTATATACATATGGTTCCAATTTTTTTGCATGTCAACAAAGGGGTGTCCTATGAAACTGTTTAGGTTTTGTAAATGTTGTAGCAGATGTGCTAGTCAAAGATACTTTTAGCCGGGGTGGAATTCTGGATTCATTTGAAAACTCTTTAGCCAAAATGATTCTGAGAGAATTTTACAAATTCATGTTTGTGTTGCTGACAAGCTCATAAGGTCTCATTTTAAATCTGGTGCTTATTTGGTTGAAAAGGATAATGGCTGTTGCTTAGCAGAAATTGTAGAAACCATGCCGGCAGGTCCTTTTTTTATCTTACTAGCACAACCATAAGTGAAGACCTTGAGCATTGGAGCCATTTTGTAGGTTACAATCACCTTCTAAAATTATTGTCGTTCTTTGGAGGATTTTATTGAATTTTCTTCTTGTGAGGGCAGAATTGAGAAGACTTGTGAGGACTTTTTCCTGTGTGTCAAAGATGAAGAAACCTTAGACCTTATTTTTTTCCCTTGTCATCTAGAGAAATCTGGTTTGGTTTGATCTATCCATTAGAACTAATTTCATTCAGCCTTACTTGATTCAAGCATGGATGAAGAGAAATCAGGGCAATTTAGAGAACTTAAAGTACTTCTTGTTGTCTTTTGTCTCTATCTTATGGTCTATTTGGACTTATAGGAACAAGGCAACCGTGAAGAAAGAGCCTTTCTCTGCCACTAATGTGGCCATGTTTTTTTAAAGTTTGTTTGATTTCAATGTGCAGGGTAACTAATAGTTCAAAAAACAAAGAAAAGCCTCAACAACAGCAAGAAAAGCAAATCCAGACCTTTGGAGAGAGTTCAATTGCAACCAATCCTGTTGGAGGAGAGCTGCAAGGGTAGGGGATGGAACTAGGGGGATCCAATTTCTTTTTTAAAAATAGAGAATATGCATGTCCATAGCTGCTTGTGAGGAGTCAAGTGAGTGATTAGTGACCTGAGATTTTTTCATTGGAAGGAATTTTGTGAAGTGACCCAGAAGGTTGATCAACGTTTTTCTCTCTATCGCCCGTAAGTCACCATCCTTCTAAATTTGAGTTTTGTTGGTTGATGCATCATCGCTTTCCCTTTCCTTTGGCATATACTTGTACTCTTTTGGGTTAATTTTGACTTCAAAAAAGTTTCTTGCAAGCTGTACCTTAGTTAATTATTAGCACTTATTCAAACTCCCTTCTAGTTTGTTTAATCAAAAAACACAAAGCAATACTCCTAGCTAATTTGATATGCATATAAAAAACTGAGTCTTATGAAAGAAATAATGATTAGGGCCATCTTGGTTTAGTGATTGTGTTACTTGTTTGTGCTGGTTGCCCCCTTGATGTTGGATCATTGGACTATTTCATGAGGTGAATCTGTCACATGGCCAAGAGACAAAAAGATAAGTGCAGTCCATTGTATGCTTTTTAATTTCTCTCGTCATTGTTTTAAAAATTTTCAAGGTGCAAAAACAATATATGCATGCTACTGCAAACATTACAATCGAAATTATTTTTTATCTCATTACATATCATTTATGTAAAGTCATGCATAGGTTGCAGTTAGAATGATTAGTCTAGCTAGGAGTAGCATCTAGCTTCCTCCCTAGTTGAAAGTTCTCTTAAGTTGTGTACTAACCTTCAACCAAAGAAAATGCCCTTTTTTTTTTCTTTTTCTTTTTTTCTGTTTAAGAGAACAGCTGCGTTTTCTGTTCTAGTTCTTGTTCCTTTTATTTTTGTTTTGCTCCGAAAATTCGTATTAATTTAAAGTATGACAACAGTTATATAACTTTTCCCCACTCCACTTGCTATATAGCTAAAGACAATCAGGATTCCAATTCTAAAACATACAAACTTTACAATCAAATGTAGTTATAAAATTTAAAATCTTCAGCAACGAGGATCTTGATAATAACTTTTATGAGGAATTGATTTGGATATTTAAAATATTTGTAAAGAACAAATCATTAAAACAAGTTCTTGATACGTCCAAATATCAACATTATTGACAATTGATCGTATCGGAATTAGTCTTCCTAGAGGTTGTGTCTAGCTTCCTCCCTTGTTGAAGGCATTTTAGGGTTGTTTACTAACTTGAAACCAAAGCAGATGCTCTTTTTCTAATTAAGAGAATAACTGATTTTTCTATTCATTTCTTTTTATTTTTTGCTTTTGCTTTTCTCTGAATTTTTATTATTTAAAAGTACGACAACAATCATAAAGTTACTAAAATGACTTGTACTAGCATGTTTGAGGACATTGTTATTGCAATTCTCATAATGCAACAATCGTTAAAATCAAATCATGGTTAGTGATGGTTCAAAATTTTCAACCATGAGGAGCTAGATCATAACTTACCTTAATGGGGATTTAATTTTGATACGCAAAATTTCTTCAATGACCAAGTCATTACCACGTTCTTGATACATCCAAATATTGTCACGTTGTTGACAATTGATCAGTTCATTGATCAACAGAGAAAGGTCTGCATCAGCAGCAGTAATATTCTTGGTGAACTGCTTAAACTATCAGCATTGGGAACCTAAACTTGTACCTATATGTTAATAGATTTGCCATCACCAACTAATTGAGAAGCTCTCACAAGAGACAATCTTCAAATTTAAAAGCATTTAGTCCAATTTTATGTGTCACCAAAAAAATGTTGTGAATGACTGCATATTACTCAATTGTTAGACCTGTCTTGTTAGATCTGTGATTTACCATAAGAGTAGCGCATTTGGATCTATTACTAAATGACCTTAAGCCATCTAATGCCTTTATTCAATGTTGCGAAATCATCAAAGACTTCATCTTCCCATGTAACGCTTGTCAAGAAGAATTGGTGAGACCTTTATAATATTTGAATTTCATTTTTAAAGTGTCATATCTTTCTTCCTTTGATTTCTTATTTAGATATTTCTTTCATTCATTCTTTTTTCTCCTTCCTCTTTTACTTCAGAGATTTAGGAGTTTAATAGGTGCCCGTGACATATCTTTTTTCTATTGTGCTTTCTTGTATATATAATTTAGTAGACAGGTACTACCACATGTAAGTGCCCCGTTACTTTTGAATAGTAATAGTTTGAAACTCTTTTTATATGTAGTACTGCTCTTTAATTGTTTAAGCTTTTACCAAATAAATTTTGTGCTATTTCCTCTTGATGTTCTTGAAGTTTTCTAACTTTTATACCTTTAAATCTAAATGAAATTATTGACTGAAATTATTGATAAGCCTTGCTCTAATTGTTATTGTTGTTTTGATGCGTTACATCCAGAATATAAGTTTTCATATTTTTCTTCTTGGTTGTCTTTTTAGCCTAATGTATTGTATTTTGTAGTGGAAAGATCCTACAGTTTCATTTTGATGTGTTTTGTCCAGAATTTAAGTTTAGTCGTGTATGTGTGTGTCAATCTTTTTCAATAATACTAAAAATATTATTTCGCTAGGTTATAAAACCGATACTTTAGTAATCCCTCAATTAAGTCAAAATAAGCTACTACTATTAATAGGTATTTAAACCTATCTTTACACTTTGGCTTGAAAACAGGACCTGATTGGAGAGCTGTACTCTCCAGAAGTGGCTGCTCAAATTTTAGCTATCCCTATCTCAAGCTGTTGAGTTACTGATAAGCTGCTATGGCCACATACAACACAACATAGTGAGTGAAACCAAGTGTCTTGTGCAATGAGGAAGAGAACTTGGATCGTTTATTCCTAAAGCACAGTCTTGCTTGGGCTGTATAGCCTCAACACAATGGTGTTTGAGGGACGAGAGTGCAAAACAGTGTACTCATGATGTGCTAATGCTCAGTAAAGTTTTGTTTTGTAGGTATGCACAAGCCTATGATGCACAACATGTTGATTAGAGAAACTACTAGAGTGTCCCAGGGCAAGTGTGTCCAGTCGTGGAAGGATGGCAAGTGTTGCTGACAGTTGAAGGGCACTGGCAGAGCAGGTGCAAATGGGTTTGTTTTGCCTATGTAGCTAAATCATGTGCTGGCAGATAATTTTTTGGCTATTCCAGTAATGCTGTATGCAAACGAGTGGAAGCTTACTGTTTGAGGAGCATTTTTTCCAGGCTTGTATTTTTGGTTAGTGGAAGATTGGAGGACCTGTGTTTGGAAAAGAAAAAGTTTCCTTGGCAACTTGCTGCGCTGACTGAAGAACACAAGTGCAAGGGAGTTGGAGAACGCCAGTGGTGTACATTGGTTGTGCATGGGAGTCACTAATGAGACTAAAGCCCAGGTTACTCTTGCTTCTAACTCTTTTATGAACATTTTTTGGGCTTGTAACTCTATTACTAGAGTTAACTTTAGCAGTCTGGATAATATATAGCCAATTTGTTTCAATAGTGGGACTTTAGAGTTACTTTCAGCAAAAACTGTTCGTGTTTAGTTGATGATGTTCTCCACATGTTAATAGATAGTCAAAATTGCCAATGAGCTGGGTAGCTCAAATGTTATTATCTACCCCCTCAAATTTTATACCAACAGGTAATCACAAGGCTCATGAACCTGAGAGTTGCCTTGGAACGTCAATCAACAAGGCTAGCCAAATTTGGATAATAATGGTAAATTACTGATTCTCCCAAAAGTTTAAGCTATTAGGAAATTGTGAATTTAATAATTTAACCATAATTTTAACACTTCTTCTCACATGTGGACCTAAACCTCTTCCTAAAAAGTAGGGCCCAACTTGTGGGGTTTTTAACATTTTAAATTAAAGATAGAGTGGAGATAGGATTGAACTAAGGATCTCGTGCTCTTATACCATAGTAAATTACATATTCACCTAAAAAGATAATAATTACTTAATTAGTAATTTATCAAAGAGTGGAGACAAGATTGAACTAAGGATCTTGTGTTCATATAGTTGCAAGTCGCAACTCAAGAGTTATCAATAGCAAAGTTGAAAATTACTAGATTATAAGTGAATCTAGCTAAGGAAGAAGCATTGCCTTGCAGGCTTGCATTTCAAGCAGATAAAAAATTAGCTCACAGTTTCTCTTAGCATCTTCATCATACATTTTGTCATAGTGAAAGGTCTGAACTTTGTACAAAAGGGCAAAGATTAATGGCAACATCACTCAAAAAGATCAAAAATTGACAAACAATGCAATTATGTATAATCCTATCTGGTGACATTTTTACTTTTTACCTCATATAAATGTAAAAGAAAACTAAAGTAATATGACCTGCTTGAACACTTTCTTCAGCTACTTTACACTGCTAATACTAAATTAATTAGTGGATGTTTTAGTCATAAAGTTTCCAGATTTCACTAAAGCATTTGTACATGATACATCATGATGGAACCTTGATTGTGAATAGATAGATAGAAAGAAAGCCATACGAATAAAAAAAAAGTTTATAGCTTTTCATAAAATGTATTACGAGCATGACTTATATAGCTTGGCACTAGGAAATTACGCAAAATATGTAGGAGTAATTGTCATCAAATTTCCACTGCAGTACTAATCCAGTAAAAAAAAAAAAAAGTTTTCATAAAAGCATGATAAAGTATATTCATCCCATTACCGCCACCACCAGCAAAAGATTATGATTCATTAGAATCTACTCATGCACGTGTCTCACTCTCTCACATCTTTGAAAATAGTTTTGCCCCATTAGTTAATTTTCTTGAAAAATGGGTCAATGCAAGGTCAACACAAAAATTTACACTTTGACTTGGAACACAGGACCTGGTTAGGAAGCTATACTCTCCTGAAGTAGTGAAGTGGCTGCTCAAATTTTAGCCACCCCTATCTCAAGGTGAGGAGCTACTAATAAACAAATGTCACCTCAATGTAACACATGGTGATATCAAAATTTAGCTACTGTTGAAAGTAGGGGGAATTCAGGTAATGGATTCTCATTGGAGGGTCATAGCTCTTAGATGGAGACGTCAGTAGGAATTGAAGCTTCCTTTGAAGTTAATAATTGCTGTGGAAGTTTGGCATGAGGACTTACTGATTAATGCAAAATAGTGAAATGAAACATAGTGAGTGATAGAAATTGTGTGAGGAAGAGGAAAACTTGGTTCATTTATTCTTGAAATGCAATCTTGCTTGGGCTGTATTGTTTGGATAGATTTGAGCCTTAGAACTGAGTTCATTTCTCCCTGCTCTTTGAAGCGGTGGTTGGCTCAGCGGATGGAGGATCCAAATTTTCAAAAACAGGAATATATTATGTTCTCTAGATTGATGTTTAAGGGTGCAAAATAGCTTCTAAAGAAGTGCTAATGCTATGTTTTGCAGGTCTGCACAAGTCTTTAATGCACAACAAGCAGATCAAAGTAATTGCAGGAAAGTACCAAGGTAGGTGTTTCATGTTGTGGAGGGTTGTAGGTTGCTGACAATTGAGGGACACTAGTAGAGATAGTGTGAACGGGATGGTTTTGACTTTGTAGCCAAATCAAGTGTTGACAGGCTGTTGTAGTTCTTCCATATGCAATCAAATGGCATGCAGCTAGATGCCACTGTTCGGAAAGCATTAACTAAGGCTATACAGCTTGGTTTTTGTAGACTTGTTTCCATAATTCCTATGAGTGGAGGACCTCTTTTTGAGAAGAAGGTTTCCTTGGCAACTTGCTGTGCTGATTGAAGACCACAAGTGCATGGAAGTTGGAGAACACTAGTGGTTGTATATTTTGTGCATAAGGGAGTTGCTATGTTGGGGCCATGTTGTTGCTTCAAAGTCTTTGAATATTTTTGGACTCTACTACCCGCCAACGCTTCAGACATTATTTTGTATTAATCAACCATACCCAAAAAGAAAAGAGAAGACGAAAAGAAAGAAGTTAAACTAACACCTTTTCTGGACTAATTTAAGCTATGGCATGCAACTACATGCAATCATTAACATTGTAAGACATCATATAAGAGATTCATGTCCTTGCGTGAAAATCATATTCAACTCTCCTTTTAGATTCAAATAAGAGCAATTGAATTAACTATCTAATGGCTCTGACCTAGTAGCATGCTTTTTTTTTTGGTGTCGTACACATGGATTGTTATGTCAAACTTCTATCAAATACAGAAATTGAAATTTCTCTTCCTTATGTAAAGGTTGTTATATATTTCGATTTTTTTTATTTTTCCCCATCTGGGTCTTTTGAGTCACATTAAAATAATTTTTTAACAGAAATTTGGCTCCAGCCAAAGTCACATTAAATAATTTTTTTACATAAAAACTTGGCTCAAATTGGCCAGAGGGTAATGATAAGAAGATAAATGAAGTTTGGAATGACATACATTTTGTTTGTTATTAGAAGGTTGAAATTTGCTTAATTGATTTCCAATTTAAATGGATCTAAGCAAAATCACCTAGTCTTTTCAAGCAAAAAAATGGTTAATTTCTGCCATGCTGCAAAAACATGAGCATTTGGTTTCATCCAAGGTTAGGCAAAACGTATTAAGAAATCTCATTAGTACTCGTTCTTTTTTGTTTCAATAAATATCACCAGTGAACTTATTGAAACTCTCATATAGCTCATGATGCAAGTCCATTTGCAAAGTCAAAAAATTTGATGGAAGGGTTCCCACTGAAGTTTTAGAATACATTTTCAATCTTCAGATATTATAAATTCTTCAAAAAAAGAAATCTTTCAAATATTAAAAATAATTTGAAACAGTTCCATCTAAAATTAGTAATAAGTCTTCAACTGCCTTCTAAATACCCCCTGCCCTCCTTCCATTTCCTTTTTTTTAAATATCTTTTTCAACGAACGCGGCGAGCTTTCTCTTCTTGTCCTATCCCTAACGATTTTTGGGCATTTGCTATACCTTCTGGATCTGCAATACAACAAATCACATAAACTACATTACACATCGAAAATCAGCTATCCTGTAATGGAAGGGAAACATGTCAAAGGTTTGATCACACGACACAACTTCTTTTTTTCTTTTCTTTTTTTGACTTTCAAAGAACTTGAGTGCAATCATGAGACCAAGATTAGCATTTTTTTTTTAATTTTATAATAAGCATGAGACAAAGTTAGCTATTGTTTGAAAAGATCAAACCAAAATATAGAATCAAGAGAAATGTCTACCAATTCTAAGTTTAAAAGTTTTGCAATTTAAATCACTTGATTGGACATTGAAAATCTTTCTAAATTAGTTGTATTCCCTGAATTTATATTTCTTAGTCCTACTAAAAGATGTAGGAGTCAATCCCATTGTAACTTTCAGTGAAGTTATAGACTTGATAGCCCCAAATGCATTGAAAAAAGGTTCAGACCTTCAACAAGCATATACTCATTATGCTAAAGAAATTGCACAACTCTAGGTTCAGTGAAAGAAACAGATTACTAGAAAAATAGAAATAAAAGAGAGAAAAAGGAGTCGGGGGGAGCAAAAACAGAAGCTGCAAAGGAAGACTAGGAAAAAGAACCCTCAAAAGTAATTAAGAGTGACAACGTTATCTTGTTCTCTAGAATTTGTAATATATCCCATCTTCTCTGCTACCTATAAATGGCACAAAGAAATCAATACTCACCAAAGAATTGAGTGAAAATGCGCGTAAAGAAGTTCAAGTTGCGGGAAACATTGTAGGCCATGGTAGGTGGAAGAGGTTTCACAATGGTGTCAATGCTGAATACTCGTTGAAGAAACTGCATACACAAAACTCAAAAGAAGTACCATATCACAAACTCAATTATGAACGAATTTAGATGCAAAATTATACAAAGTAAGCAGATGGAAGAAGAAAAGAGGAGTAAAGATATTATTGAGAGCCAAACAAACATAGATGTAAACTGAATAAATTCCAAGCAGTGAGTGATGGATAAGCTATAAAAGTCTCAATCAACAGAAAAACAGAACATGACAATAAAGACTATATCAATTAATTGATATACATCCTACAGACATGCCCTTGCCCATAATAACAATGTGGATATTGATGGCATTCACACACACACGCACAAAAAAAAAAACCCTCAATCAATTTCAGTGATCTACATCATAGAAGGCACAAATATGTAACCTCACTTCACAAAACTGAGGCTTCAACCATATTAAGAATCAACTATATGAAGCCTCAATAATAAGAAGCTTCAACCTCAGGTTAGTTGCCTTACCACTTATAACAAAAGCTTAAACGATTAAGAAATAGTAGATTTAATCATCTAACCATTATTACAACACTTTCTCTCACAAGTGGGTCAATACTCCCCTTTAATAAGTAGAGCCCAGCAGATTTGATTTTGAACTTTTTTTAATTGAGACAGTAGAACAAAGATAGGGTTAGCTCAAGACCACGTAATTTGATACTATAATAAACTATCAGATGTCCCAAAAGCTTAAACTGTTAGATAATAGTGAGCTTAATCATTTAACTATTACTCTAATTGTTTGAAACAAAATGACCTGCCATGGTCTATCAACTTGAAACTCTATATTGGGTAAAAGTTCTCATCCACTGCAAGAATAAATTTCTTTCTTTCCTTCTGCTTTCATTTTTCCCTGCTGGGTGGAAGTTATCAACCACTACTACAATGGGTTATCCCCAGTTGTATTTCTAATTTGGTTTATTATAGTAATACTGAGGCTTTGAGTAGTTTAACCCAGAGATATCATAGAATTGCAACACATTGGCCAACTAATAGGAGCTCACATTCCCAATTTATCCTAAAACAAGTTAACAATCTCTGATATAACACATAACTCAAATCTATTTAAACACAATTGAGAACAACCAGGAATCCCCAACACTGCAAAAGGGTACACTACAATGACAAAGACATGAACTTTAAACAACCAATAGCAAGTAACTAGGAAACTAAGATCCGATTATTTTATTTTCATTTCACATGTTAGCTCCTGTGGTGTGTGTCCAATTCTTGGAGTTCCATGTTGATTAGAAGTGTACCCATATTTGAGTTTACATGCATTAGTGTGTACCCAAAATGTAGCTATTGGGCTTAAACTATATCTGGGCATCACAATTTATTTATGTAGTGGGTTTTTGGATTTCCTATAATGGATAGTCCTATGCACGGTAACCCAAATGTCTATTTTCCCATAATTACTCTCCATTTTTTCTCCAGAGTGATCTCCATCTTTTCTTAGTATTTTTCTCTCAAAAATCCAACCCCCAAACCGAAATTTCCTTCTCCTATTTATATCTGAGGTTAGTGGAAAGGCGATAATTATTTTCCTGGTAAAAAGAATGAGAGGTCCAGTGTTGTTTTCTTTAAGTGGAAGTTTAGTTTTGAGTGGGATGCAGTGAGAGTGGCATTGGAACTTGTTTTGCCGCTAAAGGGGTTGTTCGACAGAGACATTTCCTAGGTAATGGAATGAATGTCCAATGATATCGCTTTTAAGTGTATGTTTAGTTGTGAATGGAAAACGATGAGAGTGGCATTGGAACTTGTTCTGCCGTTAGAGGGATTGTTCAGCAGAGACATTCCCTAGGTAATGGAATGAAGGTTCAATGGTATCACATTTAAGTGTATGTTTAGTTGTGAATGGGAAACAGTAAGAGTAGCATTGGAACTTGCTCTGCCATTAGAGGGATTTCCCGGTAGTGGTACACCTCAAGTGATGCCATGAACTCTGTGTTTCACCTGCCCGGGAAACGTATTCGTTGAAGGTGATGGGACCTCACCTTCGCTGCTCACGTCGTAAACGTTTTTATCTCTTGGTATCGGGTTTTAGATGGGCATCAGAGCTTGCTTGGAATGAGCCCGTGGATCAGATCTGTGTAAGGTCATACACGTGGCATCATTATAATGGGTTTTTACGAATAAATGGGCTTGAAGGGGAGTAACACTCCGTACACATTGTTATGAACTTCTCTTGGTATCTTTTAGACAAGAGGACTAACTTTGGCATATGGCCTTATCTATACCATACACGTGTTGATGTGCATCCTATCTTGTCTCTCACGGATATGAATTTGGTTCAAACCGTTCTCTTTGACCCATTTATCTTTCCTCCTTTCTAGACTTTTTGCTATTGGGCTTTTTATAGCCATCTGTGAACATTGGTTTTGGCCCATTGAAACTTAGCTTATTTTGTGATTCTATAATTTAATATGATCTATGAACAACGAAGGAGTTGTACAAGTTGATTCAGGCAAATTTCTTGAAAGTTTCATGAACATGGGGTGCATTACAAATGGAATTGCTGAGTTCTTATCCCAAGAAAAGGACCATGAAAACTTGATTTTTCTCAATCCTTGTCTCCTTTGTGATTTTTTTTTACCACAATGATGATAGAATGGTAAAAAATTTCCACCATACAATGTTGGACGACAAACTATGGTGGTTGTTAATTTGATTTGATAATTGTTCAACTGTGCATGTCACTTTTTTGCCTTTTTCTATGCTGTTGTTGGTGATGTTATTTGCCAAGCTGTTGATGATTAGAAAAGGAACCCGTGATTTGCGATCGTCAGAAGAATAATTGTTTTTTTAATATAGGATCTTAAAAATAATTGTTACAAATGATTATTCCATTCTTATCTATTTGTTTACTTACTCATATTCTATTATGAAATGTCCCACTTTAAAAGCTTAATAAGACAATTTTATAATTTTTCTAACTAGTCCTTTATCATTTGAAAAGTCAATACTAATTTCCTTTTGAGATTAAATTAAGACCGGTAGCTTTGATTTTTTTTTTTTTTGAAAATAAAGACTGAAAACTTTCAGTTTTAGAATTTAATAAATTTTTTTCTTTATTTCCATGATAATATTCCCATAAAAAGTATTTTTAAGTAAAAAAACAAATTGGGAGAGAAAATATTAATGAACCAATGTAAAAAATATTTGAATTTATATCGTAAAGATTCCAGATAAATATATTATAAAACCCTTGAGAGCTACATTTTACTATATGACTTGTTGGTGTTATAATGAATTCAATATAGAGTTTATATAGTAGAGAATCATTGGTTCACCCTTTACCAATCCAAAAGCTAGTTTGCTAGTTCTATAATTATATGGACCTACAATAAGCTTGGGTCTCTAATAAAATTAGAGAGATGCTACGTCCACAACATTTTTACAACATTTTTGCAATATTTTTACAACAAATCATAGGTGGTTAGTTGTTATTGGTTCAAATTTGAACCTAACACTAAGATTACTTTTTTGCCCCAACAATAACAACTAGTAACATCCTGCCACTTAGGATTCGTTGTAAAAATGTTGTAGACATATAATTTCTCATAAAACTAACCAAACTTTAAGGTTTAGTTTGTTATAATTTCCTATTTTTAGAGTTTAATTTGAACCACCTCTGAAGTATAGGGTTTAAAATGTATTTTGCTCTAAGATTTATTGACATTTGTTACCTATATATTTCTCAATATGATAGACTACTTTTCTTTAGTCCTCCTGTCTAGTTTTTTTTCTCCTTTTATTTTAACATAATAAGACAATATTGTTTTGTTAAGAACTTTGCAACCCAATTGCATTATCTAATCTTATTTAGGTGAACCGGAATTTGAAATCCCCATACACCACTTTTTAGTAACAATTGAATTTACAAAATAAAAACTCACTGTTGTTTTTATAGTACAATACATTGTATTTCTAATTTAAAGGCAGGGGGAGTTTATTCTGATCACTCTTTTGTACTCCTATTCTATTTTCTCATCAATTCCCCATCCAAACAAAGGTATATGTACATAAAAATGTCAATTTATTTATTGGTAGAACCGTTTTAATTGGGAATGCCTTCTGGTTTTTCATATAGCAACTTTTGAATTGAATAAGGACCCCACAATCAGTTGCCATCTTTTGAAGTTTCATGTGCATAGAACCGTGGTGGATCTATTAACCCCTATAGATAAGTTATACCTACTACATTTATTGCTAAGAAAATGAAGTAGTTATAAGTAGTTATAACTACTACATTGAACACACAGACACAATTCCCATTTCCCAGCAATGCAATTAGTTGGATAGTAAACTTTTTCTGCCCAAATTGGTAGCATCAAGGACCAAAGATGGTCACCCCACATTATGTTTATTTAGTCATTCTCAGTAGTATAATTCATCCAATAAAAAATTTGTAACAACTGAAAAAATATATATGAAAGGAAAGTCCCAGCTCCAGTTCTCTCAAGTAAATAATAAATCTATGACAAAACAAGAATTGTGGTAAAAAAAAATACAGGCAAAAAAAAAAAAAAAAAGACAGAATGAAACCTCTATGGACAAAAGGGCCTACCAAGGCGAGCCCTGTGACTTGGGATAGTGAAGTGCCTTATTCTCCCTTCTTGTTCTGTCAAATACCCTTCACAGAGAAAAGCCTTAGAGAACTTGTCCTCCACAACTCTATCAACATCATGCACAAACACATCAGTCTCACCCTCCTCTCTATTCCTAGCCATCAATCCAGCTGTGTATATAGCATTCATTCTTCCTGGGGCATTATCATGGTACCCTGTAGGTGCATCCACCATGATCAAGTCCCATTCTATGTCGTACACTTCACTTGGAAAGAGGGAGGGATTGATAATAGAAATTTTAATTTTATAGAAATTCAAAACGACGTCGTTTTGATAATAGAAATTTAAAAAATGGAAAAGAGCTGTTTTGAAGGTTAGAACCTGAGACAGGAGCATGACAAATACACGTGCTTACCACTGAGGCAGCATACATTTCTTTAAAGCATTTTACTTATGATGATATATATGGGTTAGTTTCAATTTGGTTCTGTGTAATAATATATAGGTCCACAATAAATTATTTATTTATTTGTTATTTTTTTATTCAAGTTGGGCTTATATATATATATATATAAATTTCTTGATTAATTTATTTTAAAATTATTTTAGTAAAACTTAAAATGATGCTGTTATTAATATATATTTAATAAAAAATGACCGATAAACCCTTCAAATTACAATCACATAAAATGTGATTTTAAAAAAAAATGATGCTGTTATTAAGTTATAAGAAATGTAATACACGCCTATTTTTTAAAAATAATATCCAATTTATCATAAAATAATAGAGAAAAGCTCTAATTTTTACCTACTACATAGTTGGTCTTCAAACTTTATAGCCTATAAAAAAGTTTAGTACATAAAATATAAAATGATTGCTTTTAGTAAAATGATATGACCAAACTAAAAATAAAGTGTGTACATGATTGGTTTAGGTTTGAGAAGCCTTTTATTCTATATTGACCTCATCAAGTCCAAAAATTCCTCACCCAAGCTAACATAACCCAAAATAGCTCTAAAAATGAAATCAACCCCACCTATAAGGGTCAGATCCGACCCATTTGGTAAGGTCTAATAAAAAAATATCATTAAATCATTTACATTCATTATTGAAAAAATTTACAATTTAGCCTAATATTTGAATTATATTAAAAAACTATCAAAATATTAAAATAAATAAAACCATCAAATTCATACCAAGTCTTTTTTTTTTTTTTTTAATTTAAAAAAGATAATAATCAACCAAACCCAAAGGCCAAAGTCGTAATTTTGATATACAATTTTACGAGTGGTGTCAGTAGAAAGAAATTATTTAAGCAAAGCTGAACATGACAATTATCAAACAAGTGGACTCGATGAAAAAATGTGGGTTGCGAAGGACATTGAAGATCTTAACCGAACCATGTCTGACAGAAGCAGCGGAAGGTTACGAAGCGAAGAGAACCCGTGAAGACTATGATGAGGCTGGAAGCTCTAATGACAAACCTCACCCAAAAAGGATTGCAAGACTCCTAGAAATTATGGCCCACTGTAACTCTGACTGTTAGGAGTCAAGTGAGTACAAAGACTGTAGTGAAGACTGAAGAGCTAAGTGAAAGTGACCTTGAAGGTTAATCAACTTTTTTACCTGTAAGTCACTGTCTTCCTTCTGCAGAGTATGAAAACTTTAAATCTCTCCCCACCCTTCTCACTGCCCTCCTTGTCCTCATTTTAGGAATCCACAAGCACAACCTCATTTTGTTTCCATGGCAGGTTCTTCAAAATGAATAAAGTAGAATTCGATGAATTTATGATTGTGATTGAGGAAAAAGTTCGAAAAGTTAATAATGTCACTAATTGTAATCAACAATTAGATGAAGATGCAAGAGGCATGCACCATGAATTAATAATTGCAATTGAAAAAATAGTTTAAAAAGGCAGTAATGTCACTAATGGAAATCAACAAATTCTGTGAATAATAGTTAGTATTGAACACGATGTATTACAAAGTGGCCTTAGCCATGTGCTTCCATTGTTTTGCAATGTTAGGAAAACATTGTACACCTCATCATCCCATGTAATGCTTGTGCAAAGGCACGGGTCAGATCTTAATAATATTTGAATCTCATTTAAGATTGACATATATTTTTGTAAATTAGATTTTTCGTTCCTTTCTTTATTTTGTTTCCCCTTGGTATATATATATATATATTTTTTTTTTCAGACATCCAGGAGTTTAATAAAATATTTGTAATGTCAATTTTGAATGGAAAGGCTAGTATCAACCTATCACTTGCATTGCCCCATTGATTTGTAATATTAAAAGTTTAAACTCATCTTATACATAACATTGTTCGTTAATTATGGAAATTATTACCAAATGACTTTTGTGCTTTGGGCCCTTGATATTCTTGAAAGTTTACAGACTTATTTCAAATCATATCCAAGGAAAACCATCCATGTTCATTTCATTTGTCTTTTTAGTAATTAGACTCATGCAGGCAAACAACTGTGTATACAAGGTTGAAAATTGGAGAGCTGATTAGATTTATAAAACCTGCTCTACTTGTTATTGCTATTGATGCAATTGTTGCTTTGTCATTTTAACCTGATGAAATACATTTCATAGTGAATTGATAATACACCTTTATAGACATCAAAGTAAGTGTGTGTGTGTGTGTGTGTGTGTAGGGTTCCTATTTTATTGGTTTTCACCAAAGGAAAAGTGATGTCAAATGAAATTGCTTAGGCTCTTTACATGTTGTGGCATATGTGCAAGTCAAAGATACTTTCAGGTGGAATTCTGAATTAGTTTGAAAACCCTATAGCCAAAATGATTCTGAGGGAATTTTACAAATTCCTCTTTGTGTTGCTGCCAAGCTCATAAGGTCTCATTCCAAATCTGGGGTTTATTTGGTTGAAAAGGATAGTGGCTATTGCATACTAGGAATTGTAGAAACCAAGCTGGCAGGTCCTTTATTAATCTTACTGGCACTTCTTCTAGTTTGTCCAACTCTTCCTTTATAGCATCTTCAGGCTTTGAGATTTCTCTTTGTTTGTATTCTTATAATTAAGAAATAGGTGGCAAAGTTGGCCAATAGAGAGGTTGTGGTGAAGGGCATTCAACAACTTACAAATGTTTGGGTTTGACAGGTGGACATATGTCCTGGCAGAGCCTTGATCCCTAGTAACCATTGCCCCTAACTTCTTTATGAACAATAGCTTGGATAACAGGCGGCAAACTCTGAATCTTGTACTCTTTATTTCTTGTGCTGCTTTGGTTTCAATGTGCGAAAAAAGAATGGCAAGACAAAGCTTTTTGTTGGTGTTTTAAATAGAAGTAGAAATCATGTGCTGGAAAGCAAGTAAACATCGACACTGGAAGCTCTCACTGCCAAAGGTATATTGATTTATTGTTCTATCTCTATTTTTTTTTTCTGGGTTGTCCTTATTTAGAAGTCCATAAACACAAGCTCAGTAGTAAAGTCATGAGAGATAGACAGGTAGTTCAAAATGAATAAACTTGAATTCTAATTTGTATATATTTCCCTCTTGTCCTTTCCATATATTATGGTTTGCTTTATGTTAAAGTATGCAAAGGGGTTTTACTTATTTGAAACTTTTAAAAGGCTTTTTTTTTTGTATGGTTTGATCTGTCCAACAAAATAAGAATCTCGCATACAGCCATTCTAAAAAGCTAAAATCATATACTTCCATTTTATCAGTCACCAAAAAAAAAAAAAAAATTGTTGTGAATGGCTACATATTACTTGATTGTTAGACTTGATTTGTCATATCAGTGATTTACCATGAAAGAAGTATCTTTTTGCAAACATTAATATATCATAGTGAATGGGTAGTATTACTAAATGGCCTTGGTCATGTCCTGCTTTTATTTTTAAAGTTAGGAAATCACCATAAACCTCATTCTTCCATGTGATGCTTGTGCAGAAGCATTGGTGAGTCCTCAATAATATTTGAATCTTATTTAGAACAGACATATCTGTTTCCTCTTCTTTTTCATAGTTATATTATTCTTTCTGTCTTTCTTTTGTTTTGTTTTGTTTTTTTTTTCCTAGACATTTAGGAGTTTAATAGGTTACATCATAAATGTGTGTCTGATGTCAAGTTTTGATGGAAATGGGCGCTGCCACCTGTAAGTGTTCTGTTAATTTGTAATATAGATGGCTAAAAACTCCTTTTATGCAGGATTGTTCAGTTTAATTATATCGGTTTACTGATAAGCTGATATGGCCTCATACAACTCCTAAACATGGTGAGTGAAACTATATCTTATGCTATGAGGAAGAGGAAACTTGGATCATTTATTCCTGAAGTGTAGTCTTTCTTGGGCTGTATGGTTTTGGTCAGATTAGACCCTTAGAACTTTGTGCATTTATCCTTGCTCTTTGAAGCAGTTGTTGCCATATCATAAATCTGTTGGCCTTGTGGTACAACCTCAACAAAGTGATGTTTGAGGTGCAAAACAGGCTGGCTTATGAATTGTTAATGCTCAGTAAAGCTTTGTTTTCCAGGTATGCTCAAGCCTATCATGCACATTTGGATCAGAGTAACTGTAGGAGAGTACTGAGGCGAGTGTGTCCAGTTGTGGAGGGATAGCTGGTGTTGCTGACAGTTAAGCGACACTGGCAAAGAAGGTGCAGATGGAGTGGTTTTGCCTAAATCGTGTGCTGGCAGGAAAATTTTGAAGGTGTTGCAGTTCTGCCATGTGCAGCTGAGTAGCTGCTAGAAGTCTAGCTGTTTTGCCTTGCATCATTCATCTCTTATAACTCATTAAAGTAATTTCCATTAGAACTTGGCTTGGATAGGGTGATGATTGTTGATCACGAAGTGTTTCAATTCAAAAGAATCTAGAAGAAAGCTTCTGCAAGCATATTTTCTTGTTAACCACAGAAAGGAGTATCCCCTATTGAATTTCTAAATTGCTATGCATGAAAGAAAGTGTATGAAACAGCATGACATTTCTTTTTTTGTTTCCTTCTTTAAAAAAAATAAATAAATAAAATCTTTTCAGTTTTGGTTTAGTGTACTAATATTAAGGTTTTAAGTTCCCTAACCCAGAGTAATATTAAAGAGTTGCAACACATCAGCCACTGGCAGAATATAGGACTTCTTAAACTTGGAAATCTGTACAGAGCTCACATTATTCCCAAATCATCATTTAACATTTACAATCTATGATGTAACGCATAATTCAAAATTATTTGAAACAATCATGAACAACCATTTATTTTCCCAACTGCCAATGCTACTAAAAGGGTTCACCACTAATGACAAAGACCTGAACTTTAGACAACCAACAAGTAAGCAGGCAAGAATTCTCTCTCTCTCTCTCTCTCTCTCTCTCTCTCTCTCTCTCTCTCTCTTTTTTTCTTTTTTGTGTTTGGTGAATAAAAAAATGTAATCCAAAAATTAATTAAATGCCCACAAAATAGAAAATAGAGGCCTAGTAGTTACGGTGAAAGCTGTAGCCGAGCTGAGGGTCAATCTCAGCTACAGACTGATTTGTGACTTTGAGCTTCACCCGAGATTTTTCGTCTTTACAGCGAACTCGTGGCCTGAGTAAACTTTTTGTAAAACATTCTATTACATTATACTAACTCAACTAGGAATAAGCTTTCTAAAAAGAGTTTAATTGGTTAACAGTTTGATTTGATAATACTTCTTACTATTATTTTATAGGTCTTGTTAGGCACTCACACCTGTTAGGTTAAAATTTTATAACACAATCAAGTCACTTCTTTTTAGGGAGTCAAAGCACTCTTAACTTAAAAGTTCATATTTTTATGAATTTTTACTATTTCTTGAAGTAGTTAGAGTCCGTTTGAACTTTGAAGCCTCTTTAACGATTGTCTAAGACACTTGTGAACAAAAGCCTTATTTTAAAAGTCATGCTATTGAATCAAATTTTCACTTGATTGTCCCTTTGCAACTTATATGATGTGATCCATGTCACAGTTGATTTCAATGCTTAATTGTTGATAACGTGGCAACTTCTTTCATAATGGGAAATACTGTTTGGGATGATAGGTTACTAAAATAATAGTTGTATATGTGCATTAGGTGTTCTTTGTGATTATGAAATCTCAAAGCAATAACAATTTTGATTTATCTTATTGAAAAATCCAACCGTTTGAGTTGCGAAGATGTAAATTTGAGATATTTAGATTTTAGTTGGTTTATACTTAAAAGTGTCTACCTTAAGAACTAGTGCTCAATCCTCATATACTATCGTCTTCTATTATAAATTCAACAGATATATATACATATGAAGATTAAAAAAAAAATACATATTTAATTTTGATATATTATCGATACTAATCATTTTGTTAATGGATTTTGGTGAGGACTCAAATATAATCTTAATTCATTGCTGAGCCTCAGTTCTTTCTAGCTCTTGAGAAGCTTCCTTGGGTCCATGGTTATGAGAAAAGAGTGAGGCCTTTGGGGTCTTTGAGTTGAAGTGAGCTTGGGTTTTCAGTAATCTTTGATTATGGTACTGAGAAAGATTAAGAGAGCCTTGCCTATTTTTGCTCTTTCAATGAAACAGAGAGAGCTTTCCCTTTAGCTTCCTTAAATTTCCCCTTCTCTTTAATTGGTTCTTCTTCTTTGAATTACCCAGAGAACCCAATGCCTTATGCTTCATTGAAATACCCATATTATTAGCCCATTCATATTTCAACTCCAGAGTAAGTGTTAGTGAGACTGAAATCACAGAGCCATTTATCCAGTGGCGTTCACTACAGTCAAAACTTTCGGGAGTGTCATTAGAGTAAACAGGGGTTCTGGTTTTTTGCAAGCAAGGAGTATTGGAGGAAATCTCTATTTAAGGATTCCAAAGATTCTAGGACAATTACGGTAGGAAGGCAAGCGGCACGCTTGTAGAGATTATATAGAGTTTGTGCCTCAAAGATGTCCCCTTAGTGGTTTTTTCCATTCGAGAAGTTCTTCATCATTCATTGTCATAGTGAAAGGTCTGAACTTTGTACAAAAGGGCAGAGATTAATGGCAACATCACTCATAATGATAAAAAATTGACAAACAATGCAGTTATATACATACTCTACAGTCTGCAAAGAATTAAACCCAATATAATCTTATCTGGTGACATTTTTACTTTTTGCCACATATAAATGTAAAATTCTTTGTCTAAAATTTGAAAAATCAACAAACAATTCAATGAAAAGAAATGGAACCAATGAAGTCAATTCATGAAAAGGCATGGAACAAATTAAGTTGCAATTACCAGCCTGGGTTTTTTGGACACCCTTTCATTAATTGGCATGTTAAGTTTTTTAAAGAACAATCACAATATTAGCAGTGTGATCTCATTATTCATTTTAAAGAGGCATAGTCATTGGTTTGAAAGGGTAAAGATTCTTCAGTTGATGTCAAAGCAGCTCCACAATAAATAATCTTGATGTCAATTACGAACTTTGCTTCCTAGTAGCCTTCACTTTTTTTCCCCACATTATTTTTAACTCTCTTCATTTTTAGTTTCTAAATGTCTAAGTCACCCTATCTGTGTACTTCTATAGTTTAATTGCCCCCTCTGCCTTTTGTCATAAAACTATTCCAACTTATCACAAAGAGACCGAAAAAAATAAAAATCTTACTCTAAATAAGAAAGAAAAAAGAGTAAAACAGAAACTGAGTGCAAACACAGTTACACATCCTTATCATTGTTTTCAATGACTTGAAGTGCATAATTATTTTGCACTCTGTTTATATTAAATTAACTTGTCGCAAACCAACGCAATGTGTGGAAATAAATAATTATTTTGTATTGTAATATAATGTATAATTTTTTCTCTAAAATTTTTTGAAGATAATTTGTTCTTTCTAAAAATTAAAAAATATCTATTCAGCTCAATTATATTTACTTCGGTCTAATTCGGCCCATTTGGTCAATTTTAGTCCCCCTTGGGTCCATTTTAGACTAATTGGGTCTTAACTTGATTCTTTTTGTGGGTTTTCTTTTCAAGTTTAACTCAATTTTTTTTTCTTCACTTTTGGGTTGAAAAGTATGAAATTTATTATAATTGGGCTAAAATCTTTAGTTTTGAGTTTAAGAAAAAAACTAAAATAGACATTAGAAATTAGAAATACAAACCTAAAAATGCAATAAAAATAATAATTATTCAAAAGTTTTATTCGGTTCATATTGGCTCTATTTGGTCCATTCTATCATCTTCAGTCCAATTTGGTCCATTCGGTCCTACTTAGTCCATTCTGTCCACTAAAGTCCTATTCGGTCCAATTCGGCCCATTCGGTCTTATTCAGTCTTCCGTCTAATTCGGTCCTTTTGGTCCACATTGACCCTATTCGGCCCACATTGGTCCTATTTTTTCCACTTCAGTGTAATTCGGTCCACTCAGTCCACAATGTCTCTAGTCTATCCACATTGGTCCTATTCGGTCCATTCTGTTCACTTTGAACTACTTCAGTCTTATTAGAGCCATTTGGTCCACTTTAGTCTAATTTTGTCCATTTTGTCTGCTCTGGTTCTATTTCGTTCATTCTGTCCACTTCGGTCCTACTCAGTTTTCATTACTCCTATTCGGTCCACTTCAATCCAGTATTTCAATCTCGGTCCAATTTGGTCCCTTTCGGTCTATTCTGTCCACTTTAGTCCTGTTCAATCCATTCATTTTAATTCAGTCCATTTGGTCTTATTGTTGATGTAACACAAATTATTTTTACTATCACATTAATTTTTTTTTGTTAA
Source organism: Castanea mollissima (assembly GCA_014183005.1). Classification (NCBI taxonomy): domain Eukaryota; kingdom Viridiplantae; phylum Streptophyta; class Magnoliopsida; order Fagales; family Fagaceae; genus Castanea; species Castanea mollissima. The sequence goes on along the minus strand of JACAVU010000010.1, from coordinate 2,728,296 downwards.
TACAATTAGTAGTTCTATCACAATTTTTTTTTTTTTTTGCAATGACTTTTGGGCCCTCAAATTTCACCTTTGGCCCATTACATTGCAGTGACATCTTGCATGGGCCTGAAGGGTGGAATATCCCTCCAATAAATGATAGACAAACAAAATAACAAATTATAAATTTATAATAATTCATGAATTCGGCACTTTTATTAGCATCCTATATATATCATGGTACTCACCTTGGTCCCTGTGGTTTATCAAATCTTAAACTATAGAGTTCATAGTAGCTAAAATTGCTGATTTGTTGTAAACTTTCTTTTAGTGCCTTTACAAAATTAATATTATCCAACAATTTGTTGTAACAATAAAAACTGATTTGGTGTTTGATTGGTTTGGGTCATTGGGTGCCAGTGCTTCATCTTATCATATTCTTTGACATATTGAACCAAAGATGCATATCTAACATCGGTTTGAATAGGTTTGTTTGTTGCATTTTTTATTTGTTATATTGGGTTTGGATTTAGGTCCAATGTTTCAATGTATTGGATTCAACACAAATAAGAACAATTTTTATTTATTGAATTTAAATAAAATATTATATGTTTAATTTAAAAAAAATAAGAAAAAATATAAATAATTTAATGATATGGAGGATGTTGTTGAATTTAAATGTTGAATAAAATAGGATGAGAAGAAAAAATAGTAAAAATGAAATGTATAGCAATAAACACCAAATTATTTTAGTTATGCTATCTAATAAAATAACATTATATTTTTATATACTATTTTTATAATGTAGTCGAATAACATTTAACAAATAATGAGAATAAAAAAGATAACAACATAAAACATAAAACTATATCATATCAACCCAAAGGAGAATTCTAAAGAATACAAAAGTTCATCAACCTAAAATAAAAATGTAAGAAAAAAAAAACCAAAAACTGAAAAAAAAAAAAAAAAAAAAAATATATATATATATATATATATATATAGAGAGAGAGAGAGAGAGAGAGAGAGAGAGAGAGAGAGAGAGAACCTTTTTTGTGTGGAAAAATAAAAAATTATGCATGGATGAGAGAGAGAATGACAAATTTATAGTATGAGGATAAGAATAAGAAGAGTAAAAAATAAAGGAAGATAAAGGGATAGAAAAATAGTGATATTTTTTTTTTTTTTTTTTGAGAAACCAGACTCAAAGTCTGGGCATTTATTGAAAAACAGAAAAACCAAAATACAAAACGTTTAGTGAACATCAAAGACAGCCAAGGGAGCAATGTCATGAGGCAGTCGTCCATCCATGCCTGAAAAACATCTCCAAATTTGGCTTTTTTAGCTAAGGCGTCTGCTACCCTATTACATGACCTTTTAACATGCTTGAATTCAGCTTTGGAAAAACTAGAGGCAAACACTATAATGTCATCAATCAGATTTCCGTATGGTGCCTCGCTCGCTCTGCCATTGTTTATGGCTTTGATCACAATCAATGAATCTCCTTCAATAGTGATTTCTTGAATACTGACTTCAAGTGCAAATATCACCACTCCATAACGGTTCTTGAAAAATAGTGATATTAAAGTAGAGAGTAATGAGGATATGAAAAGTTAAAATCAAATTGAAATTTTAATAATAAATAAGAATAGTTAAAAGTAAGATAAATATGATATTTTGATTGTAAGATAATAGAGTTTTTAATTCACTTTAAATGTTAAAAAAATCATATAAAAAATTGGGAGAAAAAAATGATAATAGCATGGTTGCTAATGTGGCTTAACTGAAGCGGAGTAACAATAAATAGTACGCTTCAATATCTAAATATATATAGATATAGATTAGTAGATGTATTAGCCATAAAGTTTCCAGATTCCACTAAGTATTTAAATAAAAATAACTTTATAGTTGTTCAAAAAGCAATTAGAGCAGGACTTCCAGAAAATTTTGCAGAATGTGTAGGAGTAATTGTCATCAAATTTCCACTACGATGCTAATCTAAAAAAAGATATATATATATATATATATATATATATATATATATATATATCATAAAAGCATGATAAAAGTAAACAAGACTTTACTAGGTACCTGAAACTTAATATTTCTTCTCTTTTTCTTAATTGGGGAGTAAATTACTTGAATATAGCTCTAATTAGGTTCATCCCATGTGACTCGTATAAAGAAGTCCAAAAAAAAATACAAAAATACAAAAAATACAAAGTTAAGAGTAAATGCATTCAAGAATAACTAGTCTTTCATTTTTTTAGAGCATTGCCTAAGCACATAAACAAATAGTACAAAATTAATAAGTAGTTCTATTCAAGAAGGGAAATAAAAGACATAAATGTGTGTAATTGGTTATAAAGCGCTAGAACCTCTTGAAACAACGCTTCTCCGCAACAAAGTTTTCCCTCTTCTCTAATTTATCTTCCTTCAATTTTTTTTAAATTTTATTTGAATGTATTTATTATATAAATTGTAGTTCTAAGGTTTATTAGGATATATTATGATTTATTCCTATGAAACTGTGGGTTGGGTGTAGTGGGTCAGTAGATTTTTTATTTGGACTTGATTGGGGGAGGGGGGGGGGGGGGGGGGGTGGTTTGAGGATTGGTATGTGTTAGGAATCAAAATCTTGCGCTTATTTCCTTTACCTAATCTTGTGTCTCACTCTCTCACATGTTTGAAAATAGTTTTGTCCCATTAGATAATCTTACTAAAAAATAGGTCAATGCAAAGTCAACAAAATAATCAAAAAGAGCACCAAAAGAAAGCCCATACAATTTACCTCGCTCCATGAGATAATTTTCCACTGAGCCTGGTATTTATAAATAAATAAATAAAAATTTTTGCACTAGTGCATTTATGCCATCCACGATACGACGAAGCCTGGTATTTATAACTTAACAAACTTTAAAGCGGATAACCATGAAGCTAAATGTATTGTCCCACGATTTTTTTTTTTATTTTTTATTTTAAAGCCTATTAACCCCTAAAAACTTGCTATAAGAAAACTTAAGTTATTATAGAAAATGTTATGCTACAAAAAAAGTTATTATAGAAAATTTAACATAACTTTAGAATATGTTTCAAAATATAATTGTAACTTTAATATATACATACAAAGCATACATTAAAAAGAATTTAGAAAGAAATAGAAATCCATAGAAATTTAAGATTCAATTTGCTGGTTAGAGAGAAATTCTATATTATATATGTTGATGATGACAAACGGTGAGGCTGCCATTTTAGTCTCTCATAATTATCTTCTATTTTGTTTAGCATAGTTGAATAATTTTCTCACTTTCACACCTACTTACTTTGTCTTAACAATTGATTTGTTGACACTCTCTTTGATTTCAATACTGCAATACCCAATACCCATTCTTAAATTGATTAGTAGAATAGTCCTAGTTGTTGTTTATGATTCTGCTTTCTTTAAAACATGAAAAGCCCACTTCTTGTTTTTGAATTTAATGGCTCTTTTACGTTAAACAACACCGTTTTATAATTTAATGGCACAACAGAGTCGACATCCTTTTGCCATTAAAGATGAACTATATATATAATTAAAAAATAGATTAAAATCATATTGTGTCATTTAATAAAATTAATTAATTTTTTACCTTTTCAGCTTCTCTAAATAATACTTATTTTCCTTCTTTTTGGTATCGTTGGTTATCCTGAAAAAAAAAAGTAATTATTATATATAAATTTTAAAAATATTATGATTTTTTTATCCTTAAAAAATATTTGTGACCACCCTAAATTTTTTTAAACCCAACATAATTAAAAATAATTAATAAAATCTTAAAAAAAGATCTCTAAATAAATTTATTACTAGCAATTAATAAACAAGTTAAATAAAAAAATTTAGTTCACAAATCTCACAGGTAAACATTGCTTTGCACATAAAGCAAATAGAAAGGTCTCGTACCTTTCTACAAAATTAAAGGGCAAGATTAATGGCAACATCACTCACAAAGATCCAAAATTGACAAACAACATAGTTATACACATACTCTGCAGAGAATTAAACCTAATATAATCTTAAAAGTCTTGTTCTAAAGATTGAAAAATCAACAAACAATTCAATGATAAGGCATGGAATAGATTAAGTTGTTATTACCAGCCTAGATTTTTTTGGGCACCCTTACATTAATTTGCATGTTCAGTTTTTCAAAGAACAATCACATTATTGCAGAGTGATCCCATTATTCACGTTAAAAAGGCATAGTTCTATATTTTGAAAGGGTTAACATTCTTTAGTTGATGTCAAAGCGGCTCTAATATCAATGATCTTGTTGTTTATTACAAACTTTGCTTGCTCCTATCTCTTACATTTTTTTTCCTCATTATTTTTTAATCTCTTCATTTTCAGTTTCTTAATTTCTAAGCCACCCTATCTGTATACTTCTATATTTTGGTTGCACTCTCCGCTTTTGACAAAACAAAGTTTCCTACTTTATCAAATAGAGACCCAAAAAACAAAAATCAGCCATACTAAGAAACCCCAAATGAAATGAATTTAAACAAAAAAGGGGGGAAAAAAAGCACAACAGAAACCGAGTGCAAACAAAGTTACAGCTATGTCCTTATCAATGATCTGAAGAGCATAATTAGCTGTGCTTGTACCATTTTCTTCAGCCACTTTACTCATTGCTTATACTAAATTAATTAGTGGGTGCATTATTGATCATAAAGTTTATAGATTCCACTAAAGCATTTATGAGTGACTCATCACGATGGCATGCTGATTCTTTTTTCTTTTTTGAGAAATAACCTAACTGTTAAACACACACACACACACACACACTTAATTACACTCTCTCATCAAGCTCAAATATTGAATCTTAACAGATAAAAAGAAAACAATATGAATAGAACTTTATGGTTGGTCAAAAAGCAATACAAACAGGACTTTATAGCTAGCCACCAAGAAGTTACTCTTTTCCTTCTTTTCGACCAGTACCACGCATAAAGTGTAGAGTAATTATCATCAAATTTCCACTCCCAAAAAAAAAAAAAGTTTCCTCTAAAGCAAGTAAAAAAGTTCAAATAAAAGCAAAATAAAGTGTAATCAAAACTTTATACTGGTTACCACGAACTTACACTTTCTTCTCTTCTATTTTCTTAATGGGGAGTAAATGCATATTGCACTAATTAAGTTCATCACATATGATATCACCATCAGAAGATTTTGATTCATTAGAATATACACAATTACACATGCATGTGTCTCACTCTCTCACATGTTTGAAAACAGTTGCCCCATTAGATAATCTTTCTAAAAACTGGGTCAATGCAAGGGCAACACAAAAAAAAAAAAACCGAAAGCCCATAGAATTTACCTTGCTCCATTAGATAATAATTTTCCCTGGAAGTGGAAGTGAGTCAAAGTAAAGCATTAAATAAATAAAAAGTTTTCCACTAGAGCATCTATGCCGACCATGAAGCAAAACCTATTGTCCCATTGATTTTTTATTTTTTATTTTTTAAGCTTATTGCCCCTAAAAACTTGCTATTACAAAACTTAAGTTATTATAGAATATTGTTTCTCAAAAAAAAAAAAAGTTATTATAGAATATTTAACATAACTTCAGAATATTTAACATAACTTTAGAATATGTTTCAAAAAAAAATATAACTTTAATATATACACACAACTCATACTTTAAAAAGAATTTAGAACAAAATAGAAATCCATAGAATTTTAAGATTACATTTGCTATTTAGAGAGAAATTCCTTATTATATATGTTGATGATGACAAACAGTCAGGCTGTCATTTTAAGTCTCTCATAATTATCTTCCGTTTCATTTAGCATTGTTGAATAATTTTTTGTCGTTGTTTTCTCACTATCACGCCTACTTCCAATTAGTTTTTAATGTTTTTACATTTGAAATCTCATACCGGCTTTACAATTTCAATATATCAATTTCTCAAGTGTACTTCACACCCAGAAAAAAAAAAAAAGAGACTTGGTAAAGGCTAATAAATCCAAAGCTGTCAAGTTCCCTTCATTTTTTATTATTTCTAAGAAAACAAAAGTGCATTAATTGTGTTTGTGTGTGTCAAAATTTGAAAGTCCTATATTATTATCCAAAAACTGTTGAGTTTCTTTTTGTGTTTTCGCATTCTTAATCTTCAAACTTCATTTCTTTATTTCTCTCTTCTATCATCATCATTTATTTTAACAAAATTGATATTTTTCTCAATATTCCCAATTTTTCCCTCAAAGTAATATATTTTTCTAAACTTTATCATGGGCAGTATTTTTTTTTTTTTGGAAGAGAATTTGATTTGTTTCAAGAAAGAGAAATATGGTACATTTTTCTTCAAAGATTTGAAAAAGGAAATTGCTAAGAAGGTCCATGTGGAAATGATAATAGATCAACTATATTATATGAAGAATCACTGTGGAGCATAAATTTGATATATATATATATATAACTTCTGACTAATGACTTATAATTAACCTGTGAGTACATAGCTTAGCCCCCCTAGTTAAAAATCCAAGCTACGCTCCTACTCTTTCTCACCACCTCTCTCAAATGTCACTTCCTACTCTATGTGAAAAACAGTTTCAAACCTAGTGTCTTATGCACATTTTCTATATATCTCTTTGTTGTTTTGCACTTTGATTTTATTATTGTGGTGCACCACTAGCCTATATTCATTAAATATTGGAATTTTGAGCTTGAATATTACTATTTCATTGCACTTTAAAGAACCCAATGGGAGTTTTGGACTTGTTCTAGCATTTTGGTCTTGGTCGCAAAAATGTCCCCAACACTATCAAATTCATACCAAGCCTCTAAATCTAAAATATGTCAAGTTAACAAACTTAAAATACATATCTTTTTTAAAATTCTTAAAAAGGAGTTGTGTTATTTGGGTTGAAATGCTAATCCGAACTAGATCCAATCCAAGCTTGGGGGGGAAATATTAATTTAAAAAAAAAGTATTCAACCCGACCCAAAGGCGAAAGTGACAATTTTGATATAATTTTATTAGTGGAGTAGGTAGAAATAAATTATTTAAGCAAAGTTGAGCATGAAAATTACCCAACAAGTGGTCTAGGAGGTCCAATTAGGAAACTTCTTCTTCTTACAACTTTATTACACAGAATTTTAGTTGTCATGCCACATGTTCAATCTTTTTTAAAGAAAATTGTTGTTGCACATATGAATATACACACAATCGTACACAGTACACAGGAGGCGAAATTTCAGTTCTAATTTTGAAAAAGTGAAATCGTGTCTGGACTGAAATTGTGCTTTGTACTCGATTTCACACTAGTGTATAATTAACCAAGCTCATCCCAGCTTCTTCCCATATTAGATTATCTTCCTTTGGGTTTTACATAGTTAAATAATTTTCTGTCATTGTTTTCCCACTTTGTTTAAACAATAATTTGTTGACCACACTGCAAATTGCAAACGAGACTGTCTGGATGTGCATGCTTGCATGTGACTCTGTCTCTTTGATTCCAATGCCCAATCTTAAATTTATAGTTTGTCAAAAAACAATATGAACAGGACTTCATAGCTGCCACTAAGAAGTTAATCTTTCTTTACTTTTCTTGAAAGGTGTAATGTGTAAGAGTAATTGTCATCAAATTTCCACTAAAAGTACTTATCCCAAAAAGAATATAAAAGGTTTCCACTAAAGCAAGTAAAAACGTTGTTTAGAAAAGCAAAATAAAGTGTAAACAAAACTTTATACGAGTTACCAGTAACGTACTTGAGTAATCAAGTAAAGTCAATTCCAATCACGAAATTTCCTACAGCTTTCCTCAACTCCCCAACTTAAGATATTGCCGTTTGATACATGTGTTTAAAAACTAAAAATTGTTGTTTAAAAATATGTATGAAAATACGTGTGGATGAAAAAGTGTATGAAAATATATGTAATGTTGTTTAAAAACACAAACCAAACATCCCCTCATAGTTTTCCTCTTCAACTATTGTCTCTCTTTTTTTTCTCTTCTCAAACAGAGCACAAGGAAAGTTTTGTACCACCAATTTTTCAAGCTTATTCGTCTCCTCGACCTTGATAATGTGATCCTCATCCTCAAGGTCCTCTCTTTTATCTTATGCAATGCTTTGTCTGAATTCTTTGATTTTTATTGTTTTGAATTGATATTTAGTTTGCGATTCAGTTTATATTTGGATTATGACAAAGATTTTATCCTGGGTTTTGTGTTTCACTTTTGTTTTATAGTATTAGTATATGAAATTCTCCTCTTATACCAATTGTCATTGTTAAATTACAAACATCCACTTTGTTTAAAAAATAAACAAACAAGAAAAAAATGTAGACTTCACTGAAAATAGAGGATATGAATGGCCAACAATGCTAGGATCACCCCAAAATTCACAAAGAATTTACAATACCCAATTTCATTACTACCCTTCATTTGGGCCTATCACTATTTTTTTTTTTTTTTTTAATGGCCCATATGCAAGGTAGTTGGCAAATTGAGTGTAGTTGTAAGATTGTTGTGAATTTAGTGGTGACCTTAGTTTTAGTAATGCCTCTCTCTCTCTCTCTCTCTCTCTCTCTCTCTCTCACAAACTGGCAAACAAAAGATTATTAGACAATAAATTATATAATAGGAATTGAATTATGTGTTGTTTCTACTTTCTAAGAGATAGTGATAGGCCCGTTATCTCTTAGAATAGTGAGCTTACAATCACTGCTGCAAATTCATTTCTCATATTTGTAAGTTTTCACTTTTCACACATGTCCATCTCTTTTATTCAATACTTTCACTCAAAGAAATGAAAAGTTTAAACTATAAAAAAACGATGTAATATTTAATAATTTAACTATATACTTCTAACAAAATTTATTATTGATAATGTTCATGTTATAGTTGTAGTAGAAACAGGAGCAAGAAGAGTAAATACAAGGTACAATCACTTTATAAACAAGTTGGTAAGTTGTTGATATTTCTTAAACTTTGCTAACCACTTCACACAATTTAGAAAGAAATATGATGAATAAAGAACACATGTGTGTTACAAGAACATGTGTGCGCAAACACATATAAGGCAAGAAATTAATTTTAAATAGAAATGAAAAAGCAAGTTCGCTTAAAGCATTAGTCCCTTATTTTTCAATTTGGCCTCAATATGAAAAGATTGTTTTCTTAAATGATGTAAAGTGCATCATTTGGCGGATAAAAGAAAATTAAAATAATTATGCTCTGCTTATGTCCTTTCTTTAGCAACTTCAAACATTGCTTATATAAAGTAATTAGTGGATGTATTATTGGTCGTAAAGTTTCTAGATTCCCCTAAAGCGTTTATGTATGTCACATATGATGGCATCTGGATTTTGAATAGATAGAAAGAAAGCAATATGAATAGAGCTTTGTAGTTTGTCAAAAATAATATAAATAAATAGGACTTTATAGCTGGCCACCTTGAAGTTACCCTTTCTCTTCATTTCCACCATGCAGAATGTGTGGGAGTAATTGTCATCAAATTTCTAATCAAATTTCCACCAAAGTAGTTAGAGGAATACTATGTTTACAATATTTTTACAACTAATTCTAAGTGACAGGTTGTTACTTGCCATTACTAGTTGGCAGAAAAATAATTCCAGTGATAGATTTAGATTAAAAACCCGTAACAACCTGCCACCTAGAATTTATTGTAAAAAATTGCATGTGGACATACCACTTTTCAAATTACTTATCCCAAAAAATAAAAAAGTTTCCTCTAGACTAAAGCAGGTAAAAAAGTTGATAAAAAAGCAAAATAAAATGTAAACAAAACTTTATACTATACTAGGAACTTACTCTTTCTTCTCTTTTCTTTTCTTAGTGGAGGAGTACATTACTTGCATCCATGTACCACGACTAAAGAAACCAAAAAGAAAATTCAACAGTAAATGCATTAAGAAGTCTGTGGTAGTAAGGATAAAAGAAAAGGTTGGAATCGTTTTCCTCACACAAAGGTGAGAGTATTGTCTAAGCACAATAACAAATACTACAAAATAAGAAATTCTTCTATTAGAACTCTATCTAAGAGCATTATTTCAAGAGGTTTTAGAGCTTTACAACAACCAATTGCTGCAATTCTCCATATCCGTAAGTTCTTACTCTTCTTGCACGCATTTTTTTCTTTTGTTTCTCTCATTTCACTTCCTCTTTGAAATAAAAATAAAATAAAATAAAAAATCCACATCAAATCGTTTTTTCTTCTTCCTTACTCTATTTTCCATTTTTTATTTTTTTCATCAGCTTTAATTGATACGTAATCTATTGGAGATGCTCTTATATGATTAATTCCTTACAATTTGTGGGAGAAGATGCCTTATTTCTTGAAGATGCTCTTATATGTAAGGGAAAAATTAATTCCTTGCATTATGGAGTTTTTTTTTTTTTTTTTTTTTTGAGAGAGTATGGAGTGGGTAATTGCATAATAAGAAACAATCCATTTTTTTGTATATAAATTAAAATGAGGAAGTTACTAATAGAGAAAGGGTTATCAACCACAAATCAACAATTTTATTTCTCTCAACGGAATACATTCCCAGAGTAGAATTACCAAACACAATCCTAGTGGATGTATGTGTCACCAAGTTTCCAGAGAAGCATTTATGCTGTTCACATTACATTTGGTATCCAAAGAGATAGAACAAAGCAATATAAACAGAACTCGGGTTTTACTTAAAAAACTCTTTTTAGAAAAATAAAAAGTAACTCATTTTTTATTACAGCTTTATCAATTTTTCATAAAAACATTCCTCAAATTGATAATTGATGTATGATACTCTTATAGTTGGTCAAAATGCAAGATTAAATGTGCGTACACATGGTCCTTGCCTAGGCTAATCACATCATAATGGCATATCAGAAAAAGAAAGAAATCATGCGCTGCTTGTTCCCCTTCTTAGCATTTATGCATATCACATCATAATGGCATCTGATTTCTGAACAGATAGAACGAAAGCAATATGAAAAGAACTTAACTTGGTCAAAAAGAACAAAAGATAGAACATTAGAACTGGAACCAGGAAGTTGCTCTTTCTCCAATTTCTTCTAGTATAAACTTTTTCTAGTATCAGATATCCGCTCGTGTTGTTTCAAGAGATTTTAGAGCTTTATAATCCTCACTGCAATTCACCAAATCTGCAAGTTCTCACTTTTCTTTCCTGCATCCATATCTTTTATTTCTTTCTTTTGCTATTTCCTAATTTATTTTCCTTATAATTTGATCATCAGTTTTAATTGAGTGTAGCTTTTATCTAAATTGCAATTGAAAGTTTATCAGGATATTTTCAATGGCTTCCATGAACACTGAAAGAGCCTCATCATCTTCCTCTCCCACCCATCGATTGACATACGAAGTATTCCTCAGTTTTAGAGGTGAGGACACCCGCAATGGTTTTACAAGCCATTTATATACTGCGTTGGATCAAAAGGGCATATACACCTTCATAGATGATAAAAAACTTGAGAGAGGAAAATCAATTTCACCTACACTCATGAAAGCAATAAAAGAATCGAGGTTTGCTATTGTCATTCTCTCAAAAAATTATGCATCTTCAACATGGTGCCTAGAGGAACTTGAAGAGATCATTGGATGCATAACCAAGACAGGAATGACAGTTTTACCTATTTTTTATTATGTGGATCCATCTAATGTACGAAAGCAGACAGAAACTTTCAAACAAGCTTTTGATGAACATGAACAACGTTTCAAAGAGAACATAGAGAAGGTGCAAAAATGGAGAGCTATTTTGAAAGAAGTAGCCAATATCTCAGGATGGCATTTACCAAAAAGGTAATTTAATTCAGAATATTTATATTTAAATAACATTTAGCTGCATTGGACGGTTTTAGTTAATGTCAATTAGGTTCAAGATTTTTCAAAACTTATCACTTGGTTTCTAATTATTGTGAGAAAGGAGAAAATGAGTAACTAATTAGGGTCCAAGTTGGATTTACCAATTTAAAGACCAAGTTAGTCAATTTTGAAAAGTCTTGAATTTGGCATGCGTTAATAAAGTTTATAATGTAATCTATACCCTTCTAAGACAAACTTTATTACATAGTATATGATGTAATCTATACTAAATATATATATATATATATATATGATATGATGGTTTAATATTTATTTACCAAAAAGGTATCATTAGATAGTTAAAAGGTAAGATTAAAAAATTTGAGGTACAAAATATGATGAGTTTACTTAATTAAAAAAGAAAAGAAAAAGAGACTATGATGAGCTTAAACTCATCAAAATAAAAAGATACAATATATATATATATATAGAGAGAGAGAGAGAGAGAGAGAGAGAGAGAGAGAGAGAGAGGAACAATCTTAAATGTTGAAAGGTGGGAGGAAAACAAAATTAGTGATAAAGAGATGGTTATCTTTTAAAATCAAAACTTCTTATTGATTTTAGTGGTGAAAAATAAAAGTTACTTTAGTTGTGGGTTCATGTGAAAGTATATATCTGTAAAAAAAATGTAGAATAAGTTATGTTCATAGCAAAGTTGTATAATTCCCATTGTTTATCTTTCGTCTAATTATATATGTTTGTCTTTTTTTGAGTCCCTTAGATGTTTTAATTGTCATTCCTTCTTCTTGGTTGCCGTTTCATTTTCCCAAATAACAAAACTTAGGTATAGTACCTTAAGTGCTGTTCCTTAAATTCCTTTCTTTAAGAATATTCAACTATGTGGCTACTTAACTAAAAAAAAACACTTTCATCTCATGAGAAAAAACTCACATAGCAGAATCTTAAAAGGGGTACCTAAGGAACTACACCTTAGTACTGCATCTAAGTCTTGCTCTTTGCAAAACATTCTCAATGTTCATTTATCTTCTTCAATTAGTCAATTACACAGTTGTCCCCACGTAACGTTGAGGTGTAACAGTCCTTGTGAGAGTCTCTCTAAATTCTATTATCTATATTTGATTTCCTTCTTCATGAAACCAAATTTGCCTCCCACATTGTCTCTTACCGTCACACCTCTTTTACCTCTTTATTTTATTATTATTATTATTTTGATAAACAAACATTCCATATCATTAATCAACCAAAGAAATAGAATTTACAAGCAACATGTCTCATTCTTTTTCCTAATCCCCCTTCAACTATGTCTCTCACCTGATCAATCGGAATCCCAACTTTCCGATGAAATTTGGGATCAAATTTCTCATGTTAGGCGAAATTTCTTACTGTATTTTAAATGAGATTTTTTCTTCCCGTTTTATGCAATGATTATGATTAATTTCCTTCTCGACACCTATATTTTTGTTGGAGCAAAGAGTTAATTAAACTTATTTTGATTTTTTTTTTAATGAAATGCTTGATTTGAGAGCAAAATCCAAACCAGTTTTTGTATAAGGCTGAAATTATGTTAAATCTTTGAATAATGGTGTTATCTTCTCGATTTTGTGCTTTTCAGTTACAAATCCGAGATTCTAAGAAACTTTGTATCTTTAATTTTTGTTTGGTAGCTCTAAAAATGGACAAAAAGGAAAGGAGTTAAATTTGAGGAAGAAAAGGAATTGAATGAAAAGAATTATTTTGGAATATTCAGTTCATCCCCTTGTTTGGGAGTTTTAGGGAACACTTATTCCTCTCTATTCCCTTAGAAATCAAAACCTCAAATCTTCATTTCCTCCAAAATTGGGAGGAATCAGAGAGAATGAAATTAAATTTAATAAATTTTTCATTAAAATTCCAAAATTTTTCTTATACATCCAACCATTTGTTTTAAAACTAGCTTGTAGCTCCATGCATATAGATAGATACACTTAAAAATATACAATAAGATGCATAATATAATTTATATATATATAATTTAAATATCATTGATAGTCATTTTTATATTTTGTTAACTCTTTAAAAAATTTTGTAAAGATATTATTAGGTATAAAATGTAAATTGTCCATTTTTAAAAAAAATTATTGTGAAGTATTTTTTTTAAAGATTCATTTATTCTAGACTATTTCGTTTTTGTACTTAATAACTCACTTGGATAAATATTTATGATGTAGTCCCACATTTTATTCTAAAATTAAGAATTCAATATAAATCATATTAAATTTTAAAAATTTATCAACATGCAATGATTCCAAATAGTAAATAAATCTCAAAATTTAATCATCAATCCACAAAAAGCACGTAAATAATCTCAAAAACACATGATAAAAATATTAGATTTCACCTCTAACCTTAGTTAGAGATTTAGCCATACATAGTTATGCAAAAGAAATCCATAAAAAACAATGCTAAACAATAAAACAAAAAATCAAAAACATTCTAAGGTTTTTCCTCTACTATAACCTCAGCCTCTTCCAAAAGAAAAAGAAAAAAAATCCCTCAAATTTAAGATGGGAATCCTTTGATTTTCGGAATTTTATCTACTGTCATTTTCCAGCCCAATTTTGACCTTCAAAATGAATTTCATGGAATTTCTGGTAAACTACAAAGTTGTAGATCTTCAAGTCTTTTTTCTGTGGCCATAAGAATCAGGTCAATCGAATATTTGTGCAAGAAGTTATGGTAAAAATACTGAAATAGTGCAGGATATTTTCATATCAGGATTTTTCCAATTTTAGCTTGGACAAATTTCTTTCTTCCCTTTTTAAATTTCACATGTTTTTGACTTATTTAATGCTTCAAAAACCATGCTCCAATTGATCTTGACCCTTGGATTCTCTTGACAGCATGTCTGAATGGTTTTAATCTCCTATAAGAGAAAAATGCACGTAATGAGTATATTTTTTAGAAATATTTCAAACTCATGAAATTGATGTGATATTGCCTACCAAGACTAAGATAATAGTGTAATTTTAAGAAATCAACACGTACCATCTAGGGAAAATAAATTAGAAAATTGACCATATTAGGCAGAGGCTTTTATAAAATGTTGTTTTTGAATAAAAGCTAAAGTAAATATTTTTGAAATTGTTTACGTTCATGTGTATGTATTTGTTGTTAGAAAATTGACTATATATATTAGGCGGTAGAGGCTTTTGGGGATTGTTATTTTCGAATAAAAGCTAAAGTAAATATTTTTGAAATTGTTTATGTGCGTACCCAAAATATGATTGTTGGGCTCAACCTCTATTTGGGCTCACAATCTATTTGTACTATGGGCTTTGGGTTTCCTACTATAGGGGGTTCCATGCTCAGCCACTCAAGTACACTCATCTCCTCCACTTCTCCCTAGACCTCTCGGAATTACTTCCTCTCTCTCTCTCTCTCTCTGAATAATCTCCCTATTTTTCTAGTGTTCTCCCTCAAAATGCCCAACCCCTTTTTCCTCATTCTCATCTCATATTTATAGCTCAAGACTAGTGGAGTTATGATTATTTTCGTGGTGAATGGAGAGGGGGTCCAATGTTATGACCTTTAAGTGGGTGTTTAGTTGGGAGTGGGAGGCGGTAAGAGTAGCATTGAAACTGATTCCCACGTTAGAACATTTGCCCGACAGCAATACTCCCCAGGCGATACTGAGCATCTTGGGACTCACTTTCGCCTTTCATGTCATAATGGCTTCATTGCGGTTTCTGGACTTTTGGATGGGTGACGAGGCTTGCCTGGACCAAGTTTGTAGGCCCAATAGAGCATGCATTCACGCATGATGTTCCCAAGACCTAAGGCCAAACAAGTTTAGGGCCTAGTACACATGGCATTATCGTGATGGGTTTCATGGACAATGGGCTCAAGGAGAAGTAACGTCCCATACAATAGCCCCCCCTTGATTCGTATCTGGCTCCCGGGCACGAGTCAAGGACTAAGAGACAAGCGCTATCTAAGAAACCCAACGGGCAGATATAGGACGGTTTAAAAGACTCATTAATGCGCCCCTGAAAAGGCATGTGGCATCTAACTATTGGCTCAACCGTCATCATTACCTGACGGTTCATGAACCGAGGCGACACGTGCGTGGCAGTTGAGATAAGGATTCGTAGGGTTTCTCGCTTCCCATTAAATGTCATTTATCCCCATATTTGGCTCTTATAAATAGTTCCTTCTGAGTCCCTACTTCACTTTTACATCCTCCATTCTCCAAACCATCTCTTTACCGAGCATACTATTATCATGCGCTCATCTTCCAGTCAAGAACACCATTCCTTCCTAAACTCCCAAAGTAAGTTTTCTCTGCCTTTCCTTTCATTTCCTCTTGTTTTTTCAATATTCTTTCAATCTTAGTTTAGGAATGGGTTATTCTCACCTTCTATCTTCAGAGGCGTCCTTGGCTAGCTTTAGGGCAGCCTACAATGTTCTTGGAGACGTCGATATCGCCTACTATCACAAGGGCGATATTGAACTCCACAGGCATACCAGTGTAAACACCGTCTTTTTTCCTTTGATGGCCATTCTTGAGGGTGGGGTTACGTTCCTGGTCAACCCTCTTGTTGTAGGTACCCTTAGATTTTACGGTCTGTGTCCCGACCAACTCCCCCCCAATTTTTACTGAGTGGTGAGTTGTGTGAGTAGGTTAAACCACATATTCGATCTACAATTAAACCACTACGATATTAACTTCATGTATAGTCTATGCAGAAATATTAGGTTCGATTATTACTTAAAGAATAGAGATGTGCAGGTACGGCTGATATCATGCCTTCCCAATTCGAACAGAAACTTGGTGGGGGAATTTGTCCAGGTGAGCAACAATTGGTTTGCCGACGAGCCCCCTTGCCCTTTCTCACCGCGCGATGTTGGTCGATACTAAGAGCCTTCATTTGCATTAAGTCTGCGTCTTTTAGTTGTTTACATACCAAACTAATTGGTCTTTTTTGTTGATTTGCTGCAGACTCAAAAGGGTTCCTACCAGATCTCTAGGTTGTAAACTTTCGAGATCTTAATTTTTTACTTAGATCAAAAAATTTTGTTCATACAGACAGACAGCTCCAAGCATCCCATTTGATACTCGGCGTCGCACTAGTATACTTGACCTGGCAATCATTCAGCCAGGCTTTGCTTGTAGATAGCCCACTCCTCTCATACATAGACGTACGACACCCAAACTTCCTCCCGCCCTCACTCACCGTTGGTGAAGCTCGGGATCTTGGTCCCTGGTATAACACAGCAAAGGATCGTGCTCCAGTGAGAGACGAATCGACCGAACATTTGTCCCTAAGCCGTAAAGTTCACATCCTTGTTGGCAAGCAAGAAGTTTTGGGTCCAGCGGTTGAGCCAGAAACAACCGAGGCTGATCAAGATGCAGATATGGTGACCAGGGAAAAATGACTGCTGACTGGTACCCACCCTACAACTCAGCCCCAACAGCCTCAAGGTAAGGACCGAACTCCTCCTCCCGCCCTTTCCAGCCGTGCCAAAAAGAAGCCAATCAACAAACCAGGATCCTGACTAATGTTCCATTGAAAACCCCTCCCCGAGTATCAACTGGGATTGTTATTCGGGAACCAGTGGGCGATTTTTGGCCAACCCTCCAGATCGGCACTGATGTGGCGTCCTCGTCGCAACCTGAGGTGATTCGGTAGCCTACCTTCAATCTTGGAGATGGGCCCCTACCGGCGTCTGCTAGTGCAAGCGCCTAGTCCCATGGCCAAAGGGTGTGGGTCGCACAAAGCTTGGTGCAGGGTCTCTTGTTGCTTGAGGACGTAAAATTTTTTTCTAAAAGGACCGAGGAGTCGCTTTCCAGGCGTTTACAGTGGCACACTATAGCGGTAATTTTATATTCCAACTCCATGCCTCTTTTCAATGTTTACACATACGTTTCACGCCCGTACCGATCACTACTGTAATATCAAGCTGCACAGCTAACACACACTCTCAAGGAGAGGTTGAAGTAGCTTGCCGAGGAGGTAAATCGAGAAAGGGCTTTGAAGGAGGTCGTTGCTGCTACTGCAAAGGAGAAGGGTGAAGCTACTGAGGTTGCCGAGGAGAAGGCTTGGTCCTCGAAGAAAGTTCGATTGGTGATGGGGAAAAAATTGGCTGAGACGGAGAAGAAACTAGAGGAGGTGGAACTAAAGTTAGCAAAAGCAGCCAGTCTTAACTTAACCCAAGCTGATGCAATGGCCAATCTAAAGACAGCCCTTAAAGTTTACGAGGACAAGTGGTACAATGAGGGCTTCGCGGACGTTGAGAACTCCGTGGAACCTGTCGTCCATAAAGCCCAGATGCATGGTTTTGGGGAGGGATGGCTAGCTGCCCTTCATTTTGATCGGGGTTAACTTCGATTCCCTATTTAGTGATCAAATAGCCTAGGAACTTGCCGACCCCTACTTACTTATCGGCATTGAGATGCAGCTGGTATAGTCGAAGTATTTCAAACACTTCTTTGAGTTTGTCAATATGTTGCTCCTCTCGCTTGCTTTTTATCACCAAGTCATCAATGTATACCTTAATCGTACGCCTAATCTTATCCTTAAACATCCTCGTCATCTTTCGTTGGTAAATGGCTCTCGCATTCTTCAATCCGAATGGTATCACGATGTAATGATAATTAGCATCAGGTGTTATAAATGTAGTCTTTTCCTGATCCTCAACAGCCAAGGCAATCTGGTGATAACCTTGAAAAAAGTCTAGAAAGCTCATCCTTGGTTGCCCGTACATAGCATCTACCAGTTGATCAATCTTTGGCATCAGGAATGGATCCTTTGGACATGCTCAGTTTAAGTCAGTAAAGTCAACACAAACCCTCCACTTGTTCTTCTTTACTACCACAGTGTTTGCAAGCCATTCTGGAAAGAATGCCTCTTTTATGGCCTCGGCTTCCTTCAACTTCCCAACCTCTTGTCTGACGGCTTCGACATGCTCTTTAGCCGATCTCCTTGGCCTCTGCTTCTTAGGAAGGTATAGAGAGTTCACGTTAAGTTTGTGAACTATAAACTCGGGGTCAACCCCGGGCACCTCGTATAGACTCCAAGCAATTACGTTTATGTTCTGTACAAGAAAAAGCAACAACTCCACCTTCTCTTCATCTTTCAAACTTGCCCCTATTAGAAAATTTCTTTCATAATCTGGCAGCATCTTCACTTCCACTAAGTCCTCGGCACAGCTAGCCCCCATTTCCTCTTGGGGTTCCTGTAGTTGCTATAAGGGGGTTTCCTCGGTTGACTCCTTTTACTTGGTTCCTCGGCTAGTTACGGCTACTAAGCACTGTATGGCTACTTGTTGATTGCCCCTTATCACGGCAATTCCCTTCTCGGTGCGTAGCTTGACCTTCACATGCAGGGTGGACAGCACTGCCTCATGGCATGAATCCACAGCCTTCAGAGGATCGGAGTGTATGAGGAGAAAGAAGCGACCACTATAAATGTTACGATCACCTCCTTACCCTCTATATTTACGGGAAGTGAAATCTGTCCTTCTATAATTACCATATGGCCGTCAAAGCCCATCAATGGCGTATCATACTTGGATAGGTCTTCCTTCTTCAAACCAAGCCCCCTGTATAGGTTGGGATATATTACATTTGCACCATTTATCTGAGCCATAACCACCAAAACATCATCGTGTGGTTGAATTGTGCCTTCCATATCATCATCATTAAAAGCAATGGGCTGGTGAGTGTACTTTAACTTCTTCCCAGAGGGTTGCTCGCCTGTGCAACTTTTTGCTGGTACCACAGCCAATACCCCCCTTCTCCTAAACGTTTGAGCACCTTTTGGAGCTGTGTAGATAACTTCTATTATCCCCAAAGGGGGTGGGAAAGGATTTTCGCACAATCGAGCCGCCTGCCCCGCTTCTTGATTTCTTGGCTCCACCACAAACTCTTTCAGATACCCCGCTTTCACTAACTGCTCTAAATGATCTTTTAGCACCTTGCATTGCTCGATGGTATGCCCCTTGTTTTTATGGTAAGTACAATACAAGTTTTGATTTCTCCTAGATAGGTCTCCCCCCATCTTGTTCTGCCACTTAAATACGGCTCATTCTTGATTCGATCCACAATCCTGTGCACCAGTTCCTTGAAGGCTACATTTACCTCTCCCACCTATGGCCCTGGCTCTTGAATTCTTAAATCCCGTCGGGGTCTCGATTGAAAGTTGATATGCCGAGGATGATTTATGACCGGGGCCTTGCCCTTACTCTGTAACCAATCATCTTCCAACCGTTTATACTCCTCGATACACCTCATCAACTGCCTCATGTCCTTGAGAGGCCTCCTTGTCAACGATTCCAGTAGTTCGGAATCCTCGGGCAACCCCATTCGAAAAGTACTCACCGCGTTTTTTTCATTACCTTCGCCGATCTCATTGTATAGTTCTTAGTACTCGTTTGCATAGTTGTGGAGGGTCTCCCCAGCCCCCATTTTCATTGACAGCAATGCATCCACAGGCTGCGAAACTTGGTTACAGGTCATGAACAGTACACTAAACTCCTGGATCAATTCAGAAAAACTGTAGATTGAGCTTTTCCTTAACCCATTGAACCATCTCAAAGGGGTGAGGCCGAGGCTCGAAGGAAACACTTTACATCAGCGCATCATTTTGAGCGTGCAAAGACATCATTTGAATGTAGTGGCTTACATGTTCCACTGGGTCTGTCTTTCCATCGTAGGAGTTGAACGGCGATCGTGTGAATCTGCTCGACATTGGTGCACTTTCAATTTCTCTCGAGAATGGTGACTGGGCATCTTGGTGTAACGCCTGGCTCATTACATCCATGGCCACATTTCAAGGTCGTTCCCCATCTAGGGAAGTCGAATCCCAGTCTGCATATTCCCGTGAGCGATCGCGGTGCCGATGAGACCCAGATTGATAGGACCTTTCTACATGGTGGTCCCTGACACTAGCCAACCTCTCCCTTCATTCCTTGCAGTCCCTTCTCCGACGCCTACCTCTCGCTTCCAACTCCAAATCCTTCACCAGCCTACATAGACGCTCAAGCTCCTGATCCCTCTACTCACGCTCCTGATCCTTACTGTCAAAGCGGTTGTGCCCCAAGGCGTCGGACACTATCCGGAGCATTTGAAATGACCCCTCTTCGAGCTCGGACTGCTATTCTTCCTTGTGCTGCCTATCCTCGCGCCTTTTCTGCCTTCTTTCTAGCCATGTGGATCTCCATGAAAACCTCCTAGAGCCACTTTCTACATAACTCCCTAGTTGACCCCCAGACATTTTCCCGTGCGTGTCTTGACAGAACCACAACTACATAAGAGATTCTCACAGACAACGCCAATTGTGCATACCCAAAATATGATTGTTGGGCTCAACCTCTATTTGGGCTCACAATCTATATATATTGTGGGCTTTAGGTTTCCTACTATGGGGGTTCCGTTCTCGGCCACTCAAGTACACTTGTCTCCTCCACTCCTCCTTGGACCTCTCAGAATTGCTTCCTCTCTCTCTCTCTCTCCCTGTGAATAATCTCCCTATTTTTCTAGTGTTCTCCCTCAAAATGCCTAACCCCTTTTTCCTTATTCTCATCTCATATTTATAGCTCAAGACTAGTGGAGGCGTTGGTCAGTGGAGAGGGGATCCAATGTTATCACCTTTAAGTGGGTGTTTAGTTGGGAGTGGGAGGCGGTAAGAGTGGCATTGGAACTGGTTCCCACATTAGAAGATTTGCCCGACAGCGATATTCTCCAAGCGATACCGAGCATCTTGGGACTCACCTTCTCGGGAAGTTGAATTCCGCGACCAGGCAAGGTCTCACTTTCGCCTTTCACGTCGTAATGGCTTCGTTGCTTTTTCTAGACTTTTGGATGAGTGACAAGGCTTGTCTGGACCAAGTTCGTAGGCCCAATAGAGCATGCATTCGCGCATGATGTTCCCAAGAACTAAGGCCCAGCGAGTTTAGGGCCTAGTACACGTGGCATTATCGTGATGGGTTTCATGGACAATGGGCTCAAGGAGAAGTAACGTCCCATACAGTTTACGTTCATGTATGTGTATGTGTTGGGTATAATTGAATTTGAATTATCTTTGAAACTTTGGTTTTGATTGAATCGGAAGAAGTATGTTTCAATATTTGGAGTCTTTTGTATATATTTTATTGTTGCTTAAACTTGGTATTTGAAGTGTTAATTCACAGTTTCAATTGTTCATCTATTAATCATGAACAATAATATTGTTATTTGCAATCATTATGATATGGTATCAATGATGTGATCATTTTGAAGTCTATTTATGATTTTAAAAAATTACAATCAAAAGAATTTTGAACTTAAATTTTTTTTTTAAATTATTGGAAATGTTGACTTGTATGAAACTCCATCATTTATGGTTTTGTAAAAAGAAAACTCTTATAGGCACCATAAAATAGCTAAGATGTTGTGAGCCATGCCAGTATGTGATATGTGGACCCATGATATGAAAGATAAAGAATTTTCTAAACCTTTATTTTAGACAAAATTACTTATTTCCATTCATTTTTAATCATTTTCAAGACATACCTTTTTTAAAGCCAAATCATAGATCTTTACGCAAAATAAATATTTTAAATTTTTGCTTAAAAAATATTTTTTATTTTTATTTAATTATCTCATATATCGCATGGGTCAGCGACTAATTATTATATAATTCTAAAACTTTCATATATTGTACCAATTATCTTATAATTTTACATGGAATGATTTCTTTAGAAAGGCGTGAGTCATAACTTATGTCAATTTCTATTGTTTTAACTTAATTTTAGCTTATTAGTGGCACAAATTGAAATATTTAAAAAAAAGTTAACGGTTTTAGTGACAAATTTTAAAAAATTTAGGGTTTAGTTTAGGGAGATTATGTAGTTTATAGCACTCTTTAATAAATGCTAGCCACTTGGTGCAAAAAGAGTGCAACCACTAGAGAGGGGATCATGATACACATGATATAACTCTTTGTTGGTTTCATAATACCTCTATAAATTATTATTTGATAAATTACATATATTTGATGCTCTAAATAAACAAGTCAAATTTTGTGTTACTCAAATGTTGTTTTCTATTTGATCTACAATATAATTTTTAAGTTTAAAAAATGAAAATTTAAAAATTTATGATGAGATAGTTACTGATTTTCAATCGTCTTAATATTTAGCAAATATGGAGGGTATAAAGAAATAATATAATCTTTTTTATTGTGAAATATAATCCAAATGTTAATTTTTCAAATTACTCTTTTAAGAAAAGTTATATATAAAGTTACACTTTTTTTTTCTTTTTTTGAGGAAAATATAGAGTTACAACTAGTGTAACCTTTTTGAATGTTACATCACTCCATAACTTTTTTTTTTTTTTTTTTTTTTTACACAAGATAGAATTTATACTCTAGCCTAATCTAAGTATATGTGTGTGAAGCTCCCTCCTAGAGACTTGAACCCCAGCCCTTGCTCCCACGCCCCACGAGCACTTATACTTGTGGAGTGACCAATGTATCAAGGATGCACAGTGGTCACTCCATAACTCCTTATTAGATTAATATTTTGACAATACTGTTGTTAGTTTAAATGGATTATTAGTCCTTGCTTTAAGGGCACTCATTAATATTTCCCTTTAAAAAAACCACTACTGGATTCTATTGTTCAATGGTCAACAAGGCTATAAGTCAGTTATTTTATTTTTTATAAAGATTTAGTATACTTATTAATGATTATTGCTACCGTAAGCAATGGAGTTGGATGATGACATCGAATTTCCTCAATGGAATATTTTGCAGCTGCTCATTTTCTTTCATAGATTTTCTTCTTCTTCCTTACTCCCTGTAAATTAAAACTCTAGTTTGAAAGCCCAAGATCTTGGTAATTAGGGAAATGTTTCATATGAAATTAAACATAAAAAGGTAACACATGTTAAAGATTGAAGATGTAAAATCTTGGAAGTCACCATAAGATATTTTCCCTTTTCCAACACTTATATGGGTAGTTCTTTGGATTTTGGCTTGAATCATTCAATTACATTATTATAAAAAATATATATATAAAATAAAAAAGAGGCATTCAATTACATGTATTTGTCTTAATTTCAGTTTTAACCTCCTAAACAAATTGCCATAGATTCATATTCACAAGTATTTTCTCTTCTTTGTAGGTCTGAGGCAGAATGTATCCAAGACATTGTGAAAGTGATATTGAATAAATTGAGTAATACATTCTCAGCACATACCATGGGACTAATAGGAATAGAATCCCGAGTTGAGAAATTGAAGTCACACTTAGCTATAGAGTCAAATGATGTTCGCATTATAGGAATTTGGGGGACAGGAGGAATGGGTAAGACAACTCTTGCAAGAGTTGTTTATGGAATGGTTTCCGATAAATTTGAAGCTTGCTGTTTTATTGCTAATGTTAGGGAAGAATCTAAAAAATGTGGTTTATGTAAGTTACAAAAAATACTTTTGAAAAAACTTTTGATGCTCAAAAATTTGAATGTACAAGATGTTGATGAAGGAGTTTGCATGATCAAGAATAGGTTACATAACAAAAAGATTCTTCTTGTTCTTGATGATGTAACTGAATTAGACCAATTGAAGAAGTTAGTAGGGGAGCATTGTTGGTTTGGTTCAGGTAGTAGAGTTATG
Organism: Castanea mollissima; assembly: GCA_014183005.1. Classification (NCBI taxonomy): domain Eukaryota; kingdom Viridiplantae; phylum Streptophyta; class Magnoliopsida; order Fagales; family Fagaceae; genus Castanea; species Castanea mollissima. The sequence continues at coordinate 2,703,854 of JACAVU010000010.1, read as the reverse complement.
ATAACAACAAGAGATAAGCATTTGTTGGTGATGCATGAAGTAAATGAAATATATGAGGCTGAAGTATTGAATCATGATGAGGCTTTTAAGCTTTTTAGTTTGAAAGCTTTTAAATTGGACCATCCACCTAAAGATTATGAAAAGCTATCTCAAGTTTTTGTCGACTATTCTAAGGGTCTCCCTTTGGCCCTTGAAGTGTTGGGTTCTTTCTTGTTTAGAAAAAGCATTGATGAATGGAAAAGTGGATTGGATAGGCTCACCGAATTTGGTGAAAGAAGAATTCTCAATGTGCTTCGAATAAGTTTTGATGGACTACAACCAACAGAGAATGAAATTTTCTTAAATATTGCATGCTTTTTTAATCACAAGAATCAATATGAGGTCATAAAAATACTAGACTATCTTGGGCTTTATCCTACAATTGGATTAAGAGTTCTCATTGATAAATCCCTAGTTAAATTGCATGAAAATGAATTGTGGATGCATGATTTACTACAAGAAATGGGCCGAGATATAGTTCATCAAGAGTGCCCTAAGGAACCCGGGAAACGTAGTATATTGTGGTCATTTAAAGATATTGACAATGTGTTGACAAAAAATACGGTAAGGGCTTATTTAGAGAAACTAAGCATATATTTTATTATATTATTCAACATAGGTTTTTTTTTTTTTAAATGACTAATGAAGTTTAAATTATATAATAGTCTAGTAATCGTACATTTTATACTAATCCCTCTTATTCTTATTATTAGGGAACGGAAGCAGTTCAAGGCATTGTGCTAGAGTTGAATGTACCAAAAAATGTAGATTGGAATCCAGAAGCCTTTTCTAAGATGGGAGATCTAAAATTGCTTAAAATTTGTGGTGTTCAACTTATGCATGATGTCAAACATCTTCCTAATAGCTTAAGAGTTCTTGATTGGAGAGAGTACCCTTCAAAATTGTTGCTGTCAAGTTTCCCGTCAAAGGTAATTGATACCCTTATACAACTTTTTTAAAATAAGTTTGTTTGTAGAAGCTAATTGTTTTTTTCATTTTTTGTTTTGGCTTTTAACAGAGTTTTGAGAATTTGAAATTCATCAAGATGAGCGAATCTCCAAAACTTATTGAAGTCCTAGACATCATTGAAGTCCCACATCTTGAAACTTTGGATCTTGAATTTTGTATAAATTTATCTAGGATTCACCCATCAATTGGAATGCATAAAAAGCTTTCTATTCTTAATTTACAAGGATGCAAGAAGCTCACAAGTCTTCCAAGCAAGTTTGAAATGGAGTGTCTTATGCGTCTTGATCTTTCTTATTGCTCAAAAATAAAACAGATTCCAGAATTCGGGAGAAACATGAAACGTGTACACTTGCTTTGTTTGCATGGTACTGCAATTACCAAACTACCCATGTCAATTGAGCATTTGACTGCCCTTTATTGGTTGGATTTAAGCTATTGCAAAAATCTTGAGCGTTTACCTAATACCATTTTTAATTTAAAGTCGATTGAATGCATCTACCTTGATGGATGCACAAAATTGGATAGACTGCCAGAGAACCTAGGGAACGTTGAAAGTCTACAGTGTTTGGTGTTGAACGAAACTGCTATAAGAAAGGTCCCTTCTTCCATTGGTCTCTTAAAAAATCTTAAATACCTATTTTTCGAAGGATGTAAGGGGTTATCATCAACATCATCTATTAAATCGTGGTATGAGCTCCTCCTGTCAACGCCAAAAAGTCCTCATCCCATCGACTTGCTATTATCTTCTCTATCAGGTGCGTCTTCTTTGTACGAATTGCATTTAAATAACTGCAATCTCAAGGAAATCTCCAATGATATCGGTTCCTTATTCTCTTTAGAATGTTTGGATCTAAGTGGAAATGATTTTGTTTGCCTTCCGGAAAGCATCATTCGACTTTCGAAATTGGAACGGATGTTCTTGAATAATTGCACAAGTCTTCAATCATTGCCAAAGCTTCCATTGAATATTAAATTCGTTGCGGCAGAAGATTGTATCTCACTAGAAATGTTAGAAGATCAATTAAAACCAAAAGATTCATTGGAACTATCTCTCTGTCTTTGTAATTGCTTTAAATTGGCTGAAATTCAAAGCTTAATAGACAGGTTTATCTCAGGGATAGAAAAGTCCCTTAAAAGTCTCTCTCTCTCCCTCTCTCCCTCGCTCTCAGTCCAAAAAATCGAGTCTTATCCATATAAGAAAAATGAGATTGTTATTCCCGGAAGTGAAATTTCAGAGTGGTTTAGCCACCAAGGCATGGGCGCTAAAGTGAATATAAAAGAACCGTCTCATTTGTGTAATCAGTGGATGGGAATTGCTATTTGCGTTGTGTTTTGTATGCGTTGTTTTTCTTCCAGACTTGAATGTTTGTTGACAGCCAATGGAAAAAGAATGTCTATTGGTGAGTGTATGTTAGGTAAAAAGGTTTTATCAGATCACCTTTGGCTAGTCTATGTGACTCCTCGATTCTTTAAAAAGAAATCAAAAAAAATATTGTGGGAAGGTGATGCGAATGGGTTCAGTCAGATTGGAATTAAAATTCGAAACTCAGACTGCAAGGTAAAAAAATGCGGGATCCGTATGATATATAAGAAAGACATAGAAGATCTGGACCAAACAATGGCCCAGTATAGCAACAGCAGCATTACTCCTTATGATGGCTTGGAGTGTCACAAAGTCAAGCGCAATCGTGATGATTGTGACGGGGCTGGACCCAATGGAGAAGGAAGCTCTAATGACAAACCAAACCCAAAAAGGATTAAAAGGCACACAGAAACCCATGGTAACTCTGATTCTGAGGAGTCAAGTGAGTACAAGGATTGTGACAATGAGTTAAGTGATCGGGACGAATCTAATGACAATTGCGAAGAAGATAGTGACAACTTGGACGAATCTAGTGACAATTGGGAAGAAGATAGCGACGATTCAGATGAATCTAGTGATGATTGGGAAGAAGAGAGTGATGATATGGAGGAATTTAGTGAAAGTGACCTTGATGGCTACCAGTAAGTCACTGCCTTTCCTCTTAATTTAAGTTCTGTTGGTTTCTGCATTTTCTTTTTCTTTTATAGTACATTTATTAATAAATTGCCCGCCACATGTTTGACTAAAGTTGTCAATGAGACTCCTAGCGATTTGACAACAAAGAATGGCAAGAAAATGCTTTTGTTGGTGTTTTAAAAGTAGAAGAAATAATGGGATTAAAAGTGAGTAAACATCAAAACTGGAAGTTTTTGCTGCCAAATCTCATCTTAAAAAGACATATCTATTTCCTTTGCATTTTCTTAGCTAGACACCTTTTTTTTTGTCCCTATTCTATTTTTCCCACCCCAAACATTTAGGAGCTCACAAGCATTGCCTCCTTCCTATGTAATATAATTACCTCATTGATTTGTGATATTAATACTTTAATACTCATTTTTATAACCGCTCTTTAATTATGGAAGTGTTTGACATTTGATTATTGTTCTTTGGCTTTTGATGAAATTTTCCAGGCTCATTTCAGATCATGACCAAGGTACCACCCATGATCATTTCACATTTTCATCTTTATAGTAACTAGGCACAAGCAGGCAAGCAAGTATTTAACAAGATTGAGAATGGGATAAGGTGAAGTATGCTTAGATTTGTAAACCCTGCTTTACTTGTTATTGTTGTTTTGATGCATTACACCTACAATTTAAGTTTTGCCAAATTTTCCTCATTGTTTTGTCATTTTAGCCTGATTTATTACATCTCATAGTAAATTGATAATATACCTTTATAGACATCCAAGTATATACATTTGGTTCCAATTTTTTTGCATGTCAACAAAGGGATGTCCTATGAAACTGTTTAGGTTCTATAAATGTTGTGGCAGATGTGCTAGTCAAAGATACTTTTAACGCGAGTGGAATTCTAGATTCGTTTGAAAACTCTATAGCCAAAATGATTCTAAGAGAATTTTACAAATTCATGTTTGTGTTGCTGACAAGCTCATAAGGTCTCATTTTAAATCTAGGGCTTATTTGGTTTAAAAGGATAATGGCTGTTGCATAGCAAAAATTGTAGAAACCATGCCGGCAGGTCGTCTTTTGATCTCACTAGCACAACCATAAGTGAAGACCTTGAGCATTGGAGCCATTATGTAGGCTACACTCACCTTCTAAAATTATTGTCGTTCTTTGGAGGATTTTATTGAATTTTCTTCTTGTGAGGGCAGAATTGAAAAGACTTGTGAGGACTTTTCTCCTGTGTCAAAGATACAGAAACCTTAGACCTTTTTTTTCCCCTTAAAGTACTTCTTGTTGTCTTTTGTCTGTATCTTATGGTCTATGTGGACTTATAGGAACAAGGCAACCGTAAAGAAAAAGCCTTTCTCTACCACTAATGTGGCCATGTATTTTAAAAGTTTGTTTGATTTCAATGTGTACGGTAACTAACAGTTCAAAAAACAAACAAAAGCCTAAACAGCCAAGATAAGCAAATCCAGGCCATTAGAGAGGGTTTAACTGCAACCAATCATATTGGAGGAGAGCTGCAAGGGTACGGGATGGAGTCAAGTGAATGATTAGTGACCTGAGATTTTTTCATTGGAAGGAATTTTGTGATGTGACCCAGAAGGTTAATCAACTTTTTTCTCTCTATCACCAGTAAGTCACCATCCTTCTTCTTAATGTGAGTTTTTATGGTTGATGCATCATCGCTTTCCCTTACCTTTGGCATATACTTGTACCTTTTTGGGTTGATTTTAACTTCAAAATAGTTTCTTGCCAGTTGTACCTTAGTTAATTATTGGCACTTATTCAAACTCCCATCTGGTTTGTTTCCTTAAACAAAAAACACAAAGCAATACTCCTAGCTAATTTAATATGCATATAAACAACATAGTCTTATGAAATAAACAATGATTAGGGTCATCTTGGTTTAGTGATTGCGTTACTTGTTTGTGCTGGTTGCCCCCTTGATGTTGGATTATTGGACTATTTCATGAGGTATAACTGTCACATGGCCAAGAGACATAAAGATAAGTGCAGTCCATTGTATGCCTTTTACTCTCTCGTCATTGCTTTAAAAATTTTTGAGCGGCAAAAACAATATATGCATGCCACTGCAAACATTACGATTGAAATTAATTTTGTCTCGTTACATAATATATATGTGAAGTCATGCATAGATTGCAATCAAAATGATTAGTCTAGCTAGGGGTAGCATCTAGCTTCCTCCCTAGTTGAAAGTTCTCTAAAGTTGTGTACTAACCTTCAACCAAAGAAAATGCTTTTCTTTTTCTCTTTCTTTTTTTTTCTGTTTAAGAGAATAGCTGAGGTTTCTGTTCTAGTTCTTGTTCCTTTTATTTTTGTTTTGCTTTGAAAATTCTTATTATTTAAAGTATGACGACAGTTATATAACTTTTCCACACTCCACTTGCTATATAGCTAAGAGAATCAGGATTCCAATTCTAAAATGTACAAACTTTAAAATCAAATGCAGTTATAAAATTTAGTTATAAAATTTAAAATCTTCAGCAATGAGGAACTTGATAATAAGTTTTATGAGGAATTAACTTGGATATTAAAATTTCTGTAAAGAACAAATCATTAAAACAAGTTCTTGATACATCCAAATATCAACATTATTGACAATTGATCGCATCAGAATCTTCCTCCCTTGTTGAAGGTTTTTTAGGGTTGTTTACTAACCTGAAACCAAAGCAGATGCTTTTTTTTTCTGATTAAGAGAATAATTGATTTTTCTATTCTTTTCTTTTTATTTTTTACTTTTGCTTTTCTCTGAATTTTTTATTATTTAAAAGTAGGACAACAATCATAAAGTTACTAAAATGATTTGTATTAGCATGTTTGAGGACATTGGTATTGCAATTCTCATCATGCAACAAACTTTAGAATCAAATCATGGTTAGTGATTGTTCAATATTTTCAACCATGAGGAGCATGATCATAACTTACCTTAATGGGGAATTAATTTTGATATGAAAATTTATTCAATGACCAAATCATTATCATGTTCTCAATATATCCAAATATTGTAATGTTGTTGACAATTGATCAGCAGTAATATTCTTGTTGAACTGCTTAAACTATCAGTGTTGGGAACCTAAGCTTGTACCTATCTGTTAATAGATTTGCCATCACCAACTAATTGAGAAGCTCTCACAGGAGACAATCTTCAAAGTTAAAAGCATTTAGTCCAATTTTATGTGTCACCAAAACAATGTTTTGAATGACTGCATATTACTCAATTGTTAGACCTGTCTTGTCAGATCTGTGATTTAACATAAGAGAAGTGCGTTTGAATCTATTATTAAATGGCCTTAGCCATCTGATGCCTTTAATACAATGTTGGGAAATCATCAAAGACTTCATCTTCCCATGTAATGCTTGTGAAGAAGAATTGGTGAGACTTTTATGATATTTGAATTTCATTTTTAAGGTGTCATATCTTTCTTTCTTTGATTTCTTATTTAGATATTTCTTTCTCTCATTCGTTCTTTCTTCTCCTTCCTCTTTTACTTTAGAGATTTAGGAGTTTAATAGGTGCCCTATGACATCTTTTTTCTATGGTGCTTTCTTACATATATAATTTAGTAGACAGGTACAGCCACATGTAAGTGCCCTGTTACTTTCTAATAGTAATAGTTTAAAATTCATTTCATACGTAGTACTGCTCTTTAATTGTTTAAGCTTTTACCAAATGAATTTTGTGCTATTTCCTCTTGATGTTCTTGAAGTTTTCTAACTTTTATACATTTAACTCTGAATAAAATTATTGATTGAAATTTGTACTTACCCATTTCAGATCATGACCAGGGCAAAGTTGTTCATGCTCATTTCACAGGATAAAACAAACCAGAAGACTTATCTCCATAGGTAACCTGAGCGTACAACAAACTTCGCCATAAATTACTAACCTAATTCTCTGGTGCATAGTCAATCAGGCAAGCAACTGTGCAGAAAAAGTTGAAAATAGAGAAGGTATCCAGCTTTGATTGGTAAGCCCTGCTCTAGATTTATTGTTGTTTTGATGCCTTACATCCACAATATAAGTTGTCATATTTTTCGGCTTGGTTTTGTCTTTTTATTCTGATGTATTGTATTTTGTAGTGGAAAGATCCTATAGTTTTATTTTGATGTGTTTTGTCCAGAATTTAAGTTTAGTCATGTATGTGTGTGTCATTGTTTTTCAATAATACAAAAAATATTATTTTGCTAGGTTATAAAAACCATACTTTAGGAATCCCTCAATTAAGTCAAAATATGCTACTACTATTAATAGGTATTTAAACTTATCTTTACACTTTGGCTTGAAAACAGGACCTGATTAGAGAGCCGTACTCTCCAGAAGTGGCTGCTCAAATTTTAGCTATCCCTATCTCAAGCTGTGGAGTTACTGATAAGCTGCTATGGTCTCATACAACACAACTTTGTGAGTGAAACCAAGTGTCTTATGCAATGAGGAAGACAACTTGGATCGTTTGTTCCTGAAGCACAGTCTTGCTTGGGCTGTATAACCTCAACATAGTGATGTTTGAGGCTGCAAAAAAGTGTACTTATCATGCTAATGCTCAATAAAGCTTTGTTTTGTAGGTATGCACAAGCCTATGATGCACAACATGTTGATTAGCGTAACTATTGGAGAGTCCCAAGGCAAGTGTGTCCAGTCGTGGAGGGATGGCAAGTGTTGCTGACAATTGAGGGGCACTGGCAGAACAGATGCAAATGGGGTTGTTTTGCCTATGTAGCTAAATAATGGGCTGGCAGATAATTTTTCAAGCTGTTCCAGTAATGGCGTATGCAAACGAGTGGAAGCTTACTTTTTGAGAAGCATATTTTCCAGGCTTGTTTTGGTTAGTGGAAGATTGGAGAACCTGTGGAAAAGAAGAAGTTTCCTTGGCAACTAGCTGTGCTGACTGAAGAACACAAGTGCAAGGAAGTTGGAGAACACCAGTGGTGTACATTTGCTATGCACGGGAGTCACTAATGAGGCTAAAGCCCAGGTTACTCTTGCTTCCAACTCTTTTATGAACATTTTTTGGGCTTGTAACTCTATTACTAGAGGGTTGAATTTAGCAGTCTGGATAATATATAGCCAATTTGTTTCAAAAGTGGGACTTTAGAGTTACTTTCAGCAAAACTGTTCATGTTTAGTAGATATTCATCACATGCTAATAGATAGTCAAAATTGCCAATGAGCTGGGTAGCTCAAATGGTATTTTCTACCCTCCAAATTATAAACCAATAACTAATCACAAGGCTCAAAGGTAATTTAGGCACCTGACACAACATTTTTTTTTTTTTTTAAGTTTCATTAAATTGTAATGTTTTGTTGAATCTTTTTTTTTTTTTTTGTGCGGTTATTTTAGAGGTAAAAATCCATCCGATTAAACAAGCTACTAAAACCTACTGAAACCCCTATCTTCACCGAAGTCCCAGTCCTTGAGAAATTGGTTCTTGAAGATTGTTTAAATTTATCCAGGTTGCACCTATCAATTAGAGTTCATAACAACCTAACTCTTCTTAATCTGAAAGGCTGTAAAATTTTAAAAACTCTTCCAAACAAGTTTGAAATGAAGTCTCTTGAAACTCTTATTCTTTTTGGATGCTCAAAAATTTAAATAAAAAAACTTCCAGAATTTGGGAAAATTTTGCTATGTGTATTGAAAGTTTACTTGGATGGAATTGCTATTACAAAACTACCCACATCAATTGGGCATTGGACCGGCCTCGCTTTATTGAATGTAAGAGATTGCAACAGTCTTACATGTCTACCGAGCATACTCTTTAATTTAAAGTTGCTTAAAGACTTAAATATTTCTGGATGCTCAAAACTTTGTTTGATTTTATTTTAAATTCTAAAAAGTATTTGTGAGCTACAGCTTAGCTTTGCTATTAGCACTTATTCCAACAACAGCATCATTGAAGATTGTTGAACTTCTTGTCTATTTTTAGTCAACTTTTTCTCTATATTACCTATAAGTCATTGCTTTTTCTTCTCAATCAAAGCTTTTCGTTGGTTGCTCTGCATTATCTTTTTTTTCCCTTCCTTTGGACACATTTACTTAACTAATATTAACTTAAAAATATAATATTACTATCTGTGTTTTAGCTTCATTTTTATCACTTATTCCTACTCTCATCTGGTTTGTTTCCTTGATCAAATAACACAAATTTGTGCACCTAGCTAATTAATGCATATTATCAAATCTTATGGATTGGTAACATTGATAAAAAAAATCACCCCCATTCTTGAAGGTACTCATTTAAACCACACAAAAAAAAAAAAAACATAGTTTTATAAAATAAACAATGATTAGAGTAATTTTGGTTCACTGATTGTGTTAGTTGTTTGGGTTGGTTGCCCCCTTGATGTAGGATTATTGGACTTGTTCATGAGGAGAAACTATCACATGGCCAAGAGACAAGAAGGCAAGTGCAGTCCATTTTATGCTTCTGATTTTTGGTAGCCGTAATAGATTGCAAGGTAAAATCTGCACTCTTGTTGCCTATATAGTTCATTGTTTTAAAAATTTTCGAAGTGCAAAAACAATATATGCATGCCATTGCAAACATTATAATCAGAGTTAATCATTATGTCATTTCTTATCATATATGTGAGCTCATGTATAGATCGAAATTAGAATGATTTTAGCTAGATGTAGCATCTAGCTTTCTCATTGAAGGTTTTCTATAGCTGTGTACCCACCTTTAACCAAAAAAGTTCTTTTTTCCTCTTTAAGAGAATGACTGATTTTTCTATTCTTGTTTTGATTTGATATTTTTTTTATTTTAATGTATTAAAGATGTTATAAAAATGATTTGTATTAGCATGTTTGAGGACATTGGTAATGTAACTCTCATATGTTTAAAATTTCAAACATTCAGAGTTTGACCATAACTTACTTTTTATGAGGAATTAATGTAGATATGCAAAATTTCCTCATTGACCAAATCATTCATCCGAGTTCTTGATATAACCAAGTATCATCAACATTGTTCATAATTGAGTGATCTGCATCAGCATTAAGTTATGTTTTGGTAATTTTCTTAAGCTGTCATCATTGGAACCTAAGCTTGTGCCTATATGTAAATAGATGTGTAATAACTAACTTAATATAAATCTCTCAGAGGAGACCATCTTCAAAGCTAAAAGCAATTAATTTGATTTATCTTCACCAAAAAGATGTTATGAATGACTATAAATTGTTCAATTGTTAGACACGCTGTGATTGATCAGTGATTTACCATAATTGAATTGAATTGTAAGCAGTACTAAATGGCCTTAAGCCATGTGCTACTTTTATTCTGCAATGTAAGGAAATCATCATTCTTGTCATTGTACCATGTAATGCTTGTGTAGAAGCATTGGTGAGACCTTAATAATAATTCAATCCCATTTAAAAGTAATGACTTTTTCCTCTGCTTTTTGTTACTAGGAGATAGATATATATATATATATATATATATATATATATATATATATATATATGATCCCGTTCGAGTTTAAAAGAAAATAAGTGATATGACATGAATTTAACTGTTTAAAACTCTTTTTAATATGAAACAGCTTTTAATTTTGTAACTTTTTAGCACAAGACTTCTGTGCTTTTGCCTCTTGATGTACTTGAAATTTTTTCTACTTTTCTAAAACCTTCAGTCTGAAACAAATTATTGACTGAATGTTGTCCTACCCATTTCAGATCATGACCAGGCAGAGCTGAAACAGACCAAAAGGCCTATCTCAAAATCGTAACTTAATTAGCTTATACCTTGTGAAAGAGACTCGACTAGAATTAGAATTAAATGACAGCAGTAGAAAGTAGAGAAACCCAACCGTACAACAAACTTGATTATATATTACTAACCATATCATCTGAGCCATATTTTTCCTTATAGTAATCAGACTCAAGCAAGCAAGCAATTGTGTAGACGAGGTTGAAAATTGGAGAAGGTAGCCTACTTGGATTGGTAAGCACTCCTGTTCGAGTTGCTATCGTTGTTGTACTGCATCTAGAATTTAACTTATCTCACTTTCTTTCCATGGGTTTTGTTATTTTAGCAGAATGTATTATATTTTATACTGGAAAAAGATGCTAAACTTTGATAATCAATGTCATTAATTTTTGAGAATTTTATATTTTTTTTAGAGAAGTCAAAAAAATCTACATCTGTTAATTGGTATTCAAAGTTATCTTTACACTTTGACTTGGAAACGGGACCTGGTTAGGGAGCAATACTCTCCTGAAGTAGTGAAGTGACTGCTCAAATTTTAGCCACCCCTATCTCAAGGTAAGGAGCTACTAATAAGCAAATATGGCCTCGATGTAACTCGTGGTCGATATCAAAATTAAGCTACCATTGAAAGTAAGGGGAACTCAGGTAATGGATTCTCATTGGAGGGTCACAGCTCTTACTTGGAGACATCTGTGGGAATTGAAGCTTCCTTTGAAGTTAATAATTGTTATGTGGAAGTTTGGCATGAGGACTTACTTATTAAAACAGAATAGTGAAATGAAACATAGTGAGTGATAATAATTGTGTGAGGAAGAGGAAAACTTGGTTAATTTATTCCGGAAGTGCAATCTTGCTTGATGCTTGAGCTGTATTGTTTGGATAGATTTGATCCTTAGAACTGAGTTCATTTCTCCTTGCTCTTTGAAGCAGTGGTTGGCTAAGTGGATGGAGGATCCAAATTTTCAAAAACAGGAATATATTATGTTCTTTAGATTGATGTTTAAGGGTGCAAAATAGCTTCTAAAGAAGTGCTAATGCTTTGTTTTGCAGGTCTGCACAACAAGCGGATCAGAGTAACTGTAAGAAAGTACCAAGGCGAGTGTGGCAAGTTGTGGAGGGTTGTAGGTGCTGCTGACAATTTAGGGACACTAGCAAAGATAGTGTGAACGGGGTGGTTTTGGCTTTGTAGCCAAATCAAGTGCTGGCAGGCTGTTGCAGTTCTTCCATAAGCAACCAAATGGCATGCAGCTAGATGTCCCCCTGTTCGGAAAGCATTAACTAAGGCTACACAGCTTTGTTTTTGTAGACTTGTTTCCATAATTTCTAAGAGTAGATGACCTCTTTTGGAGAAGAAGGTTTCCTCTGCAACTTGCTGTGCTGATTGAAGACCACAAAGTGCATGGAAGTTGGAGAACGGTAGTGGTTGTATATTTGTAGTTACTACAGATGTTGGGGCCTTGCTTCAAATTCTTTTGAACATTTTTGGACTCTACTACCAGCCAACGCTTCAGACATTATTGTATACGCAAAAAGAAAAGAGAAGACGAAAAGAAAGAAGTTAAATTAACACCTTTTCTGGACTAATTTAAGCTATGGCATGCAACTACATGCAATCATTAACATTGTAAGACATCATATAAGAGATTCATGTCCCCGCGTGAAAATCATATTCAACTCTCCTTTCAGATTCAAATAAGAGCAATTGAATTAGCTATCTAATGGCTCTGACCGATTAACATGCTTTTTTTTTTATTGTGCCCTACAAATGGATTGTTCTGTTAAACTTCTATCAAATACAGAAATTGAAATTTCTCTTCCTTTGTAAAGGTTGTTATATACATCGATTGTTTTTATTTTTCCCCACGATAATGCAAAATATTTCATGCGTGTCTTTTGGGTCACACTAAATATTTTTTTAACAGAAAATGTTGGCTCCAGCCAAAGTCGCATTAAATAATTTTTTAGCATAAAAACTTGGCTCGAATTGGCTAGAGGGTAAGGATAAGAAGATAAATGAAGTTTTGAATGACATACTTTTTGTTTGTTAATGGAAGGTTTAAATTTGCTTAATTGATTTCCAATATAAAAGGATCTAGAGCAAAATCATCTAGTCTTTTCAAGCAAAAAAACTGGTTAATTTTTGCTATGCTGCAAAACATGAGCATTTGGTTTCATCCAAGGTTAGGCAAAACATATTAAGAAATCTCATTAGTACTTGTCTTTTTTTTTTCAATAAAAATCATCAGTGAACTTATTGAAACCCTCATATAGCTTATGATGCAAGTCCATTTGCAAAGTCAAAAAAATTTATGAAAGGGTTCCCACTGAATTTTTAGATTACATTTTCAATCTTCAGTTATTATAAATTCTCCAAAAAAGAAATCTTTTAGATATTAAAAATAATTTGAAACAATTACATTTAAAATCAAGAATAAGTCTACAACTAACTTCTAAATCCCCCCCCCCCTCCCCCCTCCCCTCGGCCCTCCTTCGTTTTCCCTTTTTTTTTAATCTCTTTTTCAACGAACGCGGCGAGCTTTCTCTTCTTGTCCTATCCCTAACAATTTTTGGGCATTTGCTATACCTTCTAGATCTACAATACCACAAATCACATTTACTACATTACACATCGACAATCAGCTATTCAGTAACAATCATCAATGCATTAATGGAAGGGAAACATGTCAAAGGTTTGATCGCACGACACAACATTTTTTTTTTTTTTGACTTTCAAAGAACTTGAGTGCAATCATGAGACCAAGATTAGCATTTTTTTTTTAATTTATAATAAGCATGAGACAAAGTTAGCTATTGTTTGAAAAGATCAAACCAAAATATAGAATCAAGAGAAATGTCTACCAATTCTAAGTTTAAAATTTTTGCAATTTAAATTAATCTATTGGACATTGAATATCTCTCTAAACCAGTTGTATTCCCTGAATTTATTTCTTAGTCCTTCTAAAAGATGTAGGAATCAAGCCCATTGTAACTTCCAGTAAAGTTATAGACTTGATAGCCCCAAATGCATTGAAAAAAGGTTCAGAAGCATACTCATTATGCTGCAGAAATTGCACAACTCTAGGTTCAGTGAAAGAAATGGATTACTAGAAAAAGAGAGAAAAAAGAGCTGCCGAGGGGGGGGGGGAGCTGAAACAGAAGCTGCAAAGGAAGACTAGGAAAAAGAATCCTCAAAAGTAATTAAGAGTGACATTGTTATCTTGTTCTATAGAATTTGTAATATATCCCACCTTCTCTGCTACCTATAAATGGCACAAAGAAATCAATACTCACCAAAGAACTGAGTGAAAATGTGCGTAAAGAAGTTCAAGTTGTGGGAAACATTGTAGGCCATGGCAGGCGGAAGAGGTTTCACAATGGTGTCAATGCTGAATACTCGTTGAAGAAACTGCATACACAAAACTCAACAGAAGTACCATATCACAAACTCAATTATGAACGGATTTAGATGCAAAATTATACAAAGGAAGCAGATGGAAGAAGAAAAGAGGAGTTAAGATATTATTGAGAGCCAAACAAACATAGATGTAAACTGTATAATTCCAAGCAGTAAGTGATGGATAGGCTATAAAAGTGTCAATCGACAGAAAAACAGAATATGACAAAAAAGACTATTAATTAATTGATATGCATCCTACAGAAATGCCCTTGCCCATTATAACAATATGGATATTGATGGTGTTCACACACACACATAAAAATCCTCAAATCAATTTCAGTGATCTACATCATAGAAGGCATAAATACATAACCTTGCTTCATAAATTGAGCCTTCAACCAAATTAAGAATCAACTATATGAAGCCTTAATAATAAGCTATGAAGCACGGGTGCGTTTCAGGATTCAGGGGCGAGTGCGGGACTCGGCAATTTCTAAAAAAGTAGGGTGCGGGTGCGGCGATTAAAATATTATTAAAAATATTTTTATTTATATTTTTAATATATTGCTAAACATACTTTTTTCACATTATATAAACATATACCAAATTTAAGAGTAATAATAAATAATAACTAGAATACAACTCCATCACAGATTCACAACACAATCACAAATCTGAGTAATAATAACTATTAACTAAATAAAAAATTAAACTCCAGTGTCACAAGACTCACAAAAATAAAATTAAAAAATTAAAAAATCAGCTCATCACAAATTCACAACACAATCACAAATCACAATGAATAATAATAACTATTAACTAAATAAAAAATCATCTGTTAACAATTAACTAAGAGTGTGAGTGTGAGAGCTATGATACCTGATAGTGAGGGGAGACAGAGAGCAAGGGAGACGAAGTGGAGCGCTGAAAAATGAGACTAGCACAACTGAAGAGTGAAGACAGAGAATGAGAGAGAGCCTAGCTGAAGAGTGAAAGCAAAGAGTGGGAGAGAGGCGCAAGAAAAATGAAGATTGAAGAGGCAAAGGGCTGGGTCGGCTGAGAGCAGAAGCAGACTGAGTGAAAAATTGAAAATTGAAAAGAAATGAGAGTTTTGGCTTAGAGCTATAGGGTTTTTTTTTTTTTTTTTTCCAAACACACCGTTTGCACCTCTTTTTTTTTTTTGGCCAAGTAAAACGGTGCATTGCGCACCTGTTTTTTTTTTTTTTGAATTTCAGCCATATCGGCCAATTTCGCCAATATCGGCCGGTATCGGTGTTGTGCCCGATATGAACCGATTCTGGCCGAATCGGCACATATCACACTGAAAAAATTATTTTTTTTAATGCCCGACGCGGCATGGACGCGCAGGAAGCAGCGTCGCCTGCGCGTCCCCACGTCGGGCTGCGTCGAACTCAGGTGCAGCGGCCCAAACGCCGCACCCGTACTTCCCAGATAATAAGAGGCTTCAACCTCATGTTAATTACATTACCACTTATAACAAAAGCTTAAACTATTAAGAAATAGTAGATTTAATCATATGACCATTATTACAACACTTTCTCTCACGTGTGGGTCTATACTCCCCTTTAATAAGTAGAGCCCGACAGATTTGATTTTGAACTTTTTCTAATTGAGAGGGTGGAACAAAGATAGGGTTCGAACTCAAGACCACCTACTTTGATACTATAATGAACTATCAGATATCCCAAAAGCTTAAATTGTTAGAAAATAGTGTGCTTAACTATTTAACCATTATTCCAACTGTTTGAAATAAAATGACATGCCATTGTCTATCAACTTGAAACTCTATAGAGGGTAAAAGTTCTCATCTGCTAAAAGAATAAATTTCTTCTTTCTTTCCTTCTGTTTTCAGTTTTCTTTGCTGGGTAGAAGTTATCAGCCACTACTACAATGCGTTATCCCCAGTTGTATTTCTAATTTGGTTTATTATAGTAATACTGAGGTTTTGAGTAGTTTAACCCAGAGATATCATAGAGTTGCAATACACTGGACAACTAGTAGGAGCTCACATTCCCAATTTATCCTTAAACAAATTAACAATCTCTTATATAACACATAACTCAAATCTATTTAAACACAATTGAGAACAACCAGGAATTCCCCAACACTGCAAAAGGGTACACTACTAATGACAAAGACATGAACTTTAAACAACCAATAGCAAGTAATCAAGAAACTAAGAATTGGGTAACCAAAGATACACAAATTAAACCAAGTAATCCAGAATTTTCTCAACTTGGTAACCAAAGAAACATAATTTAAAGCAAGTAATCAAGAAACTAAGAATTGGGTAACCAAAGAAACACAATTTAAAGCAAGAAACTAAGAATTGGGCAACCAAAGAAACAAAAGTTAAAGCAAGAAATTAAGAATTCTCTCAACTGGGTAAGCAAAAAACCAAAAACCAAGAAACAAAAATGAAAACCAAGAAAGTAGAGACCTGGTAGTTACGTTGAAAGCTGTAGCGAAGCTGGAGATCAATCTCAACAAGCGAATCATCATCGTAATCGTCGTGGTCGTGGCGTTTGGACTTGTCTTTCTTCTTGCGAGGCACGTGCATCGATCACTGACTCGGCTCCAGGCTGCTGCTTTGTGACTTTGAGCTTCGCGTCTTGGAACTCTTCTGCAGCTTCCTCTTCGCCCCTCCATGGCGCCGATGACTCAACTTCTTCTTCCCAATTGCCATTTTTATTCGTCGGAGTTTACACAGAGAGAGAGGTGTAGTGTTGTTTGAATGGGTGATAAAGGTTTGTGTTTGGCTTTGTGGGTTTTTATTTCTTGCATTCTATGTTAGGTTAAAGCCCATTCCTGTTTAGTGTGACCTTTAAATAAGAAGGAATAGTTATAGACTTAAGCTTCGTGTTTGGTTAGGGGCATCTAATTGATGAGGATTTATGTTACAGATGTAACCATTTTCAAAATAGTAGACTTGTTAGGTTTTTATTGATTCTTATATAGGTCCTATAACAATTGTTAAATTTTTTGTACATTTGGAATTATTGTCTTTCATGAATATGATGTTTTGGAACTTTAATGCATGCATATGTAACTATAAGTATACCTTCTTTTGGTTTATAAATCTATAAGTTCCTAAAAAAAATACTAATCTATAAGTTTCCCTAAAAATGTGAGTTAATAATGATTGCTTAGATCAAGGGTCCGTTTGGATGCAGCTGAAAACTGAAAACTGAAAATACTGTAGAAAATAATTTTTAAATGTGTGAATAGTATCGTGTAACCCATTTTTAATAAAAAAAAATTGCTGAAAAGTGAGGTTTGTGACTCCCGTGAACAGTGCACACCAGAAAAGTCAACAATCACGGCTCCAAAAAAAAAAAAAAAAGCAAACGTTGGACGTGGGAAGCGCATTTTGTGCTTTCCAAACACTCCTCAAGTCACCAAATTGGTTTTGGTGTACTAAGATTTTGGAGGAATCTAGATGCACATTAGTATTTAGATTCCTTTGAGCTCTTTGCAATAAAACATGAAAATGTATCTTTTTTTAAGATTACTATAAATTGTAAGTGTTAATTTAAACCAAACAATTTGTGAATTAGTAAAAGTTGAGCAGAAATTGCTTGTGTAACTCATAATTGATGGTGCAAAAATGGAATATTAAGGCCTGGTTATTGTCACATGTTAGCCCTGTGGTGTGTGTCCAATTCTTGGAGTTCCATGTTGTTGATTAGAAGTGTGCTCATATTTGAGTTTATTTACACTATTATGCACTTCTCTTGGTATCTTTTAGACAAGAGACCTAGCTTGGGCATGGCCTCATCTATATCATACGTGATACATGTGCATCCTATCTTGTCTCATGCATGTGAATTTGGTTCAAACCATTCAGTTTTGCTTTGACCCATTTATCTTTCATCCTTTTATAGACTTTTGGCTATTGGGCTTTTTATTGCCATATGTGAACATTGGTTTTGGCCCATTGATACTTAGCTTATTTTGTGAAGTTAATCAGTTATTTTATTTTATGTTATTTTTTGCCACACCATTGCGTTATTACTTAACACGCCACCAGAGCTTTTGTCTCTTCAACTTTATCTTCTCTAAAATAAATCAGATCTGTAAATTTTAATATGATCTATGACTATAAATCCAGGACAGACAACACGAGTTGTGCAAGTTGATTCAGGCAAATTTCTTGAAAGTTTCAGCATAAACATGGGGTGCATTACAAATGAAATGGCTGAGTTCTTATCCCAAGAAAGGTCCATGAAAACTTGATTTTTCTCAATCCTTGTCTCCTTTGTGATTTTTTTTTTGCCATAATGATGATAGAATGGTAAAAAATTTCCACTATACAATGTTGGGCAACAAACTATGGTGGTTGTTAGTCATTATCGGGGGAAAACATTAATTGATTTGATAATTGTTCAACTGTAGTGCGTGTCACTTCCCCCCCCCCCCCCCCCCCCTTTTCTATGCTATTGGTGATGTTATTTGCCAAGCTAAGTTGATGATTTAAAAAGGAACCCATGATTTGCGATCATCAAAAGATAATTGTTTTATATATATACATGAAGGATCTTAAACATAATTGTTAAAAATGATTATTCCATTTTTTTCTATTTTGATTACTAACTGATTTTCTATTCTGGAATGTCCCACTTTAAAAGCTTAATAACACAATTTTATAATTTTTCAAACTAGTCCTTTATCATTTGAAAAGTCAATACTAATTTCCATTTGCTTAATTTGAGTTTTAATTGAGACTGGTAGCTTTGTGTTTTTTTTTTTTTTTGAAAATTAAAACTGAAAATTTTCAGTTTTAGAATTTAATAACTTTTTTTTTTCCAAGATAATATTCCCGTAAAATGTATTTTTTAATTAAAAAGAAATGGGAGAGAAAATATAAATGACCAATGCAAAAAATATTTGAATTTGTATCATAACGCTTCAAGGTAAATATATTTTAAAACAGTTTGATAGCTACATCTTTATTATGTCTTGTTCGTGTTATAATGAATTCGATGTAAAGTTCACTCAATCCTCCTGCTTCTAGGTTCCCAAATCTAAGGATTCTAGTACTTAGATTTGTAGAGTTTGCAAACTCTGAGAATCTCTCCCCACCCTCCTCACTGCCCTCCCTATCCTCATTTTAGAAATCCACAAGCAAAACCTCTTTTTGTTTGCATGACAGGTTTTTCAAAATGAATAAAGTAGAATTCCTTGAATTTATGATTGCAATTGAGGATAAAGTACAAAAAGTAAATAATTTCACTAATTTTAATCAACAAATTAGATGAAGATGCAAGAGGCACACACCATAAATTAATAATTGTGATTGAAGAAAAAGTTCAAAAAGGTAGTAATGTCACTAATGGAAATCACAAATATTGTGAATAACAGATAGTATTGAACACTAAGTATTACAAAGACTTAATAATTTCTCAACACGTTCTGATTTTTCCCTTTTTCGTTTTATATATTTTGTTTTCTGTGAAATTCAATAAGCAAGAAGGAGAAAAAGAAGAAAATTGCACGGTGAGTTTCAATTCAATGTTCTGAACAGCGTAACCAGTGGTAGAGAATTTACACAGGAGCAAGTACAAAGCAAGCTCACTCTAGTGAACTTACTAAAACCCTACAGGCATAGCTCATGCGGTACAGCAATTCCTTTTGCAAGGTCATTAATTTTTTAAAAACATGTACGTACGAAGGAAATCTACTGAATTTTAAGATTAAATTTTCAATATTTAGAGATATGTTAAACAGTGTAAAATTAGTTACTGACAACATCAAAAACAAATGAGTTAAATCTAAAAATTTCCAATAAGCTCTTCACCTAGATCACTATATATTACACAGAGAAAAATAGTTGGCACGTTCAATGTTTTAATTAAAGAATAATCAGGCTGTTGGGAGAGATCCCTAATTGCTTTTTGTGCTATATGTTGGTGAAGAGCTTTGCACCCATCTGTCATTGTAGTCTCTCATAATTATATTTCTTTTTTTATTATTTTATATAGTTGAACTGTGTCCTCATTTACAGCTCTATCAGTTTATCTCTTTGATTCTCATGCTCATTTTCTATTTTAGGGAAAATTACAAAGTACACTCTTAATGTTTGGGATTACTTGAATTTTACACCCTGAAGAAGATTGCTTAGATTTTACGCCCTTAAGTTTAGTTTTGTTAGCAGAACTTCACCATCCCTTAGTTTTAAACTGTTAAGTGATACACTGGCATATTAATGTGTGGTTTTTTTTTTTTTTTGGGTGCCAAATTAGCTTCCGAAAATGGCGTCGTTTCACTTAAAACAAAGACACTACTGGAGGTTCCGAAACAGCATTATTTTAGGAGGCTGATTTAGGGGAAAAAAATACACATCAATGTGCCAATGTGTTATTTAACAACCAAAACTTACAGAAGATGGGGTTTTGCTAGCAGAACTAAACTTTAGGGTGTAAAATACAATTTTTCAAATTTCAAAATGTAAAATCCAAACAACCCTAAATTTTAGGAGTGTACTTTGCAATTTATCCTAATTTTAACAAGCATTTATGTAATATGCAATTATGCACTGAATTTGGCTTTCAAATGAATTAACAAATTGGAATCAGAAGTTGGTTTTAGCAAAAATGGTCAAAACTTAGGTGTGGCTTGTTTTGTTTTTTTGCTTTATCTTTGTTTAAAAAAAAAATCAAAATAGTCAAAATGAACTAAATCCATTGTCGATGATCCATAGCCGACTCCAACAATTTTGGACTATTTTAAGTTTTTGTTGTTGTTAATTCATTTTTCCTTGAAGATAAAAAGAAGCCAGCAAGCAACGTGCACACCTACACTAACGGTGGTGGCTATGGATAACGTCATTACATATTGCTAATTAAGCTCATCCCATGTTCTTCTCCAAAAAAAAAAAAAAGTTCATCTCATGTGCTACGCTTAAAGATGCCAAATAGGGGGAAATAAAAAAAATAAATAAATAAAAAGGGTTCAAGACCAAATTGTATTAAAGCTCAACAAAGGTGGTTATAGGTTTTTAAAAAAAAAAAGTGAATAGAACAAAAGATAGTTGGTCAAAAATCAATATAAATACAACTTTATAGCTAGTCACCAGGAAATTACTCTTTCTCCTCTTTTCGAGAACTTACTCAATATGTTTCATCAAATTTCCACTTGACTACACTTATCCCACAAATAAAATAAATATAAAAAGTTTTCACTAAAGCAAGCAAAAAGCTAAAGAAAGTAATATAAAGTACATAAACAAAAGTTAAGGGTGAATTTCAAAAAGACCAAATGAGGTTTGGATCAATAGCAAACACATTCCCTACACTTCTAATTTTGTGTTATTCACCCCTAAGAGCATCAGCATTGAATGGGTAAATTCCCAAATTTGTTTACAATTCAGGCTCAAAAGACAACTCCATTAGAAGTTGTAAAATACAACTATTGCAAAAAAAAAAAAAAAAATACAATTAAGCTACAAGCCTACAATGTGATTCTAAATGTAGAATCGCATTGTAGCTTAATGTTAAAAAAAAAAAAAAATTATTTTTTATTCAGTTTATCTTCTCTCTCCTCTCTTTGTAGATCAAAATTTCCATTATCTTTCTCTCTCTTTCTTTCTACTCTCTCTTCTTCCTGCTCTCTCTTCTTCAACAGCATGGAGGCAACGACGTGGAAGCTCAATCAGTTTCTATGGTGGAGGTGTGGAGGTCGTGAGTTTGTTCATGGGTTTTCGGCATGGGTTTGTTCATGGGTTTCCGGCATTTGGGTCGGATTTGGGTGGCGGTTGGGTCGGATTTGGGTTGGCGTTTGGGGGAATTGTTCCGATGGGTTTGATGATGGATTTTGATTTGGCTGGATTTTGCTCAATGGAGGTGGGTGGTGTGACTGAGAATGGTGGAGATTGGCGGGTGGCAAGATTGGCGTGGCGGAGATCGGTGGGTGGCGAGATCGGTGGAGCTGTGATGGCTGTGGCATTGTGATTGGTGTGATTGGCTTGATGGTTTTTTTTTTTTTTTTTTTTTTCAGTTTCGCCGATCTGGGTCGATATGGATGAATGATGATGGAGGAGTTGGGTTGATTTGGATGATGGAGGAGGAGTCTGGAAGAAGGTGAAAAATAAAGTAATTGAGGATTCTAGAAGGAGGATAAAATTGGGAAAAACAAAAAAGTAAAAAATATATTTTATTGTGAAGATATATTATTTTAATAAGTAGAATAAAAAAAAAAAGTTGGGATATTGGGTGTATTAAAAATGGTATTGTATAATTAATAAAGTGGTTTTTTTATGGTAAAATAGGAAAGAATTGAGATAAATAAATGATGATGCTCTAAGCTTTCAGTAATGACAAAATTCTTATTTCAGGGATCATGTGCACCGCACAGACCTTTTCATCATAAATAAAAATAAATAAATAAATAAATGAAGTTGGCCTTCAGTTTGAGGCCCCCACGATATATGTACAAGTCAACCCTTAGGAAATTACGCTGTGAGACAACTATTCTTATTACCAGCTCATAGTCATGTCCTAAAGAATGTTGTCTAACAAGTTGATGAATGTTAGTGACCTCAAATGCTTGTATATTTTATTATGTCCGGCTAAAACCTTTGTTTAATTTCTATTTCTGGTTCCAAGTATATATAGCATGCTCCCTTTCACACTAGAGTTGCTGGAGATCGAGTTGAGAGTTGAGACCTCAAGTTGTGAAAGAATTGGAGGGATGACATCAACATCATTATCACATGTTCGTACTACCAACATCGCTTTTATTAACATCAATAAGCAAAACATACTATCTCAAGAGTTGTAAAAAGTATTAAGAAAATTTGGATATCTTGTAATTAAGCTGAATCTCATACCTAAGAGCACTAGCATCTAAGTGGCCAAAAAAGTTCTATTTTACAACCTCAAAAGTTATTTTATGTATTATACCAACTCACTTTACAATACATCTAACATCTCAGTTTCTATATTAATATCATCTCATTTAAATATTCAATTTTATTCTTTCTTTATTTATACCATCTCAATTTTATTCATTCTTTATTCTTTTTCCATTAAAATAATATCATTATTTTTACAACCAAGTGAATAGTAGGTTCTATATATACGAACCCACTGTTCGCAGGTTGCAAAATTTTTAAGAACTCATACTCAGATGTTGGGTAATTTTTGAAGTTTTGAATGCAAAATAGCAACTAGGTGATGTTTACACCTCTAATTGTCAAGAATTACCCAATGTCCTATTGTCTTCTTTTCATAACCGGAGAGTGTGGGTCACGCTACTCATAAGCCTTCCTTGCCAACCTGGTTAAGTTCGACAAAAAAAAAAAAAAAAAAAAAGGTTACTGGATCAGTACCTCAGATTCTAGTATTCTACTGTAATGATGCATTTTGTCCCCACCATAATGATCTTTTCAAAGCACTATCTAAAAAGTTATAATTTTTATTTCAATTAATTTATATGACAAATTGTGATTAGTTACATGTTACTTTTATATAACATTAATACTTTTTACTCACCTCTCATAATTTGTCATGTAGATAATTATAGCAAAAATTGTACACCTTTTTATGCTACTAGATTTCTTGGACTCATTGTTAAAGGTACTGAGGAGCAAAAATAATAAATCATTGTTATAGGTAACGTAATTTTTATCAAATTAATTTTGAAAAAAATTCTTCAACTCATTGCTTGTCAATTTCAATAACTATTTATTGTGCGATTCATTTCCTGGATTATTAAAATCATATATATTAACATACGGTCGTGTCTTGATTGGACATGCAAATATTATCATATGAAAAAGATGGGATTGGATTCTGTGAAATAATTGCATTGCAAGTTGCAATTATCGTGATGTAAAAATTAATGTTGAATATTTTCTTTTAGAAACAAACACATATAAGAAGAGAAAAAAAATTCATAACATAAAGTACACCACAAACTACACTCAAAAGTTATAATAACATTTAAGGGAGTGAGTAAATCATTGAATAGTTTTAAAAAAAATTATAATCTAAATGTAGAAATTAAAAGTGAATTTTCAATTTTCAATCTTACCTATAAATTCACTATTCCATGCTTTATAACATGTATTATTGCACCTTCACTTAATTATGAAAGTATTCATTTCTCAAAAAGAGAAAAATTATGAAAGTATTCTAGTCTAAACCTGGAAAATGTATTCACTATTTTACTCAATGGATGGGATAAATCAACACAATACAACTAAAAATATTATTTATTAGGTTAACAATTGAATACTTAAAAATTTAATCAAATAATATTTTTGCTATCTTTAAACTGTTATTTTTGTTATCAACTTGTGTGTATATATATTAAAAGAAATTTTGTAGATAACATTTTATTTATATATAAAATAAAAATAAAAATAAAAACAGTGGACATGGTCAAGTGGCTATGTAAAAGCCAGAAACCAACTAGTTAGTACTTTCAAATAACCAACTATGCGTACCCAAAATGTAGTTATTGGGCTTAAACTCTATTTGGGCTCATAATCTATTTATATTGTGGGTTTTTGAATTTCCTACCATGGGTGATTCTATACCCGGCGACCCAAGAACCCTTATTTTCTGTAAACTCAGACTTGTTCTCTCTTTCTCTAACATAATGGACACCCTCTTTCCTCAGTTTCTATTCTCCTACCCAAAAAATCCAACCCCTCTCTCAAATTCCCATCTCTTATTTATAGTCCAAGGCTAGTGGAAGGGTCATGATTGTTTTCATGGTAAGTGGGAAGAGAGGTCCAATGCTATTACTCTTAAGTGAGTGTTTAGTTGGGAGTGGGAGGTGGTGAAAGTGGTATTGGAACTGGTTCCACCGTTAGAGGGACTGTCCGGCAGCGATACTCCCTAGGTGACACTAAGCATTCAGGGACTCACCTTCTCGAGAGATTGCACTTCCCGACCAGTTAGGATCTCGCCTTTGCCGCTCATGTCACAAGTGTCTTTGTCTTGTGGTTTTGGGCCTTTGATGGGCGTCAAAGCTTGCTTGGGCTGAGTTCGTGGGGCTCAATGAGTGCAAGGCATTACACGTGGCACCATTATGACAAGCTTTATAATCAATGGGCTTGAGGAAGAGTAACTCCCCGTACACCAACATTGTAATAACCTGGTGTGTATAGGAGTTTATGGGAAAGGAGATTGTACATGCCTAAGTGAATAGTGAAATATTAAAAGAAATCTTTTTTTTTTTTTTGAGAGTGAGTTTCAACTTATGGGGTTCACTCCTGATGGTAGCTTTTTATCATCAAACCAAGACACCAATTGATTTTTAGTGTAGACAGAGATTGAACCCCAAATTTATTAAAAGAAATCTAAATACTCATGTTTGTAAAAAATATACTTTTTAGTAAGACAGTGGACGTGGACTATCAAATAAGGTGAAGAAATGCAAGTTGCGTATTGTATACAAGAAAGAGGCAGAAGATTTCAACCCATTTATGGCTAAGAGAGGCAACAATGGCTTCACTGCTCATGAGGGCTTCGATGTTCTCCAATATAATTTTGGCATTTCGACAGTGATAGTGGAAGGTTACAAAGCCATGTGAAGCCATGGTAACTCTGATTCTGAGGAGTCAAGTAAGTACGAGGAATGTGGTCAAGAATCTAGTGCGAGTGACCTCGCAAGTAGATAAATTTTTTTTCTCTTGATTACCTATAAGTCTCTGTCTTTCTTCTCAATTCAAGCTCTGTTGGTTGTTGCAATTTCTTTTATACATTTGTTAATAGATTGCCCACCATATATTTGATTAGAGGTGTCTCAATGGCACTCCTAGCATTGAAGACAAAGTTCAAAAGGTTAATAATGTTACTTATGGAAATCAACAAACACTGTTAATATATTATTATTTTTTGCCCATGTTCTTCTTATTTTCAGACATTTAGTACCTTAATAGATAATAAAAAATATAATGTCAAGTTTGAATGGAAACGATGCTATCAGCCTATCACATGCATTGCCTCATTGATCTGTAATATTAATAGTTAAGCAATGAGTATTGGAGGAAATCACTATTGAAGCATTCCAAAGATTCTAGGAAAATTATGGTAGGAAGGCAAGCGGCACGCTTATAGAGGTTATATAAAGTTTGTGCCTCAAAGGTGTCCCCTTAGTGGTTTTTCCCATTTGAGAAGTTCTCCTATGGTTTTCCACTTTATAATCAAATCACCGTGTCAATCCCTTTGTTCATAATCACATTGGGGTCTAAATCTAATCATTTATCATATTTTAAAAATTGGTTGATAATCATCTCTCTCTAGAAGCTACTCAATCAATCAAAAAATAACAATTAAAAATTAAAAACAGAGTCTTATAAAATAAAGTGACTAAGGTCTTATAAAACAGTTTTATAAACCAATCTATAGCTGAGGCAGAAGCATTGCCTTGCAGTATCTTCAACATGCATTCTCATAGTGAAAGATTTGACCTTTGTACAAAAGGGAAAAGATTAATGGCAACATCACTCACAAAGATCAAAAATTGACAAACAATGCACTTATATACATACTCTACAATCTACAAACAATTAAGCCCAATATAATCCTATTTGGTGACATTTTTACTTTTTACCATATATAAATGTAAAAGTTTTTCTCTAAAATTTGAAAAATCAACAAACAATTCAATGAAAAGAAATGGAACCAATGAAGTCATTTCATGAGAACATGGAACAAATTAAGTTGTTATTACCAGCCTCGATTTTTTGGACACCCCTTCATTAATTGACATGTTCAGTTTTTTAAAGAACAATTACGTTATTTGCAGAGTGATCCCTTATTCATTTTAAAGAAGCATAGTCATTAGTTTGAAAGGGTAAAGATTCTTCAGTTGATGTTAAAACAGCTCTAATATAAATAATCTTGATGTCAATCATGCACTTTGCTTGCTCCTAGACTTCACTTTTTTTCCCCACATTATTTTTTACACTCTTCATTTTCAGTTTCTAAATGTCTAAGTCACCCTATCCGTGTACTTCTATATTTTGGTTGCACCCTTTGCCTTTTGTCATAAAATTATTCGTACTTATCATAGAGAGACCAAAAAATAAAAATCAGCCTTAATAAAAAACCCCAAATGAAATTACTCTAAATAAGAAAGAAAAAAGAGTAAAACAAAAACCGAGTGCAAACGCAGTTACACATCCTTATCATTGTTATCAATGACCTGAAGTGCATAATTATTTTGCACTCTGCTTATATTAATTTAATTAGTGAATGTATTAGTCATAAAGTTTCCAAATTCCACTAAGCATTTAAATAAAAATAACTTTATAGTTTTTTGAAAAGCAATTAGAGCAGGAGTTCTAGGAAATTATGCAGAATGTGTAGGAGTAATTGCCATCAAATTTCCACTACAATGCTAATCCAGAAATAATAAAATTATCAGAAAAGCATGATAAAGCATAAACAATACTTTACTAGTTACTTGAAACTTAATCTTTCTTCTCTTTTTCTTATTGGGCGAGTAAATTACGTATATATAGCTCTAATAAAGTCCACTTCTCTACTTTATCTTCTTTTTTTTAGGGGGGGTTCTCTACTTTATCTTCCTTCATTTTTTTTTTTCTGACTTCAATTTTAAATTTTATTTGAATGTGCTTATTGCATAAATAATAGTTCTAAGATTTATTAGGATATATTATATTTATTCCTTTGAAACTGTGGGTTGGGCTTAGTGGGTCAGTAGATTTTGTGATTTGGACTTGATGGGGGGTGAGGATTGGTATGTGTTAGGAATCAAAATCTTGTGTTTATTTCTCTTACCTAATCTTGTGTCCCACTCTCTCACATGTTTGAAAATAGTTTTGTCCCATTAGATAATCTTAATGAAAAATGGGTCCATGCAAGGTCAACACAATAATCAAAAAGAGCACCGAAAACCCAAACAACTTACCTCGCTCCATGAGATAATTTCCACTAAGCTTTTCAACTTTCCACTTAACAATATTAACAAACTTTATAGAGGATAACCATGAGGCTAAATTTATTGTCCCACGACTTTTTTTTTTTTTAAAGCATATTGCCCCTAAAACCTTGCCATTAGAAAACTTAAGTTATTATAGAAAATTTTATGCTACAAAAAAAGTTTTTTATAGGAAATTTAACATAACTTTAGAATATGTTTCAAAATATAATTGTAACTTTCATATACACGTACAAAACATACATTAAAAAGAATTTAGAAAGAAATAGAAATCCATAGAATTTTAAGATTACATTTTACTATTTAAAGAGAAATTCCTTATTATATATGTTGATGACGACAAATGGTAAGGCTGTCATTTTAGTGTCTCATAATTATCTTCCAATTCGTTTAGGGTTGTTGAATAATTTTCTCACTTTCACACCTACTTACTTTGTGTTTAACGATTGATTTGTTGACTCTCTCTTTGATTTCAATACGACAATACCCAATGCCCATTCTTAAATTTTGTGTTCTAGTTGTTGTTTATGATTTTGCTTTCTTTAAAGGGCAAAACTTAGATACAGTACTTAGGTAAAGTACTTTAGATACTCCATTTAAAATTAAAACACTTATCCACTTACTTAACAGTGAAATTGTCGTTTTCTTCTCCGTTTATTTATTTTCCTTCTTTTATTTTCCTTTTGTTTCAAACTAAGACTTCCCATGAGAAAACCCCAAAATTGTTTTCTTCTCTTGCTCTCTCTCTCTTTCCTTCTCTCTCGTTGAAATTGGATAAAATAGACAAATCCAGCTCTCTGAGTTCTCTGTCTCGGTCTGTTTTCGCAGATTGGTTGGCTGGCACTAAGAAAATTCGTTGGTATGTATTGGTTGAATCTCATTATATGTTTTCAATTCTAGTTGCTGGGTTTTGTGTTATTTTGAGGTTTGGTAGAGTTTTTCTTTGTTGATTATGATCTGGGTATCAATTTTAGTTATTGGGTCTGTGTTATCATTACTCTGGTTTGTTTGATTTGGGTTTTCAATTCTAGCTACTAGGTTTGTGTTATTTTGAGGTTTGGTAGAGTTTCCTTTAGCTATTTCTAATAAAGGTTTCAATTTTGGTTGATGGGTCTGTCTTAGTATTTCTTTGGTTAATTTTGATTTGGGTTTTCAATTATAGTTGCTGAGATTGTGTTATTTTGAGGTTTGGAAGAGTTTTTCTTTGGCTATATCTAATGAGGGTTTCAATTTTGGTTAATGGGTCTGTCTTAGTATTGCTTTGGTTAATTTTAATTTGGGATTTCAATTCTAGTTGTTGGGTTTGTGTTATTTTGAGATTTGGAAGAGGTTTCCAATGGCTAAGTTCACCTTGATGAAGCTGAGTTCTAATTTATTTTTTTATGTTTGATGTTTGTCTTTGGTGTTTGATTGATAGTTCAAATCAGAAATTTGAAATTGGAAAGGCAAAAGATTCTTAAAACAGCAATCATATACTAATCTTAGAGAATTAAATACAAATATCTTGATTTGAATATTTTGGAAGTTGCTGGATTGATATTAGCAATACCTGGAGATGTTTTAATGGCTAGTGAATTTTTTTGGTTTATTTGTCATATCTTCTAAGACTGCTATGGTGACTGGTCAATTACATTGTAGTTTGATTTTTAAATGTGGTACGGCATTGATTGGTAACTTTTCATTATTGCAGCTCAACCATTTCAAACGTCTTGAGACATAAAGTGAATTATGTTTTTACTTTAGTAAATTCTCTTTTGCAATATGCCATGTGATATTTGTATTGTGAGTTCACAATTTAATAAAACACTGTTTACTTCATTTTAACAAAACATGATGATTTCGAATTTTTTATGGGATTTTGTAGATGATCAAGGAAGCCTTGTTGGCTTTGAATGAAAGAAGTGGGTCGAGTCCATATGCTATAGCGAAGTACATGGAAGAGAAGCACAAGGATATGCTTCCTTTGAATTACAACAAGATTTTGGGTCTCCAATTGAAGAACTCTGCTGTGAGAGGAAAGCTTATTAAAATCAAGGCTTCGTATAAGCTATCTAAAATGGCTAAAGAGGAGAAGGTTACAACTACAACAACCAAGGCTGTGAAGAAACCTGAGGCTACTAAAAAGGCTGTGAAGAAGGTCACGAAAAAAGTTGGGCCTAAGAAGACGAAGAAATCGACTCCTGCCAAGCCTAAACAGCCCAAATTGATTAAGTCTCCTGCTGCTAAGAGAGCCAAGAGGACCGTTGCTTGAGTCTGTAGACATTAGATAAAATTAAAAAAAAAGTGGTGTTACATGGAAGAGAAGCACAAGGATGTGCTTCCTCTGAATTACAAGAAGATTTTGGGTCTCCAATTGAAGAACTCTGCTGTGAGAGAAAAGCTTATTAAAATCAAGGCTTCGTATAAGCTATCTAAAATGGTTAAAGAGGAGAAGGTTACAACTGCAACAACCAAGGCTGTGAAGAAACCTGAGGCTGCTAAAAAGGCTGTGAAGAAGGTCACGAAGAAAGTTGGGCCTAAGAAGACGAAGAAATCAACTCTTGCTAAGCCTAAACAGCCGAAATTGATTAAGTCTCCTGCTGCTAAGAGAGCCAAGAGGACCATTGCTTGAGGCTGTAGAAATTAGATAATAAAAAAAAGTGGTGTTTGGTTTTAGAAAAAAGTTTAGGTCTCTGTGTATATGAAGTCTATGGTTTTAATGAAGGAAGTGTTCGGGTTTGGTTAGTCTTTTTTGTTTGTTTGTTTAGACGTCAATGCTAAATGGAATTGACTTTTCTTTGCTTCCTCTGTGAAATCGGTTACTAATTTTTTGAACTTTTATCTTGTTCAGTCATTCATTGGCTTAATCAATTGTCGGTTACCACTCCTAAGTTCTTTTTTTTCTTTTCTTTTTTGAGTTATAAGTGGGGCATTTTTATGCCATTTCATTTGAATTTATTGAGAGTTTTGGCTCTATGTTCACTAGAAGTTGCCTCATCCTTTATAAAAAGAGTCCACCAGCCATCATTTGCCTGCACTTAAAGATAATAGTGGGAACTAAGAGCTATATGTATAGATGTGCAGTACATTTGTGTTTTTTCCCTCTGCACTGGTTTCTCTGCACTGGATAGCTGCTACCTGCAGCGTGTGGGCTGCTGTTTTCTTGATGCAATTGCATCAATTGCACTCATTGATGCAATTGCCAAGCTTGCTTATGTATTTGATGGTGAAAGTGGTAATAAATACATGTGTACATAATATTACAGGTTGCAACATTCATTTTTTTTAGCTGAATATTGCCAATTGTTGTACGTGTACAATTTTTTTGTGTGGATTATTTAATTAGTGTACTTGAAAATCTTAGGGTCTTCTTGGTTTTGGATGAAGGTTGTACTTATTGGATCATAAATGAATGTAGCCAATTGCTGTACTAGTTATATGCTTTGCCTTCAAGATCATATCTCCACTTCATGCAAGACCCACTTGGAAAAATTGTACCTACTTTGGTATTTTGGATGTCAGAAACTTGAAAGAAAGCATTGATTTTTTCATTCATCAAGTAAAATTTGCACCGGCATGGACTTGGTTGTAAAATAGTATTAGGGGCAATGAACAACATGTCACATGTGGGTATAAGATCTAGAGATTTTGTTGGTAGTAATGGTTGTCTTTGACGTTAAAGGTTGTACTGAAACTGAAATTGATTCCCTAGAAATTTCTATTTCAAATATCCAAAACATGCTAAATATTTGGCCTTTTGTGGCGATAGCTGCAAATTTAGAATTTTAAACCCTGCGAACAAAAACAGATAAATAACTCAATGAGTGCCTTCAATTTTCATTTTAACTCAAAAATGCAGTTGATGGCTGGTATGAATAGCTGAAGAAATCCAATTGCCGTACCGCAATCCAAATCATGTATGTGTACATAAAACAAGTCAAATGAACAATTATCAAATATCAATCTTGGAAGTGTGTTTATGAACTAAATTAAAAACCAATATATTTCTCAGCTTGACAACATGTCCAGCCAATACTAAACTAACAATATCATTTCACATCACAAAAAATTATTCTCATATACACAAATATGCACTTCCACACAAATGTATAGCACATCTATACACATAGCTCTTGGTTCCCACTATTATCTTTAAGTGCAGGCAAATGAAGGCTGGGGGACTCTTTTTATAAAGGATGAGGCAACTTGGGGTGAACATAGAGCCAAAACTCACAATAAATTCAAAAAAAATGGCGTAAGTGCTCCACTTATAGCTCAAAAAAAAAAAAAAAAAAAACTTACCAACGGGAAACTCTACCAAACCTCAAAATAACACAAACCTAGCAGCTAGAATTGAAAACCCAAATCAAAGCAATGATAACATCGACCCAATAACAAAAATTGATACCCAAATCATAATCAACAAAGAAAAACTATACCAAACATCAAAATAACACAAAACCCAGCAACTAGAATTGAAAACATATAATGAGATTCAACCAATACATACCAACGAATTTTCTTAGTGCCAGCCAACCAATCTGCGAAAACAGACCCAGACAGAGAACTCAGAGAGCCAGATTTGTCTATTTCATCCAATTTAAGCGAGAGGGAAGGAAAGAGAGAGAGAGAGAGAAAGAGAAGAATATAGTTTTGAGGTTTTGGGGTTTTCTCGTGGGAAGTCTTAGTCTGAAACAGGGGGAAAATAAAAGAAGGAAAAGAAATAAATGGAGAAGAAAACGGCAATTTCCCTGTTAAGTAAGTAGACATGTGTTTTAATTTTAAATGGGGTACCTAAAATGCTGTACCTAAGGTGTTGTATCTAAGTTTTGCCATTCTTTAAAACATGAAAAGCTCACTTCACTGTTTTATCATTTTATTTTATTTTTGTTGAGAAAAACACCGTTTTATAATTTAATGGCATGACAAAGTCGACACCGTTTTGCCATTAAAGAAAAGCTATATATATAATTAAAAAAATATATTAAAATCATTATGTCATTTAAAAAAATTAAACAACTTTTTACTTTTTCAACTTCTCTAAATAATAATTGTTTTCCTTCTTTTTGGTAACGCTGATTAACCTGAAAAAAAGTAATTATTATATATAAATTTAAAAAATATTATGATTTTTTATCCTTAAAAAATATTTGTGACCATCCTAAATTTTTTTAGACACAACATAATTAAAAAATAATTAATTGAATTTCAAAAAAGATATCTAAATAAATTTACTACTAGCAATTAAATAAGGAAGAAGTTGGTTTGCCACATGTTCAGTCTTTTTAGAGAAACTTCCTGGTATCCTAGCGGCAAGGACACGCTCCATTCCACCAGTCAGTCCAGGTTCGACCCACAGTAATAGCTTTTTTTCTTTTCTTTTTTTCTCTACTTATTACCAAACTACGTCGTTTTGGGTTTGCTTTATAACCCTACTCACCTTATATTTCAGCATTTGTCTCTCTCACTTCAACAGCAGCCGTTCTCCCCTTTTCACTCTCCAGTCATTGTCTTCCTCTCCTTCTCTCTCTCTTTCTGTCATAGTTTTCCTCTGTTTTTTCTCTTCTCAAACTAAGCTCACGGAAAGCTTTTTTTACCACCAATTGTTCAATCTTATTCGTCTCCTCGATCTTCACAACGTGATCCGCATACTCAAGCTCCTCTCTTTTCTCTTGTGCAATGCTTTGTGTGAATTCTTTGATTTTTTTTTTTTTTTTGAATTGATATTTAGTTTGCGATTCAATTTATATTTGGATGATGACAAAGATTTTTATCCTGGGTTTTGTGTCTCACTTTTGTTTTTATAGTATTAGTATCTGAAATTCTCCTCTTATACCAACTGTGATTGTTAAATTACAAACGTTTTTCTCTTATCATATGAAAAGCTAACAGTATATAGGATCAAGAGGGTTGTTGCTTAAGAAATCACTAAAAACACAGAGGATGCTTTTGTGTTGATTTAACGTTAGTTAATTAAATTTCTGCAAACGTAATAATCATAATAACGTGAGTTAAGTAATTTTCAGTTTGAGATTCCTGGAAGGAGAGGGAGACTTACACATCCACTTTGTTTTAAAAAAAATAAACAAACAAAAAAAATGTAGACTTCACTGAAAACAGAGGATGTGAATGGCCTAGCAACGCTAGGATCACCACAAAATTCATTAGAATTTACAATACCCAATTTCACTGCTGCCCTTCACTTGGGCCTATCACTATTAAAGGGGAAGATGCATGCACTGAAGAAAGTGTGGAATCAATGACTTGCTGCAAGTCTTGCAGATAGCGTTAAAGATTGTAAAGGCACTGAAATAAAGTCTGTAAAAGAAAAAAAAAGAGATAGGAATTGGGAAGCCTTTTTTGTTATATTAAGGGGATTACGCTATGCCCCAAGGTTTTGAATCCATAGTCTCTTTTGGGGAGATACAGATCGACATACTTCTAAGAAATTGAAATAAAAATATTAAGAAAAAAAAAAAAAAAAACTTCAAATCTTGAGGGATGAAGAATTGCTTATTTGAAAATCCCACATAAATTAAGTCCAAAATTTCCTTCTGCACTTTCATTAAACACTGTTTTAACACTTGTGACTTACTCTACTCAAATATGCATTTATATGCATGACACCATTAGCTAGACAACATTTATGTACTTGGTATATTTTGTGGTGTTTTATGTATATAGTTCAAATCGTACCAGTAACTTTCCCTCACCCATTATCAACCTATGAAAAAAAATATTTAAGCAAATTGGAAAAATAAAACTATAAATTAAAATTGCACATTAATTATGTCTAGCACGGCACACTAATTATGTCTTCTTGCCAAACTCGAAAGTCATCAATTGATCCATTTGAATCATGTTACATGGACTTCATACCATTAACAAGGTTCACCAAATAAGAATCGGCAAGTGAATCAAATCTGTCAACCCTAATAAAATCTATAAAATTTGGTTCATACCTCCCACCAAAATAAATTTGTAGTCTCCTTTGCATTCTTCTTCTTCTTATCACGCTTTTAGATTATGCATAATAATCAGGTTTCATCAGCTCATTTATGGCCCAAGTGTACAAGTTTTCAATAAAAGCCCGTAGATATTTTCTACTGAAAAACTTAATGCCATGTGTTGTGGGTTGAGTTGTGTAGTTTTCCATTTTATTGGTAAGCGATTATATATTAATTTGATATTAAATATTCTTCTAATTTTTACTAGATTAATAATCCAACAGGGATCAAAAAGGTTATACCAAGATAGTGATAGTGTAAAACTTATTTAGAAAATCAAAAACACAAAACAATATTGTCTTTGTACTTGATTTGATTGTCTAATCCCAAGCTCTTTTTCCTTTCTTTCTCTTTCTCAGTATCTTACTCAAACAATGATGGTGTGAAGTAAATAATGGTTAGGGCTCCATGTCATATATACAAATTTCATCCGATATTATAATTTGTCATCACTCATCACTTAAATACCTCAATTTTCCAAGTCCCCTGTTTGGCAACTTAGCTTAGACTCAGTTTTCAACTTCAAAAGTTGCGCTGGGTTTCACAAAAAAAAAAAAAAGTCCCAAAGTTTGTCAAACATTGCAGCTGGGTTTCACCCAAAAAAAAAAAAGTCTTTTGTCAAACATTGCAGCTGGATATATGGGGTTAATTACGAAAATGCTATCATAACTCTGTTTCCATAACTTAAAAACACAATTTTCATAATTCATCACCCAAAAATTAGATAATTGAGTGATGGAAACAAGAGTTGAAAACTAAGTAAAACAAAAAAATTTGTGTGGATTTCATGTGTTTTGATAACTCAGTTATGAGTTTTGGATCATATTACTCAAAACTCCTCTAAACCAAACAGACTCTTTCTTAATTTTTGATACTTTAGATTTTGAGTTTCTAGGGAGGGATATTTTTCATTAATTATTCATTTTATTCAAAATCATTTCCAATTTTATGGTTGTGGAAGATTTGCAATATGGGATATCACGCAAGCATTAATTGTAATCTCTTGGGTGACTTGTGTAAAAAAAAAAACACTCCTATGGCAATGGCAAACCAATTTGGGGAATGATTAATGATTGTTGTTGTTTCAAGAACAATTATAATAAAGGCAATTTCTATTCCTATGATACAGAATAGTATAGAATCCGAGTGTCATTTCTTAATTATTTTATTCTTTTTTTTATTCGAGTAAAGTAAATGGAAAAAAAAAAAGAATAGAACCATTTATTTTTGCACAATTTATGTTATGGCATATGCCTTTTTTTTTTTATTGGTAAGGGTTGTACAAGGGAACGAGAAAGGAGTTTGATAAAAAAGAGTTTGGGAATATCCCGCTTAGTTAACAAACATCGAGTTTGGAGTCGGGGCAGCATGAATACAAGACTATTGAAGTGAAGTTTGGAATCATTTTTGTTTTCTATCTTCAAATTACCAAATTGGAGAATCACCAAGACCTTTCAACGATTTGACGCGCCCTTATTATGACTGTCCCTCATTGGTTGTGCGTTCTTGGTTTTCTTGTTTTTCTAGAAAAAAACATCTCAATTGTCCAAGCGAAGAGACTCGTGAGGAAATTTTCTCTTACCCAAAAACAAAGGGAGGAGACTTCCTGTAACTTTTCTAAATTCTCCAACACACAAACCCCACCCCAATCTGATTAATGGAAAGAGAGCTATATAAAGTCACCACAAAATGACTGAGTTTTTTGGCTGAATATTGTAAAAAATTGAGTTTATTTGTGATATGGGTATTGTTCAAAGTTATTTGGGAAAATGTGGAGAAAAGCGAATTTCGACAATGGTATTGTCAAAATTTTGAGAAAAAGTAGGAGAGAGAAGAGAGAAATGATGTAACGGATGTAGGAGAGAGAAAAATAAATTTCGACAATGAGATTGCCAAAAAAAAAGTTGAATTTCGGCAATTGAATTGCCAAAATTGAAGGATTAAAAAAAGAAAAAAAGAAAACTGAACTGTGGTAAGAGTAATGCTACGGTCACAAACTATTTTACCATATTTTTACAAACTGTTGTTATGACCAATTTCTTATGGTTCTTATCAAGATCCTCCAGTAACATCACTTTTTTATTTACCAATAATCACTCATCACATCAGCAGTTTATGAAAGTTTTTGTAAAAGAATTTGTATCTCTAGCATTTTGCTAAAAGTGGAGGATTTAAAAAACAAAAAAACTCAATTATGGCAATTGAGTTGCGGAAATTGAAGGATTAAAAAAAAGAAAAAAAGAAAATTGAACTGTGGAAAGAGTAATGCTACGGCCACAATTGAATTTCCAAAATTTAGCTTTTTTATTTTTGGCAATATCATTGCCGAAATTCATTTTTCTCTTTCCCGTCACATCATTTCTCTCTTTTCTTTCCTACTTTTTCTTAGAATTTCGGCAACACTATTGCCGAAATTCACTTCTCTCCTCATTTTTCCAAACAAGTTTGAACGATACCCACATCACAAATAAACTTGATTTTTTTCAATATTAAGTCGAAATACTCCAAAATGACTCGCTAGCGTCGTCTTCTTGGTAAGTGAGAAAAAAATAGGGAAGATGAACTAAGAGTCTGTCCGTTTGGGGTGAAAATAAAGAGGATGAAAAATAGAATGAGGAAAATAGGGTGGAAAATGATATTTTTCACTGTTCGTTGGGAGAAGGAAAATAGGAAGGAGAGAAAATCCGGGAGAAAGTTTTCTCTCCGGACCCACATTTTTTTTTCCTTCCAAATTGAAAGGAAAATCGAGAGAGAAAAGTACTATAGTAGCACTTTTACAAAAAGGCCCTCTTCTGACTTATTTTTTTTCAACGTTCTCTTCTCTCTCTCTCTCTCTCTCTTTTCATCGTGACCTGAATTTCAACGTTCACTTTTTTTTTTCTTTTTTCTTTTTTCATCATGATTTGAATTTCAATGTTTTTTTTTTTTTTCAACGTGACCTGATCTATTTTTTTAATGTGATAAATTTATATATATGATGTGATAAATTTTACATTATGTAATGAGTACAAATAAATCTATTTCTTACATATTATGTAACAAGGGTATAATAGTTAATTTATATAAATTACATCTTCCATCATTTCTTTTTTCTCTCCAACCAAACAAAATTTTTTTTCACCCTCCCACTTTTCCACCCTTCCAACCGAACATACAAGAGGGGGAAAACTAAATATTTTCCATCCTTCCACTTTTCCTTCCTTTCACAATTTTTCATCCTCTCACTTTTTCACTCCTCTAGCCGAACGGACTCTAAAGAAAGTGGGGGAATCAATGACTTGCAAGTGTTGCATATAGCGTTAAAGACTGCAAGTTAGGGGTAAAGGCATTGAAATAAAGTCACCACGAAATGACTTGCTAGTCTCATCTTCTTGGAAGGTGGGAAAAAATATAGGGAAGATGATGAAGAAAGTGGGGAATCAATGACTTGCAAGTCTTGCCTGTAGCGTTAAAAACTGCAAGTCAAGGGTAAAAGTACTAAAATAAAGGTTGTAAAAGAAAAAATGAGATAGGAATTGGGGTGTCTTTTTGTGTAAGAAATGTTAATCAATGTCTTAAAGGCATTAGTTTATGTACTATCTTCAAAAATATTTTATGAAAAAATAATAAAATTTTCCTATTATAGTTTATTAATAATTGTTCTATGGACACTCATCAACATAATGATTTGTTTAAGGAAAATGTTAACAGACACCCTTAAAAAAATGATTAACAATATATTTTAAAAATGTTTTTATGGGAAAAGAAAGTTTTTATGAGAAAAAAAGCAATTAATGTTTTAACAGCTTTTTTCGATTCCTATTAAAATGGTGTCAAAACTTTCTTAAAATGAATTGTTAATTATTACTCTGAGAGCACTCGTTAGCATGACTATTTGTTTAATTAAAGGGATTACACTACGCCCAAGCATTGAATCCATAATGTCTCTTTTTGGGGAGATGCAGACATGCTTCTAAGAAATTGAAGTGAAATAGTGAGAAATATAACAGAAGAAAACCTCAAATCTTGAGGGACAAAGAATTACCTATCTAAAAAACCACATAAACTAAGTTCATAATTTCCTTCAGCACTTTCATCAAACACAATGTGTTTAAAACTTGTGAGTTACTCAAATATGCATTTATAAGTATGACACCATTAGCTAGATAATATTTATGTAAATGGTATATTTTGTGGTGTTTTATGTATATAGTTTGAATACTACCAGTAACTTTCCCTCACCCATTATCAACCTTTGAAAAAAAATATTTAAGCAAATTGGAAAAATAAAACTATAAATTAAAATTACACATTAATTATGTCCAACACGGCACACTAATTATGTCTTCTTGCCAAACTCAAAAGTCATCAATTGAGCAATTTGAAATTCTTGTTACATGGACTTCATACCATTAACAAGGTTCACTAAATAAGAATCGGTAACTAAATCAAATCTATTAACCCTAATAAAATCTATAAAATTTGGTTTTGTACCTCCCATCAAAATAAATTTGTAGTCTCCTTTGCATTATTCTTCTTCTTATCATGCTTTTAGATTATGCATAATAATCAAGTTTCATCAGCTCATTCATGGCCCAAGTGTACAAGTTTTCAATCAAGCCCTTACATATTTTCTACTGAAAAACTTAATGCCATCTGTTGTGGGTTGAGTTGTGTAGTTTTCCATTTTATTGGTAAGAGATTATTTATTAATTTGACATTAAATATTCTTCTAATTTTTACTAGATTAACAAGCCAACAGGGATCAAAAAGGTTATTGACGCATTAGCATTTTGTTGATATTATATATGCTTGTCTGGGTCATTAATGTTTTGGGCCCATAAAAGATTCACTTTTTTGTCAAATCTATTGAATATAGATCTTGCTTATATTCTTCTATTGTTTTTCCCCCCTTTCACATCTATAATCAAAAGTTGTGTTGATATACAAATTTGAGTTTGAAGCTTTTGTGGCCAGTTTGGTACGGAGCAGATGGAAGATAAGGAGGGAAAAATTAAGAATCTTGCAAGTGTTTCATTTTTATTGTTTGTGACATGGGGAATTATCATTTCTTTTACCCATTATAATAGTTAATGGTGTTTATCAATCGTATAGTTCGACTGAGTCTCTCATGCATGTTGAAGCACCGATTTTCGCATCACTAAACAGAAATCATTTTAGTTTGTTACGCTAAAAAAGCTTGGTATTCTAAAAACATGAATGTAAAAGATACAAATTAAATAACACAACTATAGACCCATTTGTTCTAAGAAATCGATTGAATGCAGCCATTGCACTAGATATCTTCTTCTCCTTTTTCAATCTAATTAATTTTGACCCAAAAAATAGTTGGTACCTAAATTGGGTGGAGAAGAAAACAAAAAATCCACCTTTCAAGAACTACTTTTATGCATAAGTTACGGCTAACTTAACTGATAAAATTTCTTGTTGTTGAATAAGAGGACAAGGGCTTGAATCTCATTTACATAAAAAATCAATTAATGTCTTAATCTAATAATAAAAACCAATCATTATGGAGCAAATCCTATCAATTAAAATTTTATCCTATCTATAAAAAATAAAAATAAAATATGCTTTTATGCGTATGCGTCAAGGTTCTACAAAGGCATTTATGCAATCGGCACTAAAATTGCATGCATAGAAAAAACAATGAATATAATTTGAAGACTAATGTTAAGGACACAAAGTTTTCTAATTTTTTTTCTGTCAAATGTTGATGTGCC
The DNA here is from genome assembly GCA_014183005.1 of Castanea mollissima. Lineage (NCBI taxonomy): Eukaryota > Viridiplantae > Streptophyta > Magnoliopsida > Fagales > Fagaceae > Castanea > Castanea mollissima. Next base: position 2,663,076 of record JACAVU010000010.1, on the reverse strand, counting down.
AAGCCGTGATTAAAACATCATCACTTTTACATGTTTCTCTTGTGATTAAGAGTCCGTTTGGATAGAACTTATTACTAAAAACTGAAAACTGAAAATACTGTACAAACATAATTTTTTAATGTGTAAAAATTACTGTTCATCCCAAAAAGTACTGTTCATTGGCCTAAAATCACTGTTCATGGCCAATGAACAGTGACACATGCGCGTGGAAAAAAAAAAAAAAAAAACGGCTAAACATGGGCAACTGTGTTATCCAAACGCCCTCTAAGTGTCATTAGTGCACCTAAATATTTTTTTCCTAGCAAGTACCAGTTGTGGTCCGTGTGTGTGTATGTATTGAAATTCAATTGAAATTGAATGTGAATTTAAGTGTGCAGCCCCTCCCATTTCCATGCATATTCAGAATTGAACTTTTTGCTTTAGCCAGTCACCATCTGTGTCCTATTTTCCTCTGTCCAAAAAGTAAAAACAATGCCGAAAGTGGACCACGATTAAACACGCAAATATTATTAAGAAGAACGCGGAAACTGGATAGGACTTTCACTGAAAGTTTTTCATTGAGAAAAGCTCCACGTTGCAGTCCGACTCTAAAACATGATGCAATTATAGATAATGTATAATTATTAAAAGTTAGTATAGTTTTTGATATCCAATTTTTATTATATAATATATACTTTCAGTTAAAAATCAAATATTTTTATTTTAGTTCAGTCATCACGGACCCTTATACAAGACAATTTTTTTTCGTAGACTCATATAAATATTTATTTTTATCAATTTTCTCTTTCTAGTTTATTTATTTTTTTAATGAGTAATGAGTAAAATAATTAATTTCATTCTAAGACAAAGAAAAAGTTGGTACCACCAGTTCATCAAAAAGAACAGTACATCACAATCAAACCCGGACCAAACCCGGACTTGGACCCGACCCGCTTAATACTACAATTACCAAAACACCCTACTATATATATATATATACTTACAAACCTAACTTTCATTTCATCCAGCCGCCCACTTTCCTCTCCTACTCTCACTCATTCTCCTCTCTTCTCACCACCACAGCCCCAACCAAGCCCAGAAAACAAGATCCAGGAAAAAACATTCTTCACCGACGAATCATCTCAAGTCCTCGCCGCCGACAAGTCAAAACTCTCTCTATCGCCGATCCCACACCGCTCCGCCAACAGCAATCGCCGATCTGAAAATTTTTTAGGTTTTTATTTTGTGTTTTGTTGGTGGGTTTTTTAGATTTGCTACTTTTCCTAATGGGTTTACAAAATTTCTGGGTTTTGTTGGATTTTGGGTATGGATTGGTTTGTTAGATGATTTAGATATTGGCAAGTGCAAGCCTTCGATATCTTTATAGACTTGTTACTATCAGTCCATATTTCCCATACCAGCGTTGCCTACACCTTTATATATTCATCTTGCTAGAGCTTTATCTCATAAAGCTCTGATAACTCTCTTTCCAGGTTTCCATTTTCTTTGTACTGCAACTTCCTTTGTAACTTTTCCACAAAAAAGCTTGTTACTAAAAGTTTCCAATGGCTTCCACTAGCTCTGAAACACCCTCTTTACCTGGTTCGAACTACGATGTTTTTCTCAGTTTTCGGGGTGAGGACACCCGCCATGGCTTTACAGACCATTTATATGAGGCATTTATATCGAAAGGCGTTGAAGCCTTTAGAGACAGCGAAAAACTCCAACTAGGACAAGAAATTGCTTCTGAGCTCATACAAGCAATAGAAAAATCCCAGTATGCAATCGTTGTTTTCTCAAAAAAATATGCTGATTCCAGATGGTGCTTGGATGAACTTGCTGAAATTGTTGAATGCAAAAAAAATAAGGGACTTGAAGTGGTGCCCATCTTTTATCACGGAGATCCCTCCGACGTAAGGAAGCAGACTGGGCCATTTGAAAAAGCCTTTAACGAACATCAGAAAAATGACAAAATCGACAGAAAGAAGATCCAGAAATGGAAGGATGCTATGAGAGAAGTGGGGAATTTATCCGGCGAGCATTTACTGAAACGTCAAAGGTAAGATCGTGGTTTTTTTTAGTAGCATTTTTTACACTCTTTCTGCAGCAGTTTGTTTAAAAGTTTTGTCTATTTTAGTATAAAAATCTAATTTTTATCTTGTTTATCCACTTTTTTAAATTCGTAATATCAAATTATTTATTTTACTAAACATTTCATTTAAAATGTTAGTTTTTTTTTTTAATTTTTTTTTCTCTTTCTTTCACGTTCAAAAACCAACATTACCTCTTTTCTTTCATCTTTGAGATAAAGTAAAGAAAGAATAAAAAACTAAATACAAAATAAATAATGTTAATATAAATTTACATGGGAACTATAATAATTATATATTTTTATAAGGCTTTACATTTCTTGATGTTGGTAAATTTTAGACTTAATTAACAAAAATGTTGTTCTTTCCCTATTATACAAAGAACTAAAATGGTGACTTTAAGTCATTTCAAGCAAAATCGTACTATTTCAGTGTGTATAACAGCTTAAATTTTTTTTTTTCTGTTACTTTATCTGCAGTTTATGTTTCTCTTACCAGTTACCACCCAGTCAAAAAAGCTGTCTCCTGGGGTAAACTTTTTTTTTTGAAATGGTAGAAAACTTAAAACATAAAGAATGAATATATATATATATATATATATATATATATGTATGTACGTACGTATGTATAAAATAAAAGTAATACTAGGTGAACACAAAGATATAACAAAATTAGTCCAACGAACAACAAAAATATAGATCTCTAGCCCATTTTTAACCCTTCAAAAACATGAATATTTGTTGGATTCATATTTTAATTACCAAAACAGCTATCATTAAGTAGTTAAAAAGTAAATGACAAAATTTGAAGTATAGAATATGATGAGCTTAAACTTGTCAAATTAAAAGAATACAAAAAAAAAAGTCATAGGTGGGGAAGTGAGGGGGAAAAAAGATTGAAGAAGAGACAGTTACCTTTTGAAATCGAACCAAACTTAATTACATTTAAAGTAGTGAAGGAACTAATGAAATTTATTAAAAAAATAATTAGGCAAACTAAAGTTTTAATGAAAGAAAGAGCCTCAAATAAATTTTTTTACTAGCTTGTAACTCTTTGTATATAAATATAGATGCATTTAGTTATAAACTTATAATTAGATTCTTTTTTTTTTTTTGATAAGTAAGAGATATATATATACGAACGGCTACTCTATGCCTGAAGAACATAGAACAGCCCAGAAAAAACAAGAGGAAAGCCAAAGAGAAACAAGAGAGAGAACCAAACAACTAAGAGATTACAAAAGGAAAAGAGAGCTTAGAAAAGCAGGGAGGGAGTCACTAGACGTGAGTCCCCACGCCCGAGACCAATCAAAAAGAGTTCCACTAAAAGAAGCAAGCAACTGATCAAAAGAGCAATCCAAATCCTCAAAAGTCCTCCGATTCCGCTCCTTCCAAATACACCAAAGGAGGCACAGCGGGACTAAATTCCAGATCTGAGAAGAATGCTTTCCCAGCCAATTCCACCACCCAAAAAGCAAGTCAGAAATCAATCTAGGCATAACCCAAACCAGGCCAAAAGATCTGAAGACAAAGCTCCATAGACGGTAGGCCACCTCACAATGAAGGAGTAAGTGATCTACCGTCTCTCCACAATGACGACACATAATGCACCAATTCACGAAATTCAATCTCCTCAATCTCAGATTGTCTCCCGTTAGGATCTTATTCCAAGCAACACACCAGACGAAAAAAGAAACTCTCCTAGGGGCCTTTACTCTCCAAATCGCTTTCCAAGGAAAGATAATTGAGGGGGAGTTTCTTAACTTGTAATAGTACGACCGGATATCAAAAGCCCCATTAGGCTTCAGTTTCCATCTCAACCGGTCTCCAACAACCATAGGAGGGTTTAAAGCACCCAAAATGCGGAGAAATTGCAGCCCTTCATCCATCTCCCAATCATTAAAGAATCTGCTAAAACGAACATTCCAAGATCTTCTACCCTCCGTCCCCTGCCAATGCAACGAAGCTTCAATAGAAGCCTCCTTATCAATGGCAATGCCATACAGCCTTGGAAAAGCCAATTGGAAAGGTTGATCCCCATACCACCCATCCTGCCAGAATCTCACCCTATTCCCCAAACCGGCCACAAACTGACAATTTTTGCTAAAATCCTCCCAACCCATGCGGATACTTCTCCACAAACCACACCCGTGAGCTCCCCTACCCAACTTCGAGGTCCATCCCCCCCAGTCTTCCCCGTATTTTGAGGCTACTACCCGCCTCCATAACCGACCCTCTTCCTTTCCAAACCGCCACAACCATTTCCCCAATAAAGCTCTATTGAAGGTAGAGATTTTTCTTATCCCTAACCCACCGTTGGCTATAGGCGCACAAACTTTATCCCATCCTACCAAGTGAATCTTGCTATCTCCCCACAGAAAATCCCTTTGCAACTTTTCAATTTTGTTAGCCACAAGAGTAGGAATGGTAAATAATGATAGAAAGTAAGTCGGAAGACTAGAAAGTGTACTCTTGAGTAACATCAATCGACCCCCCTTAGACAGATACAACTTCTTCCACCCAGATAGTTTCCGCTTGAAATTCTCCAAAATTGAGTTCCAAATAGAAGGGGAATTGTGAGAAGCCCCTAACGGCATGCCAAGATACAACATAGGTAAAGAACCAACTCTGCAGCCCAAGATATCAGCCAGAGCCTGCACATCACCAACCTCTCCTATAGGAACCATCTCACTCTTATGCACATTGACCTTCAAACCTGTAACCGCCTGAAAGCTGAGGAGCAGCAGCCGAATATGGAGAATTTGCTCCACCTCTGCATCACAAAAAAGGATAGTATCATCTGCGAATAAAAGATGAGAAACACGTTCCCCACCAACCCTCCTACCCCCGATATTAAAACCACGAATCAAGCCAGCTCCCTCCATTCTTCTCAACATCCTACTAAACACCTCCATCAAGAGCAAGAACAGCATGGGAGAAAGCGGGTCTCCTTGTCGAAAACCCCTTGAGCTGCCAAAGAAGTCAGCTGGAGACCCATTAATCAAAACAGAGAACTGAACTGTGGAAATACATGAACGAATCCACTTACACCACTTCTCTCCAAAACCCATCCTATTCAGCAGATACAACAACGCCTCCCAATTCACATGGTCGTAAGCTTTCTCCATGTCGAGCTTACAAATGACTCCAGGAACCCTGCTCTTCCCACGACTATCCACACACTCATTTGCAATGAGAACCGAGTCTAGGATTTGTCTCCCGCCCACAAAGCTATTCTGATTCTCAGAGATCAACTGATCTAAAACCACTCTCAAGCGATTAGCCAAGACCTTGGCCAAAATTTTATACACACTCCCCACCAAACTTATAGGGCGAAAGTCTCTAATATTGGAGGCACCATTCTTTTTAGGAATTAACGCAATGAAAGTCGCATTAAGTGATTTTTCGAACTTGCAGTGGTTAAAAACTCTTCAAAGACCGCTAGGACATCTTTCTCCACTACCTTCCAACAATGATGATAGAACGCCATAGTAAACCCATCCGGACCTGGAGCTTTGTCCCCTTCCAAATCCCTAACAACTTGAAGAATCTCCTCCCTCTCAAACTTTCTTTCAAGCCAAACCCTCTCCGTATTCCCAATACGATCAAAATCCAAGCCCTCCACCGAAGGTCTCCACTCCTCAGTCTCCTTGTACAACTTCTTATAAAATTGAACAACTTGAGATTTAACCTCGGAGGCCTCCTCAAAGACCACCCCCTCTACCTCCAAGTTCCTTAAAAGATTAGACCTTCTATGGGAATTAGCCATTTTGTGAAAGAACTTGGTGTTATTATCCCCTTCCTTAATACATAACATCCTAGATTTTTGTCTCCAGGAAATTTCTTCTAAGGATAGAAGATGCTCCACCTGGGAACGCAAGCCAGCCCTATGAACATTCTCCCCATCGGATAAACCAACATCCCCCTCCTTGGCGTCTAAGGTAATCAATTCCTCCAAAAGATGCTTCTTAAGCCTCGCTACATTACCAAACTCTTGACGATTCCATTGCACAATGTCCTGTTTCAGAGCCTTTAATTTCTTCGCAAGCACAAAACTAGGAGTCCCTACAAAGGAGTGACGATTCCACCAAGATTGAACTCTATCCACAAAACCCTCCGACTTCAGCCACATGTTTTCAAATCTGAATGGGCTTTTCCCCCTTGCCATTCCCCCTGCTTCCAAGAGAATAGGACTGTGATCTGAGACAGTACGGGGTAGAATCCTTTGAGTAACATCTGGGAAATGATCCTCCCAATCTGGGGTGACCAAAGCTCTGTCAATCCTAGACATCAAAGGTTGCTCGGAACCACTGGACCAAGTAAAACTGCCTCCTTCTAAAGGCAAATCAACCAAGTTAAGGTCATCAACAAATTCCGAAAATATTTCCATAGCCGTGGTCAAACGAGTCTCGCCCCTCCGCTCGCTGGGAAAGCGGACTATATTAAAGTCTCCAAAGCAACACCACGGAATCCTCCAACACTGCTGAACTCCCACTAGCTCATCCCACATGAGGCCCCTCTCAACATTCTCATTTGGGCCATAAACACCTGAGCAAGCCCAAATAAACCCATCCCCCACCCCTTTCCACTTTACTGACACTGAGAATATACCAACCATAACCTCCACCTTCTCCAAAACCCTTTTATCCCACATAAGCAAAATACCACCAGCCGTCCTATCAGCCTCCAAGACAGCCCAATCCACATAAGGACAGCCCCACAAACTACAAATCATCTGTCTATTCATGCTCGCAATTTTTGTCTCTTGAAAACAGACAACATCACACTTCCACTCCCGCAACAAATTCTTCACCACAAGACGTTTCCGAGGATCATTTAGTCCTCTAACATTCCACGAAACCATTTTTATCTTCATAAACACTAAAAAGAACCCCAACAACAGACACCATCAACAGACCACCCTCTAACTTTTGTCATAATTCACCGAAGAAATCAGGTTTTGCAGTTCCCTGCATCCCTTATTCTTGGACTTAGCCACCTTTTTGCTGCCCATTACTTTCCTGTGTAACACATTGGCTGCCTCCATCTCTGACTCAAGCCTCTGTAATAGAGCAATGCATAATGTCTCATGTCTAGTCATAGATAACCCAACCAACTTGCTAAAACCGGGAATTCTGTGTTTCACCCACCTAGAAATATCTGTGTTGGTCTCAACACTAAAAACCTCATCAACCTCCTCCAACTCTGCCAAGGTAGTTGGTGCATTAGGATCAAGAATTTGCAGAGGAACAACCGATAAATCAACAGCTGGTTCCTCCACAATCCTAATCTCCCCAGCAAGGCAAAGTTCCTTCCCATGAATAAGATTGACCACCTGACTCACTACCCCCAAGTCACTTGGTCTAGCTTCCCTTGGTCTAGCTCGCACCAGCTCCAAAAAGTGGTCAGGGAGGAAAGGTCCTAGCGACCGTGGCACTAGTATGAAGGACAATAGCCTCTTGCCTTCAGAGACCAACCCACCCAGCATCAAAGAGAAGCCCAAACTACTGTTCCGATCAACAATAAGCCTGCGAAACATCATCGAAGCAGGTCCTGTGTACCCCGACACTCCTACCATCGAGACCACCTGAGACCCGGTTCCAACCACCTCCCGTAACGGCAACCCAGAGCCCAGCGGAGGCGCCGATGAGCTCGAGCCACCGAAATCGGCCTGAAATCGAGACCGCACAGAGCTTCCGGCCACCAGAAACGACGTCGCAGAGCCCCTTTTGCTCTGACCGGTGCGACGCGCCTCCATAGCCGGCACAACCGAGCTCATCGGAGGCACCGGTGGCACCGAGGAGCACGACCCACCGATCTCGGCCTGAACCCATGCTGCCGGTGACCTCCACAGACCTCCGACCAGCTGTCTCGGCCTCTCGGGGCACAGCGACCTCACCCCTGGGCTCACCCCGTCCTTTTCTTGGGTTTCATCTGAGCCTAAAGGCCTTCCACACTGATTAGAGCACTCCCCCAACTCCAAGTGTATTGGGCTATTCAAAATAGGGCCTGGACATAAACTTCCAGCAGACTTTTGGGCTTCAAACTTACTAGGGCCCAAAACCTGCTTACCTATGCTCAACACCTTCCCAGCCCGAGATACCCATTTAAGCTTCTGACCTCCCCTCTTTCTACTAACCCAGGAAACCTGCCTTCTCCCTCTCACGTCAACCTCCACGATTAGACTGCTCCCTGTCCAGCATGGTCTCCTCACATCATTCAATTCCCCATGCTCATGTGCTTTTGAAAAGGATGGGCACCGTAGCCTAAAACCTGCCGGGTTTTGCTCACCCACCTCTGATTTCTCATTAATGCTCTGCTCTCTCCTTGCCCCTTCTCCCAATGCTCTTTTCTCAAGCTTTCCCACCGGAAAAACCCCCCCCTTGGCACCTGTTGAACTTGGATTCAACACCCTCTTCTCCTCTCCTGGCTGTGTCCTCTTCCCCTTATCAATAACACTAACTGGCATCAGTTGCTGTTTCACCTTCGCTTTTCCTTTATATCCTTGCACAGCATCAGCATAGGTTCCAGAGTTTTGAGCCTCCAAAGGATGCCTATGCACCTGAGAAATAAAATGACTACTTCCCACTGCATATTGGGAAGGGAACAACATCCTTCTTAGTTCCAGACCAAACACCCTCCAGCCACCTTTCTCTTTGCCTTCAGGGATAAAAATTGACCTCCTAGACCCTCCAACTTTGAGTTCAGTCAATAGAAAGAACTGACCAAAGGAATTTGTACTACGTTGGAGAGTAAATGCACTATCACCATCTCTGAGAGTGAAAAACTGTTTAGAGTTAGCCCCAACCACAAAGTTCTCTATATTATTCATCAGCCAGTGTGCAGCACACTTGCCCATGAAAACTGATCTCATGAAATATTTGCCCCTCTCAAAAATCCGTAACGAGAAATAACGTCCCCCTTCCTCTACAACTAGTTGAAAAAACTTAGATTCAATGAAAAAACTGCGAGTTCCCCCCATGACTGATCGGAAAAATGAAAAAGTAGAATATCTGGCTAAACAGAGGTAGCCGGGCCTCCAGTCAAACAAATTGCCTTTTATTACCTCCATTATAATTAGATTCATATAAAAGGTTCTTATCTAATTTTATAATATTACTTTCTATAATTTTTATCAATTCTTGAAAAATCTTGTAGGGATAACATTTGCAAGAGATGTAAATTACTCATTATTAATTGCCCTATTTTAGTTAAAAGAAAATAACATGTTGTTTGCTGAATTATCTATATACTTAATTAATAATCTTTCTTAACATAATTTTTGTTATTGTCATGTATGTAATTTATTTTCTATTTATAGTTTTCATGTAAGTTACGAAAGTTGAGTTATTATGAATATAGAATTAGTAGAAGTGATCATTTTATGGCTTGATATAGTTCTGAATGGTTGCTCTGCATTAGATTTCACACAAAATTAGAGTATGTGAAATCTAATTGTTATGATATTTGGCACAAACTTGAGTGTAATTAGAATCTAATTAGCTTCTAATCTCATTCATATGCATGGATACATTTAAAAATAAATATAATTAGATGCATATTAAAATTCTTACACAAGTTTAATATTATTAATGGTCATTCCTATATTTTGTCAATTCTTAAAAAATGCTTGTAACAATTTTATTTGGTAAAACATGCAAATTGTTCATTCTTGTTTATTTTATTTTTGAAAAGACCGGAGAAATCTTTTTTGTTACTTAATTCTTAACTTAATTTTTGTTATTGTAATGCAATAATTTATTTTTTGTGTGTTCATTTTCAAATAATATATGAATAACCCAGTTTTAGAGCAGGATATACGTGTGCATTAAAATTCATAATTTGTCCAATTATAATTTTTTAAGGAAATTTGAATTAGTTTTAAAAAGATTAGAAGTGGTTTCATATGGGATCTACATAAAAGGGGTTAGAAATAGTTTTAGGTGGACTTAAAATAGTTTTGAATAGGTTGTAGGTATTATACATTCAAAATTTTACGTATACGTTAATAGACTTTTACATGTAATGACACTTTGAATTTAAAATTTCACATATTTGTATAAATTTTAAGTTTAGATGCATGAATTTACATGTAATGACACTTGATTCAAAATGTGAGATGGAATGACTTTTATTTTTTATTTTAATTTTTATAAATGAGAGATGGAATGACAGTTGACACAAAGTGAAGCCTCCTTTCCTCTTAAAAAAAAATTGAAGCCTCCTTTAAAATATAGACACTTGGCATCAAATTTAGTGCCAAATTAAAAAGGAAACTTGGCATCAAATTGTGGGCAATTAAAAGGATACTTGGCACAAAATTGGAGTTGATTTAGAATCTAATTTTGATTCTAAATTGAACTTTCTTTTAGCTTTCATTTTAATTTAATATACATAATGATTTGGATTTTTATTGAACTTTCACTTTGATATATTATACACATAACTACATTTATAGTGGGGAGGGGCCTAATGATGGTTGTAGTAATTAGACAAATAGGTAATCCTATTTGACATAATTCTTTCTATTAAATAATAAAAAGAATGCTCCTTATCTTTAGTCTTTTTTTGAACCGTAAACATACCTACATACAAGTTCATGGTGACATACTGAATCACAGGATGGTAGAATCATGATAAAAGGCTCATATTTACTTTTTATTGTGAATTGGATAGAGAAGAAAGTTCACATCTGCCATGTAATACAAGATTTCATACTGAATCATATAATTAATTTTGTGCTTTTAAGACTCTTTTGGAGTAATTTTACGAGTAGTTTGGGTTGTTGCTTTATCTTAAATTTTAGATAGCTTATATCATCCTCTTCAATTTTCTAGACTTTCTTAGGGGGTTTGAATCCAAGTTTTCCACATGGAGAGAACTAAGCAATTGCATTGAGTTACAAGACTCTTGACCTTTCTTTGTTATTAAAATGTTGTGTGGAAAAGCAAAGAAGTAGAAATCCTGTATTTGATTATATTGAGTGAATAGAAAGCTATAAATTAATTGGCTTAAGACAAAATAGAATCCCAATTTCAGTTTTAACCTACTAAACTTAATGCCGTAGATTCAGATTCACAACTTATTGTTCTCTCTTCTTTGTAGGTCCGAGGCCAAATGTATAAAAGACATTGTGGAAGTGATATCAAATAAATTGAGTAATGCATTCTCAGCATGTACCTTGGGACTAATAGGAATAGAATCCCGAGCTAAGAAATTGAAGTCCCACTTAGCTATAAAGTCAAATGATGTTCGCATTATAGGAATTTGGGGGACAGGAGGAATTGGTAAGACAACTCTTGCTAGAGTTGTTTATGAAATGGTTTCCAATAAATTTGAAGCTTGCAGTTTTATCGCTAATATTAGGGAAGAATCTGGAAAACGTGGTTTACGTAAGATACAACAAATACTTTTGAATGAACTTTTAAATGATAGAGATTTGAAGGTACAAGATGTTGATAAAGGAGTTCTCATGATCAAAAATAGGTTACGTAACAAAAAGATTCTTCTTGTTCTTGATGATGTAAATGAATTAGATCAATTGAAGAAATTAGTTGGGGAGCGTTGTTGGTTTGGTTCAGGTAGTAGAATTATGATAACAACAAGAGACAAATACTTGCTGAACATACATCAAGTAAATGACATATATGAGGTTGAAGCATTGGATAATGATGAAGCTCTTAAACTTTTTAGTTTGAAAGCTTTTCGAAATGAACAACCAGCCGAAGATTATAAAAAGCTATCCCAAGCTTTTGTAGATTATTCTATGGGCCTTCCTTTAGCCATTGAAGTTTTGGGTTCTTTTTGCTTCAAAAAAAGCATTGATGAATGCAAAAGTGAATTAGATAGGCTCAAAGAATTTCCTGAAAGAGGAATTCTCAATGTACTAAGAATAAGTTTTCATGGATTAGATGAAACAGAAAAAAAAATATTCCTAAATATTGCATGTTTTTTTAATCATATGGATAAAGATAATGTCCTAGAAATACTAGATTCTCTCGAGCTATTCCCTTTAATTGGATTAAGGGTTCTTGTTGACAAATCTCTCATAAAATTGCATTGGAATCGATTGTGGATGCATAGTTTATTACAAGATATGGGTCGGGACGTGGTTCTTCAAGAGTGCCCTAAAGATCCTGGGAAGCGTAGCAGATTGTGGTTGTATAAAGACATTGACAATGTGCTGATAACAAATACGGTATGACGTTATTGAAATACCTGGAGCATATGCCTTTTTATATTATTTAACATAGCTTAACTTAGAGTAGTTTCGGTAAGCATATATTTTGCAACTCGCTAATCCCTCTTGTACTTGATTATTAGGGAACAGAAGCAGTTGAAGGCATAGTTCTAAAATTACCCAGACCAATAGAGACAGATTGGAATCCTGAATCCTTTTCAATGATGCAACATTTGAAATTGCTCATAATAAATAATGTTCACCCTATGCATGACCCTAAACATCTTTCCAATGAATTAAGATTTCTTGATTGGCATGGGTACTCTTCAAAATCTTTGCCATCAAGTTTCCAATTAAATAAGCTTATTGAACTTCACATGTGCTGCAGCTACATTGAACGACTTTGGAAGGGAACAAAGGTATTTAATTAACTATAGACAACCTTTTTTTTTAGGTTTCATTAAATTGTAAGGTTTGATAAAGGCTAATTTTTTTATGTCTCTTTTTTGGCTTTTAACAGTCTTTTGAGAGATTGAAACTCATCAAATTAAACAAGTCTCAAAATCTCATTGAAACTCCTGATTTCACCAAAATCCCAGTTCTTGAGAAGTTGTTTTTAGAAGATTGTATAAATTTACTAAGGGTGCACCAATCAATCGGAGTTCATCAAAAGCTTACCGTTCTTAATCTGAAAGGATGCAAAAATCTCATAAGTCTTCCAAACAAATTTGAAATGTGGTCTCTTGAAATTCTTATTCTTTCTGGTTGTTCAAAAGTGAAAAAAATCCCAGAATTCGGGAAGAATATGAAACTTGTATTAAACCTTTACTTGGATGGCACTGCTATTACAGAATTACCTACATCGATAGGAGTTCTTAAAAAGCTAACTCTTCTTAATCTAAAAGCCTGCAAAAGCCTCAAAACTCTTCCAAGCAAGTTCGAAATGGAGTCTCTTGAGATTCTTACTCTTTCTGACTGCCCAAAAGTAAAACATATTCCAGAATTTGGAGAAAACATGAAACGTGTATGTAAGCTTTACTTGGATGGTACTGCTATTACAAAACTACCCACATTAATTGAGCATTTGACTGACCTAACTTCAATAAATTTAAGGGATTGCAAAAATCTTGTGTGTCTACCCAACACCATTTTCAATTTGAAGTTGCTTAAAGATGTGGATATTTCCGGATGCTCAAAACTTGAGAGACTACCTGAGAATTTGGGGAATGCAGAAAGTATAGAGGAGCTTGATGTGAGTGGAACTGCTATAAGACAAGTGCCTCCTTCCATTGGTCTCTTAAAGAACCTTAAACAACTATCTTTCCGCGGATGTAAGGGGTTATCATCATCTAAATCTAAATCATGGTATGACTTCCTCCCTTTTTATTCAATGCTAAGATGTCCAGATCCTGTGGAATTGTCCTCTCTATCTCTTGCGGGATTGTGTTCTCTGATCAAATTGGATCTAAGTGATTGCAATCTTAGGGTTGTCCCCAATGATATTAGTTGCTTATTCTCTTTAAACGTGTTAATTCTAAGTGGAAATGATTTTGGTTGCCTTCCCGAAAGCATCGCTCAACTATCTAGTTTGAGACGTTTAAACTTGGATAATTGCACGAGTCTTCAATCATTGCCAAAGCTTCCTTTAAATATTGATTATATTAGGGGATTTAATTGTACCTCATTGGAAACGGTACCAGATCTATTGAAACCAAATTCTTCAATTGAGCCAACCCTTAATATTTCAGATTGCAGTAAACTATGTGACAATCAAGGCTTTATTGACATGTTTTTTGCAGTGATAAAAAAGTTGTTACAGGTAATCTCTCTTTCTCACTCTCTCTTTCTCTCCACTTAGAGTGTGTTCTAAGCACCCTACTTTGTATGTTACAGGGACATTCTCTTGAAGACAGATATCTGCATAAGAGATATGCCATCATTTTTCCTGGAAGTAAAATTCCGAAATGGTTTAGGCATCAAAGTATAGGGGCTGAAGTGAATATAAAAGAACCCTTTTCTCATTTGTGTAATGACTGGATGGGGATCGCTGTCTGCGTTGTATTTTTTTCTCATCCACATCACCAAATCCCCAACGGTGATTCGCTTTCCTGTTGGCTAGTAGCCAATGGAAAAAAAATGTCCTCTGCACCAAACACTGGCCATATTGTTGTTTTATCTGATCATATCTGGCTACTTTATTTGCTTCCTCAATACTACCTAGAGAAACAAATAAAGTTATTGTGGGAATGTGATGCAAATGGATTCATTCGGGTTGGAATTAGAATTATGACTCATTGTTCAGTCTTTGAGGTGAAGAGATGTGGGTTCCGTATGGTATATAAGAAAGACATTGAAGATGTCAACCAAAGTATGGCTCAGTGTAGCAACAATAGCATCATTCCTTATAAGGGTTTGGATGTTCTCCATCATAAATTCGGCAATGCCAAGCGAACTCATGATGACTATGATGGGGCTGAACCTAATGGAGAAGGAAGCTCTAACGATGTACCACACCCAAAACGGATTGTGAGGAGTCAACTGAGTATAGAGAATTTGGTGAGGAGTTAAGCAATTGGGAGTAATCTAGTGAAAGTGACTGGGAAGGTTGATCAACTTTTTTCTCTACATTACCTGTAAGTCATTGTCTTTCTTCTTAATTCAAGTTCTGTTGATTGTTGCGCTATCTTTTTCTCTTAAGTGTACATTTATGAATGGATTGCCCACCATACGATTGATTAGAGCTGTCGGTGAGACTCCTTGCAATATAACTTGAAAGAACAAAGAATGAAGAGGAAAAGCTTTTTTATTGTGATTGACAACAAAATTCGTAATAATGTCACTAATAGAAATCAACAAATACTGTGAATATAATAGATATTACTGAGTCCATTACTAAATGGCATTAGCCTTGTGCTGTAATTATTTTGCAATGTTAGGTTAACATCTTACACCTCATCATCCCATGTGATGCTTGTGTTGAGGCATGGGTGAGACTGAGACCCTAATAATATTTGAATCTTATTTAAAAGTGACACATCTTTTTCCTCTGCAATTTGTTAGTTAGAATGTATATAATGTCAAATTTGAATGGAAAGGGTACTACAGCCTATCACATCCATTGCCTCATCGATCTGTAATATTAATAGTCTAAAACTCATTTCATACATACCATTCCTCTTTATAATGGAAGTTCTTACCATATGACTTTTGTGCTTTGGGCTCTTGATGTTCCTAAAATTTCCCAGGCCCATTTCACATGTTCACCTTTACAGTAATTGGTCTTGTGCAGGCAAACAACTGTGTAGAAAAGGTTGGTAAATGGAGAAGGTAGTCTGCTTAGATTTGTAAGTCTTGCTCTACTTGTTATGTTGTTTTAATGCATTTTGTCTTTAATTTTTTTTTTTTTCACATTTTCCTTGTTATTTTGTTTTTTTAGCTTAATATATTATATTTCATTGTGAATTGATAATACCCTGTTATAAACATCCAAGTATATACATATTGTAGATTCTCTGAAAGTTGAGGTAGATGTGCTAGTCAAAGATCCTTTCGGGTGGAATTCTGAATTAATCACTCTATAGTCAAAATGATGCCGAGAGAATTTTACAAATTCCTGATTGTGTTGCTGACAAGCTCATAAGGCCTCATTCCAAATTTGGGGCTTCTTTGGTTGAAATAGGATAATGGCTGTTGCATACCAGGAATTATAGAAACAAGGTTGCCAGGTCTTTTAGTGATCTTACAGGCACAACCTTAAGTGGGCCCTGAGCATTGGAACTAGTTATGTTGGTTACAATTAACTTTTAAAATGATTATCATTCTTTGGAGGATTTTATTGAATTTTCTAATTGTGATGGCAGAATTGTGAAACATCTGGGGACTTATGTCCTTTGTGTCAAAGATACTAAAAGTCTAAAACCTTAGACCATTTTTTTTATCCTTGTCATCCAGAGATATCTAATTTGTGTTTTCATCTATCCATTAGAACTGATTTCAATCAGTCTTACTTGATTCAGGCATGGATAAAGGGAATCAGGGAAATTTAGAAAACTTAAAAGTACTTCGTGTTGTTTTTTGTCTTTATTTTATGGTCTATTTGGAATTATAGGAACAAGGAAACTGTGAAGAAAGAGCCTTTCTCTGCCACTAATGTGGTCATGTATTGTAAAATTTTGGTTACAATGTGCAGGGTAACTAACAATTTAGAAAACAAGGAAAAGCCTTGACAGCAGCAGGATAAGCAAATCCAGACCTTTAGAGATTGTTCCAACTGGAAACCACTTCTGTTGTAGGAAAGCTGCAAAGGTAGGAGAAGGAAATAGGGGGGATCTAGTTTCTTTTGTAAAAATAGAGAAGGTGCATGTCCAAGGCTGGTTGTTTCACCTGGGCTGTTAAAGATTCTATGAGAGCAGCTATTTTGGCTTTCTGTGAAGGATTGTTGAAGCTTCAAGCTTTGCGAGTTCTCTCTGTTAGTATTCTTAGAAGTAACAAAGAGGTGGCAGAGTTAGCTAGTAGAGAGGCAGTGGTGAAGCCGTGAAGGAAATTCAGCATTTTACAAATGTTTGGGTTTGACAGGTCAACAGACGTCCGGTAGAGGCTTGATCTCTAGCAACCATTGCCTCTAAGTTCTTTATGAACATATTAGCTTGGATAACAGACAGTGAGCTCCTAATATTGTACTCTTTTCTTCTTGTGCTGTTTTGGTTCTTTTGTTTCAATATACCTAAAAATAATGGCTTGAAAGAGCTTTTTGTTGGTGTTCTAAAAGCAGTAGAAATCATTTGCTGGAAAGCAAGTATACATCAAAATTGAAAAGCTTTTACTGCCAAGGTATTAATTTATGGTTCTATCCCATGTTGTTTTTTTCCATCAAAATTATGCTTCTGGGTTGTCCTCATTTAGAAGTCCATAAGCACAAGCTCATTAGTTAAGGCATTAAAGATTGACAGGAAGTTCAAAATGAAAAATCTAGAATTCTAATTCTTATATTTTTCCTTCTTGTCCTTTCCATATAATTTGGTTTGCTCAAATACGAAGTATGCTAAGGGGTTTTATTTTTTTGGAACTATTAAAAGGCTTCCTTCTCTTTTCTTGTAATCTAGGAATCTGGTTTGGTTTGATCTATTTATTAGAACTGATTTCATTCAGCCTTACTGGATTTAGGCATGGATCCTGACCTGTCAGAAGGTATCGGGGGCAATTAGAGAACTTAAAGTACTTCTTGGTGTCATTTGTCATTATTATATGGTCTATTTGGTCTTATAGGAACAGGACGTCTAATTGGTCTTACAGGAACGAGGCAACTGTGAAGGCAGATCCTTTCCCTGTCAATAATGTGGTTATGTATATTAAAAGTTTGATTTCTATATGCTGATCATTTTTGTTCAATCATGCTAGAGGATAAAATCAGCACTTTTGTTACTCTATTTGTACCAATGTACTACAATTATTCATAGGAGAATAAAATAGATGAATGCCACTTCAGTTTTGTTGTAAAATCAAATGAAAGCAGAAAATTTGGGCCCTTTTCCCCAGAGGTCAGTCCTCTTAGGGCCTATTAAAAAAACCGCATGTGATCTGTTTTTTTTCCTTCACTACATCTACCCTTTTGAAATTTAAAAATTAAGTCAATGATTTTATCTGTTGTATTGTTGATTTTCTCCGAGGTTATGATGAATTTTGTTCTGTTTGGTGATTAGAAAGCTGGAAATTTGCCTCTCTTTCTCTTCTTCTTCTTCTTCTTCTTCTTCTTTTTTTTTTTTTTTTTTTTTTTTTTTTTTTTGATTTTGTGCTGAGTTTGCCCTGGAAGTGGAGGGCCTTTTGTTTTTCTGAATCCCAATATAAGAAACTTAAAGTTCATTATTTTTTGTTTTCATTTAAACAATTTGATCTTAGAAATGAAATTTTGTCTAGAATATCTGATGATAGTGTGTAGAGGGCAAGTAAGCTCTCGTTTAGTATTATTGATTTATTTTCTTAAGACATTTGTAGCAGATGGATTATCTTCTAAGAATTTAATATCTTTAATTATGTTATTGCTGATTAGAATCATCTTTATTGTTGTACTCAGCACAGACTCTTATTTTATTTATTTAGTTTTACTTGTTATCTATGCACTTCTTTTTTAGTCCATGAGCATTCAGACAATTCTTGACAATTTGGAATTAGAAACTTCTCATTATCTTATTTTCATTCAGAAACCAACATCAGACACGGTATTTTTTTTTTTTTTTAAACATTTGTTTTTGTTTATGTGACTATTTCTATCTTTAGCAGCTAGGAAAGTTGAGGAAAATTAATGTAGAAAAGGTACAAAGCCTTTGAATTCTATCTTGTTTTGATGTTTTAGATTTGGGAATTGTAATGCGTGACTTGAAAATTAGTTCTTGACTTCTCAACTTTGTGGGTTCCCTTTGAAACATATAAATTTTGTTGTCTTATTCTAAAATTTTCATAGAAACTGGATGAGTGACAAAATGCTGGGCTTATGCTTTCTTATGCTTTGTTTTCAGAACACATAACCATGGCTCAAGCAAGTCAGTTATGTTTGGCTCTGCTGGAAATTTCTTTCCTTTACATAAAATGCATTTTTTTCCCAAGAAGATAGGAGAAGCTTATTGTGGGTTATGTCTTTTTGTTTATTTGTTTTCTAAAGGTACCAGTTGGAGCTATGACAGAAAGCTTTGGAGGATATAATTTTTTATTTGGGGCAGGTTGTGGGAAGACCTACATTGCTGTACTGCTGAGTCCCTCAATAAGGAATCCCCAGAAGAACATTTGCATCTTTCTTGCCCATACAATGGCTCTGGTTGAGCAGGTAAGCTACGATTTATCATGTTTGATTTTGTAATTTGATGTTTAGTTTTTGGTTGTATTTAAGTTGGAGACAATTTTTGTGGTTTATATTGCTGGTACATTGCACACTAATGAAGTGGTGTTCTCCTTGGCTTGGCTGAAGTGGTAGGTGTGCAGGCCGTGATAAGGGGGTTAGGCTATTGGTTTTCAGTGCCTATGTATGCAATTTTTCATTGTAATTCTAGATTTTAAGACACAGCTTTCTGATTATACATGCTTCAAGTTCACCTTGGAAGGGAGTTTGGCATTTATAAATAGAATCATGATTATACTATGAATTCTTTCTTTATATATATATATATATATTTATGTATGTATGTATGTATATATGTATATTTTTTCTGAAATTTGTGTTTGCTCTGTTTAATTTTCCCATCAACTAAATTTTCCGAAGTTGAATAATGTTCTACATGATTTTTTTTTTAATTGTTTGATTTGATTTTAGATCTGTGCACTTCTGTTAAGGACATCACAATTTGATTTTATATCATATGTGGTTTTTGGCCAGTCATATTGACTCTAACACTGCCATACTGTTTAATTATTGGTAGGTTGCACTGTTGCAGGTGTTGATTATTGAAAACTGAAATTTAAAATTTTTATAAACATGGAAACTTTTATTGCAAAATGGGGAATAATGCCTTTTCAGAAATGGATAGTTTAACATTGCCAATATGTTTCTCAAAAAAAAGAAAAAGAAAAAGAAATTACCAGTATGTATTATGTATATATTTTCTATTCTTTTGGATAAACATCTTTAAACATTGAAAACTGAAGAGGTTCATTGTTGTTTGTACTTTGTAGGTTATAGTTGAATTAGATTGCCACATACAGAAATGAAATTAGAATATGTGATTTTTTATTATAAGTAAATTAGAATATGTGATTGCTTGCCAGCACTTCACATCATTTTAAGTGGTTAGTAACAAATGAGAGAAGCATACTGCTTGTACATATGATCTGTTTGAGATTGGGAAACACTACTAGTATCCACAGAAATTTTTTGGGGACAATGTTCCAATTTGGAATTTGTTGATAGATCTCATGTGCATGATTTATAATGTTCCCTGGATCTCAACCTCACTGTAAAATATATTCTCAAGATTTGTATGAGCCCTTATGTATACTTTATTTTTCTTTAACTTAAACAATGATTTTGTTTATTTATCAACAACAAAAAAAGCCTTAATGCTAGTAAAACCACAGTTTTAAATATTCTTAATGTATTGGTTCTTTGGTGGTTTATTGAACAAACCTCAGTGAATGAAACAGATAATTAAACTTTCTTGCATAGAGATGCTATGACTATATTGAATTTTCTAAGCAACTTTGCGTTTTCTGGTTTGTTGCTCTTTTTCTGGGCATTGAATAGTTCTACCTACGGTCCTGCACTCATTATGGATGTCCTTGTTCTAAATTAGAAAATATTTTCGATGTTATACAAATATATTCTCATCTTTGTAGATTGCTGTTGACACTGCAGATCATGCTCATGTAACTGGGCAGATGCCAGTGAATTGACTATTGTCTTCTGGAGGAAAAGAGGACTTGCCACCAGAAATAGTGATTGGTTCTGCTTCTGCTTACTGTGCTGTTAAGCCTTTGATGAGTTCAGCATGGGGAAAGAGGCTTTTCATAGGATTTAGGGTGAGTTTGAAAAAGTGAGGTTTTCAAAAAGTGCAGTATGAAAAAGTATTTTTTGAAAAAGCTGAGTGTTTGGTAAAAACTGTTAAAAAGTACTTTTTGAAAAAACTGACTGTTTGGCTAACACTTATAAAAGTAGTGATTTGAGTGGTAAGTTACCAAAAAGGGCAATGTAAATATAAAGGAGTTTGTTTCATACTTAAATCAACTACTTCATTATACTTAATCAATTTTTTTCTTTCTAATTTTTTTTTTCTCACCAATATTAACTGATAATAACCTACCACATAGATTTATTGTGAAAATATTGTGATAAAAATTAATACTGATTTTAATTTTAACGTATTATTAAAATTATTTTTTTCTCTTTTTAAAAATTTTATTTTTCTCACCAATATTAGCTAATAATAACCTACCACATAAGATTTATTGTGAAAATATTGTGATAAAAATTGATACTAATTTTAATTTTAACGTACTATTAAAATTATTTTTTTCTCATTAATATTAGCTAATAATAATCTACTACTTAAAATTTATTGTGAAAATATTGTGATAACATTTTTTTTTCTTTTTTTCCCCTCTTTTTTCTTTCACCCACGTACCCTTAATCTTTTAAGATTTTATTTCCTTTCTCTTTTTCCCTTCCACTTCTTCACTCCAGAACATTCCACTCCCAGCTCTCTTTCTTCCTCTTACTTTTTTTTTTCTTCCTTTCTCTCCTTTCTCTTGCCACTTTACCTACAAGTTTTCTTCCCTTTTTTTCTTCCTTTCTGTCGGAGCTTGCATAGTTGAATATCTCTCATCTGATTTCAAGTGTTCTGCTACCATTTAGTATGTATTTTGATTTTGAGTTTGGGTTACGGTTTTCAGTTGATGGTTTTATTTTAAGTTAATTTTATGTGGATTTTGGGTACATCATGTTTGATTTTTGTTGAATTTTGGGTTTTCGTTGTTTTAACAGGTTTTGATGGTGGTGGTAGTGGTGGTTGGGTGGTAATGGTTGAACGGTGTTAGGTGGATGGTGGGATTTACGTTCTGGTGGTGGTGTTCTTGCAGGTTTTGTGCGTATATGTGGGTGTGTTTGTGTTTGTGTATAAAGGGAAGAAGATAAGTTTTAAGTGAAGGGTAAAGTAAGAAAGGGTAAAGTAAGGGCAATTTCGTAAAATCACATGTGGTCCAACTGATACCTTGTTAATGTGCAGTCCACTTTTTCAAAATGGTCTGAAGACGTTTATAATTTTTATGCACGTTATGTGAAGAGCAGAGAAATGCGCATAAATATTAAAGTAAACTTTTATAAATTACCAAACGTATAAACAGTGTTTACTTTTTACAAAAGTGCATATTGGGGCTTAAAAAGCCGAAACAAATACACACTTTGGTAAAAGTTGTTAAAAAATATTTTTTGAAAAAGCTGAGTGTTTGGCTAATATTTATAAAAGTGGCAGTTTGAGGGGTAAATTATTAAAAAGGACAATGTCTATGTAAAAAGAATTCTTTGTTTTAATTACCTCTATGGACACTATTTTCACAATAAAGTTTAAATGACAAGTTGTTAATGGTAGGAAAAAAAAATGTCACTAGTAGGTTTAGATGAAAGCTAATAACAACTTACTATGTAAATTTTATTATGAAATTATTATAAAAATATTTTGTTAATAACACTATTTTTTTCCGTAAAAAAATAATACTAATTTAAAAAGTTTAAAGATATAATAAATATTACAATATTTTTACAATACTCTTTGTTTTTAGTTGCGGTCAATCCTAGTCTAATATTTTATTAATTAATTTTATTTTATTTTGACCTATGAAATATTTGATATCTCAACTGTTATGAAAATTTGTTGGGTTTTAACTCAATTGTAATTTTTATTTAATAAATTTCCCGACATTAACTCCACGTGTCCCGTTCACAACTATATTTTTTTTTCCTTTTCTTTTTTTTCATCCACCCATTTATTCCCTCATTCAAATAAAAAATCTTTACTTTACTTTTCCTCCACTAGTGTTTTTGTCTCTTCTCTTCTTTAGATCTTCTTTCTCACCCAAACACAAACACAACGCTCCAAAACACAAACACACAGAGAAAAATGAAAACAGAGAGAGAGAGAGAGAGAGAGGAGAGAGAGAGAGAGAGAGAGAGAGATTTGAGGATGAAGTTGATGAAAGAGCCATCGAAGAAGACGAAAGTGGTGGTATGGCACATCCCTCCATCGCTCATGCACTCCGATCTCTCCATCAACATCGACGAAAAATTCTCCGCCGCTACAACTGGATCTTTTTCCTTGAAAATACAGGTTTTTAATATTTTTTTATTAATATTTTTTTTCCATAAATTTTTCAACAAATTTCTCAAATCAGTTTAGACATAAATTAAAATAATAAAAAAAAATATAGAAACATGCGTTGAAGAAGACGAAGAAAGAAGAAGAAGATGGAGAAGGAAGAAGAAGAAGAAGACAAAGAGAGACTTACCACGGACGGAGAGCGCAGAGCAGAGAGAAGAGAGGCTAGCGTGATTAGTCTTGAGAGAGGGCAAAATAGAGAGATGAGAGATGAGAGCCTCTATGAGGAATGCGTGAGAAAAAGAGAGAAAGATGGGTAAAGTAAGAAAGGGTAAAGAAGGGCAATTTCGTAAAGTGGGGTGTGGTCCAACGGATACTTTGTTAACGCGCAGTCCACTTTTCCAAATTGGTTTGAAAACGCCCATAATATTTATGCGCGTTATGTGAAGAGCAAAGAAACGCACATAAATATTAAAGTCAACTTTTATAACTCATTAAATGCATAAATAGTGTTTACTTTTTACAAAAGCGCATATTGGGGCTTAAAAAGCGGAAACAAACACACTTATTCTAATTGAAGTTACTGTTGATAATGTTGGGTTGCATCTTAGTCAGTTTGGCCATGTTTTGGACATGTATCTTCCCAAGGTAAAATTGGCTGATTAGTATCTAATTTAATTGAGAATGGTGTAGATGGTTAGATGATGAAAATATTACTGCATCTTTCTTCATGAAATCTTTTTGTAAATGCTTAAATAGTGGCCATGTAGTATGTAATTAGTTGTGTCGAAGGTTTTAAATGGGCTTGCTTGCAGAGTAATACTTTTACAACGTTGTCTATGTAGCAAACATTCAATTCTGTGCAACACTAGTAATAAGCTGAAATCAAGGCATTGAGATATGACTACAAGGCAGAAAATGCACATGATGACAACTGAGGTAGCACCAATTGGGAAACAGTTGAGAATGAGATATTCTGCCAAATTCATCCAGGGATGCAAGAATTAGTAACTTCTCGGACGCTTTTCTTGCTATTTGCATGTCATGAAAATTGATTTTGTACTGTAATTGCATATGCTGTACGTTATTGTTATACATTTGTATTAATCACGTCCTTTTGCAGGTTTTGCTCATGTGCTACTAGCTACTTACCATTGAGTGCATGGTTGTTTTACATTGCTGTTTGCCTATCCATTTTGTACTGTGATTGTATTCGTTGTATTCTATTGTTATATATTAGTATTCATCGTTTCCTTTTTGGGTTTTACCCATTTATTATTGGCTTCTTAGAAAACTAATATCATGATGCATATTCCCTCAGGATGAAAGAAAATCGTGCCTTAGGGGGTTCGGTTTTGAGACATTTGTGGGGCCCTGCACCATGTAAAACCCCTTTAATAACTAGTTAATGTAAGATGAAGTTAATTTAAATGTCAATTCCTTGAGCAACATACTTAGTTGAGTTCCATATGGTAGGTATATAAGCAACGGGTAACTATTTTTTATATAAATTTACTATAGACAATACCTTTAATATATAGATATTAATGTGTTGTATATGTATGGGAGCGTAAACCATGTTACATTCACCTCCATTGGGGACAATTAAGTGTGATGGGACTGACGAGATCAACTACCGACGAGACTAAAGGTATCTGAAGGGACTGACGAGACCGCTCTCTGAGACGAGCCTAAACAAGTATACACGTCACTGACGAGGATAGCAGGATCATTCAATGCCAGCAATAATACCCCGGACAGTTACAGAACCAGCTGGACGAACCGTTGAAGGCATATTAAAACCTCATTACTTAGCAAGAAGCATTACTGAAAAAGGCACTAAAGCCACAATAACTGCCACAACGGCTAGAATCTAGAACAACATATATAAAGCCCACGCATTGCCAACAGAAGGTACGAACACAGTTACAAGATATCTCTAATCATTCTTATAGTCTATTATTATAAACTCCCTTGTACTAACTTTGGCATCGGAGACGTTGTGGCAGGCACCACACCGGTGACCATTCTGGAGAATTTCTTCTTCCGTCGCGACACAAGCAGACATCTAGTCCCGTCTGGACGACCTCACTACGACTGACGAACTCGTGATTCATCAGTCTGGTCCCGTCTGGACGACCTCACTACAACTGACGAACCCGTGCTTCATCAAAGTGGGCACACTTGGAATCCACTTTATAAGCTCTCGTGCACGTGGGACATTTGGAACACCACTGCTAAGTGCTAACACTCCACCAAGAGGTGACACATGTTATCCACTAATATATTATTAATGAATGATTTTATGATATATATATATATATATATATATATATATATATATATATATATATATATATATAATATAGATATAGTAATATGATTAATGTCTAAAATCTAAATGGTTAAATTATGGCCTTTTTGAATATGTTTTTTTTTTTTGTTTGTTGAGAAACACACGCATATTTCCCGTTTGTTTGCACTCTCCTCTACCAAAAAGTACTATTTGAAACCAAAAAACTAATATAAGCGTTTGGTGAAGTTTCAAAACGCAGCTTTTGATATGTGAAGGGGAATGCGAGTTCTCAGAAAGCTTCTCTTTGTAGCCTTTTCCAAAAGGCCATACGCGTTCATTAATATAACCGTTAGACTCTGTGTTCGGTTACCAAATTACCCTTCACATTTCAAATCGTCATTTGCAACCCCAGAACCCTTGATAAATTAATTGCTACAAAGACCGCAAAAAAAGAGCGTCTAGCCCAGGTTCAATTCAATAACAAATTTCTAAATCCAAACACAAAAAAAAAAAAAAAAAAAAAATCTATAACATTCCTAAATTAGCTAAGAAAAAAAAAAAAAAAAAATCAATCCTTGCAGTAATAGTTTGAACTCCGTCTCTATGGGCGATTATACAAACTAGAGTAGCGACGACGAAGCCGAAGCCAGCGGAAGAGAGATTGTGAGACAAGAGCAGAGTCATGTCATTGTTGAACTCCATCTCTACGCCGCAGAAGCGGGATTCCTTGTCCCCTCACCTTTCACCTAGCGGCATTTTCTTTGGGTTTGCCAAGATCTCTCTATTTTTCATTTTGATCTTTCTTAGTTCTCACTCTCTCCCCTTGATGAAGTAATAGTTTAGAGGATGTGAAACAGAGTTAGAGAGAGAGAGAGAGAGAGAGAGAGAGAGGCGTTGAAACTTGAAAGACGACAAAATGTGAAGAAGTGTGTGAGGACATTTAACTCACCTTAATTGATTTTTAATTGGCATGCATGAGGTTGGATGACAAATTTGAGAGGAGTTCGGTTTGGTTCTTGGAAGCTGATGGATGAAATTAGAGAAATGAGAAGCAGAGAGAAGATTATAGTGGATGGGAGAATATAAAAGTGGAAGAAGACAAGGTTGAAAGGAAACGTATGGTTGACAATAAAAGAAGAGAAGTAAAAAAAAAAAAGAAAAAAAGTAAAAGGTAGAGTGGGATACGTGTCCATAGGAATTTTATAAAATGAAAATTACAATTGTGGTAGGACACAACAAATTATCGCAAAAGAAGTTTCAATAAGTTGAGGTATCAAATCTTTTATTAGACCAGGATTGACCATAACTAAGAATAAATAGTATTGTGAAAATATTGTCACATTTTATTGTATCTTTGAATTTTTTAAATTACTGCTATTTTCTTGTAAAAAAATAGTGTTATTGACACTATTTTCATAACAATTTCATAATAATTTTTGCACAGTAAGTTGTTATTGGTTCTCATTTGGACCTACTAGTGACATTTTTTTTTTTTTATCTATTATTAACAACTTGTCATATAGAATTTATTGTGAAATTTTTGTAAAAATGTTGTGTCCATAACTTGCATTAAGAGAGATAATTAAAACGAAGAATTCTCTTTTATATATATATATCTTGTCATTTTTGGTAATTTACAACTCAAACCTCCACTTTTATAAGTGCTAGCCAAATACTCAATTTTTTCAAAAAGTACTTTTTAACAATTTTTACTAAACACTCAGTTTTTTCAAAAAGCTCAGTTTCATACGGTACTTTTTGAAAACCTTACTTTTTCAAAAAGTCCAATTTTAAAAAGCTAAACCAAACTCACCCATATATAAGGAAGGGAATGAGATAAGGGAATACACTTACACGCCAATACCAAGGCAGTTAATGTCACAGAGCAAGTGATAAACTCCTTCTCAATATCACACCTTACCGATGTAAGACGACTCAACAACACTAAGTATTTTTTTTTTTTGAGAAACACACGTACGTGTGTGCGCGTGCTAAATGCATAAGGTTGTGTGTGCAATTTTATGAGTGCTTGGGTTAAGAATAAATTGAGAGAAGTTGTATGGGTCAACTGGTAGTTATACCGAACAAACCACAGCCCAAAATACTTACCACCCGACTCATGGTTTTAGTACTTGAAGCAACCATTTCCAATGAACGTCAAAATTTTGAAAGGAAAATCTCTCTCCGGGACAACCTTTATTTGAGGTGAATTACCTTCTATCTCTATGGAGGCTTAAATAATGATGCGAGATAATGTTAGTTAATACTTAAGACCTAAGTTCAAGTATAAAGAGCTAGAAATTGTTTAATTGTGACTAATCAAAAAATAAAAAATTGTTTAATTGTGGCTGTATATGAACTGACGTCAGTTCATATACAGCAGTACTGCTATTTCAAAGCTTCACCCACCCATCTTTGGTTTCGATTGTATCATAACAGCCAGGTTATATTCAGCGTGACCTCCACCTCCACCTCAATGTTTTAATTATTTGAGAATCATATCTCTTCCTTATGAAACTCATTTAATCCAAAAACAAAAATTAGGAATTAAAAACTTCTGAGTTGTATAAAACAAACAGTGACTAGGGTCATTTTAATTCAGTGATTTGTTTTTACTTATTTGTGCTAGTTGCTCCCGTAATCGAAGATTATTGGACTAGTTCGTGAGAAGAAACAGTCACATGGCTAGGAGACAAGAAGGCAAGTGCAATTGAAGGGTAAAATATGCAATCTTGTTGCCTAGAGTTTGTTGTTCAAAAATTTTCAAAGTGCAAAAACAGTATATGCATGCCACTACAAACATTATAATTTCTATTAATTAATTATTAGTTAATGGATTGCCCACCATATGTTTGATTAGAATTGCCAAGGAGACTACAAAGAAAACTTAAAGAACAAACAATTTGACTTGAAAGAACAAAGAATGGCAAGAAAATGCTTTTTGCTGGTGTTTTAGAAAGCAGAAGAAATCATGTTCTGGACAATACGTAACCAACCATCAAAACAGGAAAGCTTTTATACGTTCTCAGTAGATACCAAGGGACTAGTAGGAATCATGTGATATTAATAAGCTAAATTATACGTTCTCATTAGAAACCAATGGACTAATACTAGTATGAATGAATTCCCCTAGTTGAGAAAACGAAGTCACATTTAAAGAACAAAAGGGTGTTTGGTAAACATTGTTGATGTATCAAAGCTGCTCTCTTATCCTATGAAGGTTCTTTTCTCCTAGCTCTCATTTT
Source organism: Castanea mollissima (assembly GCA_014183005.1). Classification (NCBI taxonomy): domain Eukaryota; kingdom Viridiplantae; phylum Streptophyta; class Magnoliopsida; order Fagales; family Fagaceae; genus Castanea; species Castanea mollissima. The sequence goes on along the minus strand of JACAVU010000010.1, from coordinate 2,634,497 downwards.
CAGTCAATTTTCCTAGAAGATGCCTTTGAATTGAGATAAGCATTGCTTAGACTAATTATTGCCATAATACTTACATAGTTCGTGGGGCCAAGCAATGCCCAATTATCCTTAATTTACTTTATTTACATATATAAATCTAAGTCTGTATGGCCCCAGTGAGGATGGTCAGCGGGTCACTTTGTGGGAGGAGTTGTCACTGTTGCGTGCCAGATGGCCCATGGCATGGTGCTTAGTAGGTGATTTCAATATCATTAGGTACCTAAGTGAAAGGCTTGGTTGTGAGTCGTTTAGCCCTGCTATGTTTGCATTTCTAGACTTTATAGAGTAATTCTTTACTGGATTTACCTTTAGAGGGTGCTTCCTTCACTTGGTTTAAAGATTCTAGCCTTCCCTCTATGTCTAGAATTGACAGAGCTTTGGTTTTCCTAGATTGGGTGGATCATTTTGAGAATGTTTCCCAAAGGATGCTTCCTCGTGTTATTTCTGACCATGGCCCTCTTTTGTTGGAAGCTGGCGCTATTCGACGTGGTCGTAGTGCCTTTAAATTTGAAACTATGTGGTTGAAAGTTGAGGATTTTGTTGATAGAGTTCAGAAATGGTAGAATGGGTATAGTTTTGTGGGTTTACTAGGTTTTATTTTGGCTCAAAAATTGAAGGCTTTGAAAGCAGATTTAAAAAAGTGGAAAAGGGAGGAGTTTGGTGACTTGGCTTTTAGAAAGAAAAATTTGTTGACTGAACTAATGGGTCTAGATGCGATAGAGGAGTTGCAGGGTCTCTCGAATGAGGATCAGATTCGTCGTATTCAACTCAAAGGTGACATAGAACAGTTGGCTTCTCTTGAGGAAATTTCTTGGAGACAAAAATCTCGGGCTTTGTATGTGAAGGAGGGAGATAATAATACTCGCTTCTTTCATAGATCAGCAACCTCTCATAAAAATGCTAATCATATTAAGAGGATTAAGGTTGATGGTGTTCTTTATAAGGATGAGTCGGATGTGCACTCTTAGTTAGTTCTCTTCTATTAGGGGCTGTGTGAGGAAACTGAATTGGGGCGCCCTACTATGGATGGATTAGACTTTGCTTGCATTGAAGAGGAGGAGAGGTTGACCTTAGAGAAGGGAGTTCACAAAGGAGGAAGTATTACACGTCTTAAGGGAGATGGAGGGTGATAAAGCCCTTAGTCCTGATGGGTCCACCATGGCTTTCTTTCACAATTGTTGGAGTGTGGTGGAAAAGGATGTCATGGATTTCTTTAATTATTTTCATTGGCACTTTGTGTTTAACGGTCTTTGAATGTTTTGTTTCTCACTTTAATTCCTAAGAAGAGTAATGCTATTAACATTAAGGACTTCTGCCCTATCAGTTTGGTGGGCAGCGTGTACAAGTTACTATCCAAGGTATTGGCTAATAGGTTGAGGACGGTTTTGGATAAACTCATCTCTGGGACTCAAAATTCATTTTTTGGTGGTAGGCAGATTCTAGATTCAGTGCTCATTGCAAATGAGTGTCTGGATAGTAGGTTGAAGAGTCGGTTACCGGGTGTAGTTTGCAAGCTTGGTATTGAAAAAACATATGACCATGTAAACTAGGAGGCCTTGTTTTATTTGTTGGACTGGATGGGTTTTGGGTTGAAATGGAGGGGGTGGATTAAGGCTTGTGTTACTTCTCTCCATTTTTCAGTCCTGGTAAATGGATCCCTTGAAGGTTTTTTTTTTAAAGCTCTTGTGGGTTGAGAGAAGGAGACCCTTTATCCCTGCTTTTGTTTCTTTTGATAATGGAGGTTTTAAGCAAAATTTTGAAGAAGACAGAGGAGAATAACCTTATTAGGGGGTTTCATGTGGGAGTAGTGCATTCTATTGGTGTGCAGATTTCCCATTTGTTGTTTGCGGACGACACTATCTTATTTTGTGATGCCTCTAGGGATCAATTGCTGTCCATAAGGTTGGCGTTGTCTTGTTTTCAGGTTGTTATGAGATTGAAGGTCAATGTTGGGAAAAGTGAGATTATCCCTATTGGGGAGGTGAATAATCTAGTTGCATTGGCTAGTATTTTTCAATGTAGAGTGGGGAGTTTGCCTATGAAATACCTGGGGATGCCTTTGGGAACTTCTTTTAAGACAATTGTGATTTGGAATCCTATTTTGGAGAAGATGAAGAAGAAACTATCAGGGTGGAAGTGTTTCTATTTATCTAAGGGTGGTAGACTCACATTACTAAAAAGTACTCTATCAAGTCTTCCTACGTGCTTTTTATCTATCTTCACTATTTCTAAAGCTGTGGTTGCTAAAATGGAAAGGATTCAAATGAATTTTCTTTGGGGGTCTTCTGAGGGGAGTTTCAAATATCTTTTGGTGGCTAGGGAAAAGGTGTGTTTACCTGTTAAATTGGGTGGGTCGGGGATAAGAAGTGTGGCATCATTTAATCAAGCTTTATTAGGGAAATGACTATGGCGTTATGGGCAAGAAGTTACCTATCTCTGGCGGAGAGTAATCTCCACAAAATATGGTAAGGGTTAAGGGGGGTGGTGTAGGAAAGTGTGCAGGAGGACCCATGGTTGTGGCCTTTGGAGAAGCATTCATGAAGGGTGGGAGAGTTTTTCTAAGCATTTGTCTTTTGTAGTGGGTGAAGGCACTCGCATCTGCTTCTGGCGTGATAGGTAGATTGGGGATAATACCCTAAAAAATCTCTACCCTGAGCTCTATGTGTGTTCAGATGCCAAGGATGCTTGCATCTCTGAGGTTTTGTGGCTTCCAAAAGGAAGTGCTACTAGAGTGTGAAATTTAAGGTTTTTTAGAGCTTTTGAAGATTGGGAGCTAGCTGCTTCTTTTTCTTTTCTTCATTTTATCTAATCTCGTATTCCTCGGGGAGATAGGAGGGATACTCTTTGTTTGCAGCTCAAAGGTGATAGTAAGTTTGACAGCCGCTCTTATTATTAAGCAATTTAGGGTTCTCTAAATTTTTTTTTTCCTTGGAAGGGTGTCTGGAAACCAAAGATTTCCACACGAGTGGCTTTCTTCTTGTGGATAGCTGGTCACGTTCGAATTCTCACGTTGGATAATCTCATGATTAGGGGTCGACCTTTGGTAAATTGGTGTTGTATGTGTTGTTGTGATGGGGAGTCGGTAGACCATCTTCTTCTTCATTGTCCTGTTTCACATACCTTATGGACTCTTATGCTTCAGGCTTTTGGTATTCACTACGTTATGCCAGGATTGGTGGCGGGGTTGTTATCTTGTTGGCATCAGTGGCTTGGAAAGTATAACTTGAATATTTGGAATTTGATTCCATGGTGATTAATGTAGATTGTTTGGTTGGAACAGAATCATCGCTCCTTTGAGAACATAGAGAAGACATTGGATGAGTTAAAGATTTTATGCTAGCGTAGCCTTTTTGAGTGGTCTCGTTGCTTGGGTTTTACTGATTCTTCGTCTCTTTCAGAGTTTATGTTTTCCCTTAGATTATCTTTCTGAGTCCCCTATCTTTGGTTTTACTGTTTTTTTTTCTTTTCTTTCTTGCTGTTCATCATCATGAACATCTTGTACTATTCATTTTATTTCTCATTAATATTAGTTCTCTGATTACCTAAAAAAAAAAAAAAAATGACTTGTTTGAATTGAGATGACCACTTGCACACCTATTCTGTTTAAAAATTGAGTCTCTTATTAACATGCAATTACATAAGATAAACTATATCCAGCTTTTTTTTTGTTTTGTTTTTCCTTATGGATTTGATAACTTGGATCCGCCTTTTGACTGGAAGATGCCTAGAAGGAGAGGACGTAAATGCTCAACCCTTTAACATAACCAAGCAATACATGGGGAAGGGTTTATCATTAGAGCTACGTTGTAGTAAACAAAAAATCTCAGTCATTGTCTTTGCAAGGAAAATTTCTGGAAGGAAAGGGCCATTTACACACCTACTTAGTTTAAATATAAAAAAAACCAGTGTTGTTTTGCACTGAAAATTCTTATTATTTTAAAGTGTGACAACAGTTATATAACTTTTCCCCACTCCACTTGCTATGTAGCTAAGACAACCAGGATTCCAATTCTAAAATGTACAAACTATACAATCAAATGTAGTTATAAAATTTAAAATCTTCAGTAGTGAGGAGCTTGATAAAATATATCCCTTAAGAGGAATTAATTTGGATATTTAAAATTTTGTAAGGATCAAATCATTAAAACAAGTTCTTCATACATCCAAATATCAACATTACTGACAATTGATCCCATCTATATTTATATATTACTAAAAGCTGAAGTGTAGAGTCCATGTCATTATCTTTTTTCTTTCCATTTTCTTATAATTATTTTTGATATTTTTTTATTTTATATTTATACTTCTCCAACCTTTCTCCCTCCCTTACCCTTTCATCTCTCCGCTAATTCTCCAACCTTTTTCCGTCCCTCACCTTCTCATCTCCCCACTACCCTCTACATTAATATTATTCTTCATCTTTTCCTTCATCTTCCTCTATTTTTGTCTTTTCTTATTCACATCCTCTTACTATAAATTTTTCACTGTCTCTTTTATTCTATGCATAGTTTTCCCTTACCAAAAAAAGGTTCTCTCTCTCTCTCTCTCTCTCTCTCTCTCTTCTCTCTCACACACACACACACACACACAATTTTGGTGGATTTTTTTTTTTATTTTTCTTGCATCTTCACTTTAGGTTGATAATTTTTTATATTCTTTAATCTACTTTAGGTTAATGAGATTCAGTTTTTATTTTTTTTAATTGTTTTGTTTTTGTTTTCTCTCTCTTTGATTGTTAAATGTTTTCCTATATTGCGTTATAAGGGATTAAATATAAAAATATAATATTATTCTATAATATAGTATGATTTGGATAATTTAATTTGGTAGCTATTGTAATTTGATAGCATAATTTTTATAGTACTCAATTTAGATGTTAAACTATGAAACTTTAATTATTTTTGTTTATTTTTAATCCTTTGTGGTGGGCAAAGTACTCTTAATAATTCTATTCAAAGTACTCTATAATGCCATTTATTTAGAGAAGAGCAAAGGTTGGCTAAACAAAAATTATTGGATAAGAGACAAATATTATCTTTCGCAATTTTACTTTATTATTATTATTATTATTATTAGCGTAGTGTTTAATATTGCTGCACTTACGTTGAGCCACGTCAGCGTCCACGTTATTATTTTTTTTCTTTCCATTTTCTTATAATTATTTTTGACATTTTTTTATTTCATATTTACACTTCTCTAACCTTTCTCTCTCCCTTGCCTTTTCATCTCCCTACTACTTCTCTAACATTTCTCATTTCCTCATCTTCTCATCTCCCCACTACCCTCTATATTAATATCATTTTTCATCTTTCCCTTCATCTTCCTCTATTTTTATCTTTTTTTTATTCACATCCTCTTACTATAATTTGTCATTATCTTTGATTCTATGCATAGTTTTCCCTTACAAAAAAAGGTTCTCTCTCTCTCTCTCTCTCTCTCTCTCTCTCTCTCTCACCACACACACAAACACACACACACACACACAAAATTTTGGGTGGATTTTATTTTTATTTTTTATTTTCTTGCATCTTCGCTTTAGGTTGATAATTTTTTATATTTTTTAATCTACTTTAGGTTAATGCGATTCAGTTTTATTTTTTTTAATTGTTGTGTTTTTTTCTCTCGCTTTAATTGTTAAATGTTATCTTATATTGTGTTATAAATGATTAAATATAAAAATATAATATTGTGTTTAATGCTGCTGCGGTCACGCTGAGCCACATCAGCGTTCACATCATTATCTTTATTCTTACCATTTTCTTATAATTATTTTTGATATTTTTTTTATTTCATATTTACACTTCTCCAACCTTTCTCACTCCCTTACCTTTTCATCTCTCCACTACTTCTCCAATCTTTCTCCGTCCCTCACCTTCTCATCTCCCCACTACCCTCTACATTAATATCATTCTTCATCTTTCCCTTCATCTTCTTCTATTTTTGTCTCTTCTTATTCACACCCTCTTACTATAAATTTGTCACTATCTTTCATTCTATGCATAATTTCCTTACAAAAAAAAAAATTTCTCTCTCTCTCTCCTCTCTCTCTCACACACACACACGCACACACAAAAATTTTGGTGGATTTTTATTTTTATTTTCTTGCATCTTTGCTTTAGATTGATTTTTTATATTCTTTAATCTACTTTAAGTTAATGCGATTCAGTTTTTTTTTTTCAATTGTCGTGTTTTTTTTCTCTCTCTTTGATTGTTAAATGTTATCCTATATTGCGTTATAAGGGATTAAATATAAAAATATAATATTATTCACACCTCTTACTATAAATTGTCACTATCTCTTTCATTCTATGCATAACTTTCCCTTAAAAAAAAAAAAGTTCTCTCTCTCTCTCTCTCTCTCACACACACACACACACTCAAATTTTGGGTGGATTTTTATTATTTATTTTTCTTGCATCTTTGCTTTAGATTGATAATTTTTTATATTCTTTAATCTACTTTAAGTTAATGCGATTCAGTTTTTTTTTTTTTAATTGTCGTGTTTTTTTTCTCTCTCTTTGATTGTTAAATGTTATCCTATATTGCGTTATAAGGGATTAAATATAAAAATATAATATTATTCTACTACGTAGTATGATTTGGAGAATTTAATTTGGTAGCTATTGTAATTTGATAGCATGATTTTTATAGTGCTCAATTTAGATGTTAAACTATAAAACTTTAATCATTTTTGTTTATTTTTAATCCTTTTTTGTGGGCAAAGTACTCTTAATAATTGTATTAGAAGTAGGGGTATCAATTCAGGTTAACATGTCGGATTCGTGTCGTGTCGAGGTAGGGGTATTTGACTAAATTACTCAACCCTAACTTGACCCATTTAATAATCGTGTCATGCTCTTTCAACCCTAATCCGACCTGTTAATAAGGCAGGTTGACTTGACCCAACCCATTTGAAATGCTTAATAAACGAGTCGTGTTGGGTTAACATGAATATAATATAACCCATTTCAACCTGCATAATATTAAATATAACATCCATCTAGAAATATTTTTTTTTGCATCCCAAAAAGCAGTGCATATACTTCAAGTTTTCAACCCACATTCAAAATAATATAATTCAACAAAAATATAACATTCATCTAGAAATAAGTTTTTTATACTCCAAAAGAAGTGCATACACTTCAAACCAAATTCAAAATAACAAAGTTTAACAAAAATAAAATAAAATAATTCAACAAAAATATAATATTCTTGGAACTCGCCAAATGCTAAGTATCAATATTGAAAGAATTTGAGCAAACAGTAGACTAATCCTGACTATGACCACGATTATCATCCATAAATTCTTTGTTGATGTCCAAATTCATAACATCTTCCACAAGATCATCCAATTTTATTTGTGCAAGTTCTGTGCCCAAAAAAAAAAAAGTATGAGTAGTTCTAGGGTCTGAAAGTTTCAATTTTCAATTATATCATTTGTAAATTTTTATAATTACTCACTTTTCTTTTTAAATTTAAAATATATGTTAGATATAAAAGGTATTTGACAAATCTAAAATAAAATAAATATTTATTTGTTATATGAGTTAAACGGGTTGTGTTAAGTAGGTTATTTCGGGTTAACACAACTAAATTGGCATGTCAAATGTATCTATTGCAGGTTTCGCGGGTTGACCCGTTTATGACACATTTTTTATCATGTTGCTTTTGGGTCGACTCATTTATGACCCAAATCCATTAAGGCCCAACCATAACCCGATAAAACCCGTGTCGGGTTCATGTTGTGTTCGCGGGTTGGGTTGAACATTGACACCCCTAATTAGAAGTACTCTATTATACCATTTATTAGAGAGAAATTAAAGATTGGCTAAACAAAAATTATTGATGGAGAGACAAATATTATCTTTCGCAATTTTACTTAATATTTTATTATTATTATTATATTATTATTATTATTATTATTATATTATTATTATTATTATTTTATAACAATGCATATATAGAAATTTAATTCTTAGATTTTGCTAATAATTGTTTATTTGATAATAAGTTTTAGGTGGACAAAATTACAATTTCTGCAAAGAAAATAACCTTAGTAGATTATAAACAACAAAATGTTTTCCTAATTGTTCCAATTAATCATAGTTAAGTTTTATTAATTTTTTTAGTTACTTTTTTCAGTGTTTTGGATTGTAGGTAGAAAAAATAAGTTTGAGAAAGTTTGTTTAAAACTAAAAGAATCATTTCCAAATTTTATATTCTTTTTAATGATTCGCAAAATGTTATAAGTAACTTTTATTAAAAAATAAAATTTTAGTATGAAAAAAACTTATTAAATTTATGATTTATGATTATTCCTATATTACATTTATGATTATTCTTATAATAAATAAAAATATAATTACAAAATAAATTACTCTTTGTTAAATTAGTTTAAATTGTATAAAAATAATTAATAAAATCACCATAAAAATAATTATTATGTGCAACACACAAGTTCATGGCTCGTTAGAATAATTAGTCTTCCTAGAGGTTGCGTCTAGCTTCCTTCGTTGTTGAGGGGTTTTTATGGTTGTGTACTAACCTGAAACCAATTCAGATGCTTTTTTTTTATTAAGAGAATAAATGATTTTTCAATTCTTTTTTTTTCTTTTGTTGTTCTCTGAATCTTTAATTATTTAAAAGTACGACAACAATTATAAAGTTACTAAAATGATTTGTTTGTGTGAGGACATTGTTATTGCAATTCTCTTAATGCAACAAATTTTAGAATCAAATCATGGTTAGTGATTGTTCAAAATTTTCAACCATGAGGGGCTTGATCATAACTTACCTTAATGGGGAATTAATTTTAATATGCAAAATTTCTTCAATGATGAAATCATTACCAAGTTCTCAATATATCCAAATATCGTCACATTGTTGATATTTGATAAATTCATTGATCTACAGAAAAAGGTTTGCATTAGCGGCAGTAATATTCTTGGTGAACTTCTTAAACTATCAGAGTTGGGAACCTAAGCTTGTACCTATATGTTAATAGATTTGCCATCATCAACTAATTGAGAAGCTCTCCCAGGAGACAATCTTCAAAGTTAAAAGCATTTAGTCCAATTTTATGTGTCACCAAAAAAATGTTGTAAATGACTACATATTACTCAATTGTTACACCAGTCTTGTCAAATCTGTGATTTACCATAAGAGAAGTGCGTTTGGATCTATTACTAAATGGCCCTAGCCATCTGATACCTTTATTTTACAACGTTGAGAAATCATCGAAGACTTCATCTTCCCATGTAATGCTTGTGAAGAAGAATTGGTGAGACCTTTATAATATTTGAATCTCAGTTTTAAAGTGTCATATCTTTCTTCCTTTCTTATTTAGATTTTTTTTTCGTTCTTTCTTTCTTCTCCTTCCTCTTTTAATTCAGAGATTTAAGAGTTTAATAGATGCCCTGTGACATATCTTTTTTCTATTTGTGATTTCTTACATATTTAATTCAATAGACAGGTACAACCACATGTAAGTGGCCCCATTACTTTTTAATTGTAATAGATTAAAACTCTTTTTATACGTAGTACTGCTCTTTAATTGTTTAAGCTTTTACCAAATGAATTTTGTGCTATTTCCTCTTGATGTTCTTGAAGTTTTCTAATTTTTATAACTTTAACTTTGAATGAAATTATTGACTGAAATTTGTCCTTACCCATTTCAGATCATGACCAGGGTAAAACTATTCCTGCTCATTTCACAGGTTAAAACAAACCAGAAGACTTATCTCCATATGGTAACTTAGCTTATCAAAATAACTCAACTAGAATTAGAATCAAAGGATAACAGAAATTAAAATTGAGCGTATAACAAACTTAGCCATAAAATACTAACCTAATTCTTTGGTGCATATTCAATCAGGCAAGCAATTGTGTAGAAAAGGTTGAAAAATAGAGAAGGTATCCTGCTTTGATTGGTAAGCCCTGCTCTAATTGTCATTGCTGTTTTGATGCGTTACATCCAGAATTTAATTTGTCATATTTTTCTGCTTGGTTTTGTCCTTTTAGCCTGATGTATTGTATTTTGTAGTGGAAAGATCCTACAATTTATTTTGATGTGTTTTGTCCAGAATTTAAGTTTAGTCATGTATGTGTGTATCAATATTTTTCAATAATACAATATATTATTTTGCTAGGTTATAAAAACCATACTTTAGGAATCCCTCAATTAAGTCAAAATAAGCTACTACTATTAATAGGTATTTAAAGTTATCTTTACACTTTGACTTGAAAACAAGACTTGATTAGAGAGCTGCACTCTCCAGAAGTGGCCAAATTTTAGCTATCCCTATCTCAAGCTGTGGAGTTATTGATAAGTTGCTATGGCCTCATACAACATAACATATTGAGTGAACCAAGTGTCTTATGCAATGAGGAAGAGAACTTGGATCGTTTATTCCTGAAGCACAATCTTGCTTGGGCTGTATAACCTCAACACAGTGATGTTTGAGGGTGCAAACAGTGTACTTAACGATGTGCTAATGCTCAGTAAAGCTTTCTTTTGTAGGTATGCACAAGCCTATGATACACAAGATGTTGATTATAGTAAATACTAGAGAGTACCAAGGCGAGTGTGTCCTATCGTGGAGAGATGGCAAGTGTTGCTGACAGTTGAGGGGCACTGGCAGAGTTGGTACAAATGGGGTTGTTTTGCCTATGTATGCAAACGAGTGGAAGATTACTGTTTGAGAAGCACTTTTTCTAGGCTTGTTTTGGTTAGTGGAAAATTGGAGGACCTATGTTTGGAAAAGAAGAAGGTTCCTTGGCAACTTGCTGCGCTGATTGAAGAACACAAGTGCAAGGAAGTTGGAGAACGCTAGTGGTGTACATTTGCTGTGCATGGGAATCGCTAATGAGACTAGAGCTCTGGTTACTCTTGCTTCTAACTCTTTTATGAAAAATTTTTAGTCTTGTAACTCTATTACTAAAGTTTTAGCTTTAGCAGTCTGGATTATATATAGCCAATTTTTTTCAATAGTGGACTTTAGAGTTACTTTCAGCAAAAACTATTCATGTTTAGTTGATATTTGCCACATTAATAGATAGTCAAAATTGCCAATGGGCTGTGAAGCTAAAATTGTATTTTTCTACCCTCCAAATTTTATACCAACAAGTAATCACAAGGCTTGCCCTACTCATGAGCCTTTGAGAGTTGGCTTGGAACGTCAATCAACAAGGCTAGCCAAATTTGGATAACATTGGTAAATTACAGGATCTCTCAAAAGTTTAAGCTGTTAGGAAATTGTGAATCTTATCATTTGACCATAATTTTAGCACTTCCCCTCACATATGAGGCCTAAACCCCTCTCTAAAAAGTGGGGCCCTACTCATGGGGTTTTTAGTATTTTAAATTTGAGGTTAGTGGTGTCCACGAGTTGGGCCAGGTTGGATTTGTGCCTAACTTGAGCCCGACCTAAATGATTGGAGTGGAGGAATATATGACCTGAAACCGACTCGGATGATCTAGTCGGATTTTTCGGTTCGAGTCTCGTCAGTTTTGGGTTGTATGGGTTCGAGTCTTGGTTTTTATCACCGGGGCCGAAATTTCCAGATTCATTGAGATCTGATCGAATCCATCAAGATCTAGCCTGGATTTTGTCAGATAACGGTGAGATCTCGCCGAATCTTGAAGGATCTGGACTAGACCTCGCCGGATTTGGTCCGAAAGCTTGCCTATGTTGCTGGATTTTGGTTCGGGTCAGGTTTCATGGGTTTTGAAATTAAAAACCGACAGTTGACTCGCTGGGGTCGAGTTAGTAAGGTCGAAACCCGTGTTCGATTGTCGGAGTCGTCGGATTGGGTGGTGGCGGGTTGGATGGGTTGGGTGGGTTGCCGTTTTTCATGGACACCCCTATTTGAGTTAGAGTAGAGACAAGATTGAACTAAGGATCTCATGCTCTTAAACCATGATAAATTACATATTTTCCCAAAAGCTTAATAATCAATAATTTATCAAACATATACTGGATAAAAATGTTAGTATAGTTGCAAGTTGCAACTCGAGAGATATTTATAGCAAAGTAGAAAATTACTAGATTATAAACAGATTTAGCTAAGGTAGAAGCATTGCATTGCAGGCTTGCACTTAAAGTAGATAAAAAAATAAGGTCACAGTTTCTCTCATTATCTTCATCATACATTGTCACAGTGAAAAGTCTAAACTTTGTGCAGAAGGGCAAAGATCAACTCATCACACCTTTGGGTATATTTGTATGTGAAAATGTAACAACTCCAAATTATAATGAATGGAGCCTCTAAGCACGTGCGTGCTTAGAGGCTAGTGTGTGTGTGTGTGTGTATATATATACCTGAACAACAAATTCAATGAAATTAATAGGGACCTTAAAGGCTGCATTGAAAGAAAGGATCGAATTCTCTTGCAAGGTTTTCGTTCTTGGGTCGGAGGATTGCAACATGATCATACTGCTACCTCATCACTATCATCATTAAAGCCTATAGTAAAACAATGAAACCAAAACACAATAAGACCCAAAAATTTACAAATAGACAAACCAGAGAATCTCAACTCTGTTTTCTTTTTCTTTTTTTAAAAAGAAGTTTTTGAACGAATTGTAACTACCATGTGCATGTTATGGGTGAGAAGTCGAGAGAAATGAGGGTGTGAAAGTGACAGGAAGCGGGAGATGCATGGTTATGAGTAGTGTTAAGTTATATAATTACTCATTTGACCCATTAATTCAAGTTGCTTAACATTTTAAATGTTTAGGGTAAGGGTAGCTTTTAAATTAGTAGAATTTCTAAGTAGGGATATTTTGAAAACCACGGGAGAGTTATCCAACTGGAGTTTTTGTGTGTGTGTGTGTTGCCGTGTTGGATGAAATCATGGAAGATGGGTGGGAGTTATCCTATCCAATTTTTTATTTTTTATTTTAAATAAACCTGTTAATTTTTTTATAGGTAAACTTATCCAATAGTTGTGATAATTGTATAAGTTTTCTGCCCAAAAAAGAAGAAGCTAATTGTATAAGTTTATCAGTTAAAAAAAGTTTAAAGTTGTTGACAAATGTGTTTTTACTGGGTTATCCTTTAATTTTGTCTCTACTTAAACCTAGGAGTGTGGAGGTATTTTTGAACTAATGAAATTTCCATTGGTTGGATGCTATGTATAATCAAAGACAGGAATGCTTGGATGCTAATGTCTTCTCAA